>JADLZN010005339.1:0-336104 GCA_018155175.1 Sinocyclocheilus anophthalmus
GAGAATGCCCTCTGACCTTCGGTATGGAGCAATAATTACTACTGATCTCAGAACCGTGCTTCACTGACAAGCTGCACATGTAAAAAAAAATCACAGCCTTTGCCAAATCACGATTGCAGTTTAATAATCATGCAGCCCAAGTCTTAAGAGAATGTGAACAGTTTGGAAAGAAATAGGATTTGGAGCAATAGGATCCCAGCAGCCTAATACGGTAAACCTGCAGCTGTCTGTCAAACAACAAAAGAAAAAGAGAAAAATCACTCACTGCTCTGACTGACGAACCTTAGTGGTTCTTACGAATCAACCGTATAATTAATTCATGTGAAGAGCTCTGCAGTGTTTTAGGTATTTTAGACATGGATGTATTCAGTTTCAATGGATTCTGAATGCTACTGTTAAATATATCTATTGTAAGCCTGACTGAAAGTTAAAGCACTGTTTATTTCATTTGAATCTTTGTTCTTGTTTTGTTTGATTTATGAGCGCTTTACGCACAAGGCTAAATACTGCTGGATCACTTTCACGAAGTGCTGTAGTGATGCTTTGTTCCAAGAAAGAATGTGAAACAAATTGGTTATGTAATTTTCATTTTTAAATATTTTTAAATATCATTTAAATTGATTTCACACACTTAAAGCAATATCGTATCGCATATCCAATGCCACATTTTTCTTCAATATCTCACAGCACTATTCTCCACTGTAAATTAAATACACAGATCAGAAAAGTCACCTATAGGACAGTCTTTAACTCATTACAACTTTGCATGTTACACAGCGCTGATATGCGTGCAATGATGAATGCTGCATTTTCCTGGTGCCATTTGTTTTATTTGTGCCTTGTGATTAAAGGTGTCCATAATGTTAAATATGATTAAATATCATTAGGGCCCGAGCACCGTGGTGCAAGGACACTCTTGGAATCGCTCCTTTTATTAGGACCCGAGCACCGTGGTCTGAGGAACCTCTTGGAATTGCTCCATTTATTGTTGGGGCCCAAGCCCTAGGGGGCACAGGGCCCTATTGCTCCCCTAAGGTTTAGGGCCCAAGCCCTAAAAGGAGGAGGTGGAAGTCTCTTGGAGCAAAATCTGAAACCCAACAGGAAGTCTGTTATTTTTAATTTTCTCTGCAAGTTTTGTGCCGTTTTTTGCCATTTCAGGCATTGTATTTAAAAACTTCTAGAGATTAATCAGATTAACACCAAATTTGGTCAGTGTAATCTAAAGCCGTTGATGTTGAATTGAGATGGATCTTGCTGATGTTTTGCATGAAGGGATGTCCTGGAGGTCTGACAAATTTCGATGTTCACTATGTGAAAACGGAATTTGTATAAGTCGCGGGCAGACAATGTCTTGATTTTCCAAAACACTACACACATGGATAGGAGTATGTCCTAGACACGAGCTGGACAATGCCACTATTCTAGTGTCATACTTATAAAATAAGTCAGGTTATAGCACATCCGCTGGCAACAGTACGTGAGATTGTTTGGACTGTGCTAAAACGAAAAGAACTCGCGATTTAACTAAACATTTCAACACATATTTGGTTCAGTTTATCTGAAGAACTTGTGCGCAATGTTGAAAATTAACATTAGTAATGTTAAATGCGAAGACTCTGAGTTCATAAAGGGTGTGTCTGGTGGCGGCCTGACAAAATTTCGGTGTTAATTTTCGATGTGGCCTGAACACATCTACGTGCCAATATTCAGTTATAGTCATAGCTCCACCAGCTGGCAGCAGGAAGTTTGGAACATAGAAAAACAACGAATGGTGGGCGATGTGCATTTGTAAGGACACCGGGTGGAGGTGGTTCCAGGTGCAAGGGCCCTTTCAACGCTGATTGCAGCTTTAAGGTGTTGTAGTCTATTATTATTTTGACGAGCAAACATACAAAAGAAATCACCACCGGAATTGGTGAAGGTGTGAGTATATATAGACCTATCTATAAATATAATACGAACACCTTATAGTCTGATACCAAATAAAATATGAGAAGACGCAGCAAATAAATAATACTCAAACCTACACCATGAGGGATTTTTGTCCCTTTATAAATATAATTTAAACACACTGGGTATTGGAACTAATATAATGATTATACCTTACAATGCATTTTATTTTGCCCCGTTTCCATTTGTACTGTATTGTTTTAATACTTTTATTTCACAATTATTTTTAAATTTAGAAACATTTTGTAGTGTGCTAAGAGACAACGTTATCGGGAAAAGCACCCTTGATCACTTTCAATTTCGACAACGATCTTTCAGCAGTTGCAACCGTTACAGGTAAAGTTAGAAATAACTTGAGAGCTGTTGCAATACTGGGGACACTGAGCAGGACAGAGAGGTGTTTAAAAGATAACAGCTGTGCAAGATCTGCTGTGGAGCCACACTCAATCTCCTGTATTTTGGACATCATGGCATTTCTGAACGATGCAAAATCTGGGGACAAATCGTCAGTGTACTGAACTGCTAGAGCATTTGCCATTTGAAATAGGTTGTTGGCAAAGAAGCACAGCAGCGGATCAGGGCATAAAAACATAGTTTGCATCATCAAGGTGTAGCTGTATTGAATTTGGTATTTTAATGTGTTAATGCAACAAGCCACGTTAAGCATAATGATAATCTAAAAATGTGCTTCATGTGGTAATATCTAAATGAATTAATTTTATTTTAAAAAACGTTAAAGTTAATTGACATTATAAATAGGTTACAGCAACAAAACTCAATTTAAGGGTAAGAACAGGAAAAAAAGTTTTCTGGGGCCCACCACAGGGGTGGGGGTCCCATATGCCACTGAAGTTATTGACTATGACTGGAGCCATATTATTGACCATTTTCACACAATATCTCTGTAAATCTTATCTCCATTTATATAGGCCTGAACCACATCCCTTTTGCATGTTACCTAACTTAAGTGGCATACGATTCTAGAAAACTCTTAGAATGTGTCATCAAAGCATACACTGCATTATTATGACATCTAGTGGTTATTCACGGTACTTCAACCGCGTCCAGTTGTAAAATATTTCGAGGTATGAATATGATATATAAGTTGCATCGGCCATTTCACTTGCTACATTCTGAAATTATTTTAATTATACATTGACTCTAATTATACTGAGAATCTGAGGTCTATTTTTTTTTGTCCTCAATAATATACTAGCTAATTACACCACTTAAAAAGCCGGCATCCATACTCAAAACCTACTTGGCATGTTATAAGCAGGTGCTCAGGGAAGTGACCTCCAGATATAAAGAAACGCCTGATGGACAGGGAAGTCCAGCTCAAGACAAACCCTTTTCCCAGCTCTGGGAAAATCAATTGACAGATGTTTCTCTGGGCTCATGTCCAGAGGAGACTGCGAAAGAGAGAGAGAGATTATTAGATGTTCTCAGAGTTCTTTGGTGAGTACAACTGTCTCTTGAGATTTCTCAGTACAAGTCTCATGACTGCTATGAGAAAAGAAGCAAATCATTTTTGGGGCCACTATCATTTTCACTTTGGCCAGCCTATACGTATTTAGACACTACCTAAGCCACTTAAAGATTCATGAATCTGCAAAGAAATGGCAGGACCCACTGGAGCTTTTCTCCAAATTACCTTCACTTTCCAAACCATTTTTACAAAGAACCAGCTAATGTCAGTGATTTTAGTGGATGCATGAAGTTTGTTCGCACAGGTGTTGTTTTGTCTGGTTTTAATTTTTTTATTTGACTTTTGCTGTCCTCACTCACAGTGAATGGCGCTTTGTTTCATGTTTTTATAATGCAATTCCTTCGTACGTTTTGAAGAGTAGGCGTAGTGTCCGATTACTGGGACCATCCACCGTAAACAATACGCTTTCGATTTTCCCTCGAATAGACGAGTTATTATATTTGATTGAGCGCGGTGACTTATGAAAGGTTATTAAGAAACCAGTTTATTCTCCCAGGCCAGGGGTGCCCAAACTTGGAATCCTAGGAGGGGCCCGGTGTCGCTGCCAGAGTTTTATACACTTGCCTAACACAGCCACCTTTAATTTCTAGTATGGCACTATAATCCTTGATTAGCTGGGTCAGGGTGTGTTAATTATGAGTTTGCTCTACCTTGTAGACACCGGCACTCCATGACCGAGTTTGGGCACCCCTGGCCCAGGCAGAGGAATCTCTGTCGTGCCTCTCTAGCGCCTCCTCTCTTGATCAGGCCGCGATAGAAACGGCAGGTCTCTTCGTGCGCTCCGCTCAGTGAGCGACTGCAGCTGGAGGAGAGACAATAACAGCGACGCGTGCACAGGTACGTAAAGCCTGTCAAAGCTGCCTTTAAATGCGATTTATTCATGTGTCCGCTGGTTTTTGTGCACTATATTCGAAGGTGATTTGTATCAAACATGAAACATGCGTGCCCTAGTTGTAAAATTTAATAGGCGCTGCATGTCATGTTGTTAAATCGGGCCTGCGCTGCTTACGTATTAATAAACTAATGCCCTGTATATAGAATATGCTCGAATACGGACTCGCTTATTGGGAGACAAAAAAAGCTAGGTCTCATATGAAAAATACGTTTCAAGATTATTCAAAATGAACCAGGCATACATGTAACGGTATTTATGGGAGTTTTCGCCAAATACCCACATTTTAACGTGCATACTTTATTCCTGTATGTTTCCTTTATTTCTTATCAGTTGAACGCAAATTGCGAGAGCTGTTGCGTTCAATGTGTCATTTTAATACCAGCTAAAAAAAAAAAAATCCTGCTGCACTGACTGCGATGCCCTATGGAATTCGATTAATGCGATTAATTCCATATAAAAAGGAATAATGTATCTCAAAAATCTGAATATGTCTGTGAGTTCAAGCTCATTGTAAATCGATTTTGCTTGAAGGATGCTTTGTTGGAACGCACCTCCTCCCTCCACCTCTGCAGAACAGAGATGCGGCCATGATTCCGGCTCTTCATGTCGTCTGTGTTCACGGGTGCTCACTGTGTCTCTGTGTCTGGCATCACGCTTGTGGCGGAATCCTGTAGAAATGATCGACGGCTCATTTTTATTACAAGTCGTGGTTACGCTTCATCGCATCGCTTTCTTCAGCGACAGTGTAGTTGTCTAATCATGGGGATGCGTAATTGTATTTAGTAACCTGCATTATTCTTCATATGTTCACCGCGCTTCGCATATGCGGTCGTTTTGGCAGCGGAACGTTCAGTATATTATCACTGTGTTACATTGCATCCCAGTGGACTGTGATCCGATTTAAAATGGGGCTTGAGTTGAGGATTTTTTGAATTGCCTGCAAACGCTTCTCTGGTTGTGCTACTGGGTTGCCTCGCCTTTTTTCTCGTTAATTACAGTTGACGTTTTCTATCGATTAGGCTACGTGAATTTGTATGAACTGTATTGATTTGACTGCTTCTGGATTACAGACTAGATCCAAGACCACACTTTTAAAAAAAATGACCGTTTGAATTTTACGGTAAAAGACTGTAAAAATGCTACTGTAAAAACCTGTTAAATTGGTAACGGTAAATTCCCCTACTATATACTGTGAAAAACTGTATTGGACATTACATGTATTGGACATTAATTTTACGGTAGTATACCATTTTTGTAAGTGAAAATACCGTATAATTTTACAGTGAATAACCGTAAATTGACATTCCCAGAATTCATACACATCAACAAAATTTGATGTTTTTTTTGTTGAAATATATTTGTTGTTTGCTCTTATCACTTTTGTATATTAGGGTTGTGTGTTACACCTAATTTTGTTAAATTAATGTTTATTGCATTATTTCAGTTTCGTGTGTGTTACCATGATGGTGTTTGTGTGAATGACACTGTGCACCTTCTATATATGATATTATTTAAAAGCTGCTTGTGATGGACTTTGATTCATCATGTGACTTTCTCACCACCTCCTGCATTTGGTGGTTATCAGTATATTACAAAGGTACAAAACAGATTTCAGTACTTCAATAGGTTGGTATATTAACATTATTTCAGTTAATGAAATTATGGTATTTAATTGTAAATTTAAGTTAAGACCTAAAACGTTGCAACCGTATTTTTTACGGTAAAATTCTGGCAACCACAGCATTCCGTTTTTTTTAAATTACCCAATTTTACTAATTTTTTTTACAGCGCCGACATGCCCCTGAAAATATCCTGTAAAGAGCCTGTAGGGTGTGCTCAGAGCATATGCGCTATTCATTCTAGTATAGTCTTCTATTCTATTCTTACTTTTATTATTTTATAACCCAAGGCAATTTTTCCAACTGACACTCTAAAGTGAGTCAAAGTCTAATTCATACAGTTTTAAGTTAATTCAACCAACTCATGGTTGTATTTCCAAACCATTGTTTAATATGGCAAAGCCATTACTACAGATATTCGAATCATAAACACCTGCAAACCAGTTATCAAAAATTGAATTTAACTTTTATAATTCGATTTGTGTTTTATTTAATAATTAAAAATATAGTATATTATATAGAGAGAGAGGTTATTTCTGTCCTTATCACATTGCAATAGACATGTTTGCACAAATAGCACAGACAGCAATCATTGCAAACAACAACAAAAGATAAACTGTTTAGCTGCAGCATTATAAATATTAGCAATGTGAGCTTATTATTTTCAGTGGTCACTAAGCTGCACGAAAACATCTGAGCAATTTTTTGTGGTTTAGTGATATGGGCAGGCATACAAAGACCATAAAATCTCTGACATAATGCCATATGAAGTCTCTCATGTGTTTAATTGGCATGGTACTGACAGAGGGGTTTAGTTTACTGCAACACCAGTCTCCTCAGACTAACTCGCATGAGAGGGTGTGATTGGGATTTCTGCCACAGACATAGTGGTTTGTGTAGTTTGAGGTGAATTTGCAGCTGTAGAGACTTAGGCCATTAGCTCTCTGACAGAAGCGTGATGAGCAGAATTCCAGAATTCCATGTCTACATGCATCCACATGGTCCTTTGCCCTGAGAACTTAAGCATGACTGTTCTGGAATGCTGTTAGCCATGATCTGAAGCATATGTAATGTGGGATACAAAAGTTTGAGACTACCAAAATAGAAGATAGAAACATTTTTATTAGTAATTTAATGATCACAAATAATTACAAATTATATAGTCATAAGTATATAGATGAATTGAAAAATGAATAGTGATTTCAGAATTCAGTATTTGGTTTGTCCTCTTTTTACTTTAATGAAAGCAGCACTCAAGCTGCATGAATTCCACAAGTTGGTGCAAAACCTGATGATCCATCTTATACTGCGTGACAAGATCATTTTGTAAGCTGAATATTTCTTGTTTTACATAATTATTTGTATAGTGCTGTTCACAATACACATTATTATTTTAAAGCAGCATGATATTAATGTTTATAATATCATAATTTATTCATGCCTTATAGTCACATTTTGCAAATTAGAGCTGGCCTATAATATAATTTACACATTGCATTGATACAAGCAATTGAGATTTGCTATCTCTTAGTATATAATATATATCACTTTATATATACTATATAGCAACTTTATTTATAAAATAATAAAAAATAATCCTCTGTTATATAAAAGTTCCAGACTTTTATACCACTGTTTATAAATATGTATATGTATGTATGGAGATATATATTTATATGGATATTACATATTTCCGCATAATAAAGTATTACATGATGAGGATTGGCTGCAATAATAAAAGATTTTTAACATACAGTACATCATTTTCTAAAATGAATATTTGTTTTTCCACCACAGCACAGTGGAATCATTCTACACCCAGTTCATAAGGGAGTGACTCATCATAAGAATCATTTCACATAGTGGGATAATAGAAGTTGCTTATGTCATCACAGCACTCAGAATACATTTTGTGGCATCAGGTTTACAGTCTGTATTCTTGACATCTAATCCAGCATCATGGTCTACATAGACTGCAATTATGATCTGGTGCATTTCATATTTAAGTCGTTGTGAAGCAGCCTGTTATGGGACTGTTTAAATTGGAACATAACTGGCCCTGCCCGAAAGGAGGTGGGGATCGAGAGCAGAGAGAAAACATTAGAGAGGAGTAACTTCATAGTGATGCGGAGCAAATTTAGGTCAGGGATACGAGGGTAGTCAACCGTGATGAGAGCATCGCAGACATTCAGCTATTCTAAAGCACAAGCCCAGTGTGTGCCAATGGAGAGCGGCATTTTTCAGTTTGGTGCCAGATAAACAAGCAAATAACACCTAAGAAGATATATTCAGACTTTTCCTGGTGCCATCCATGGATTTATCTTCTAATTCCAACCAAGCCGTTTTTG
Organism: Sinocyclocheilus anophthalmus; assembly: GCA_018155175.1. Taxonomy (NCBI): domain Eukaryota; kingdom Metazoa; phylum Chordata; class Actinopteri; order Cypriniformes; family Cyprinidae; genus Sinocyclocheilus; species Sinocyclocheilus anophthalmus. The sequence continues at coordinate 8,302 of JADLZN010005339.1, forward strand.
ACATAGTCTGATTACATTATGCCTGGTTACATAACAGATAATACCTGTTGGTATACACACACATTATTTTTTTTAATTAGAAGTTATGTAGGTTGTCTGCCGACTGGGCCTCAGTGCAGGCCCGTAACCACCATTGACAATAATTAGAAATGACCAACTTATCCTCCGCAATATATGATATAATATGCGATGCTGCTCTGTTTATTGTTGGGAAGGGATGACAAAATATTTTAGGATTTTTAGACAAAACAGCGCTCGTCAATGTCAAAACAATCAAGATGACCAGTCAAATCAAAGAAGGCTGTTCACGTCCTGAACATGAATTCAATGTTCTAGTTTGCTTCAGTTTTTAAAAGTGTGAGGTAAGATGTAATTAGCCCAACATTTAATATTTGACTACTGTTTTGTGACAGAAGTGTGAAATGACTGAGAGTAATATCCAGTGATGTTTGTCATCCAATGGTGTCACCGTTTTGAATAGAATATATAGGCATGTATTTTATAACTGTATGTGATGAGACAAGAAATATTTTTGAACATATTAGGCATGCAAATAAGAGTGCGTTTGTGCGTATTTTAAAATAAAAATATTATTTGCTGATAGTTCAAATGGATTAATTTACAAAAAAAAAATCCTGTTTTATTAACGGTTTAAATACTCTTTATTCTCTTATTTCTTTATTCCCTTAAATCCATTTAAATTATTTAATTATTTAGATCCTTTCGATGCAAGAACCCAAAATGGTTACAGCCTTGCCTCAGTGTATCATTGTATGTATATCTTTGCAATATACAAGACTGAAAGATTGAATCACTATTTTCGATGTTGACTAGATTGATTGGTGTTAGAAGCACAGTTTAAAGGTGGGGTAAGCGATTTCTGTTTCAAAAACACTTTAGAAACCGATTCGGGCCGAATAGCAAAACAAACTTGTTGCCAATCAGCAGTAAGGGGCATGTCTACTCGTGATGTGGAGAGAGCTTTCAGTGCATGGGACGTACATTAGCCGAGCCGAGCGACAGAAAGATCGAGATGGCGGATAAAAAACAAAAGAGGAAACGTCTGCGGAACAAAAGAAGGCTTAAGGCAAAAAGTAGGACCCGTGTAAATATCGGATCAGCTTTCCAGCACTGAAGAGAACTCAAGGAGCGGAGGCCTGTGATCGGATGCTGAGGTTGCTTTGTTTCTTCTCGATAGGTGAGTAACACCGTGTCTGCGCCGCAGCAGCTGAAGTCTGTCTAGTACACTGGATGTGACAAAGCGACTGTTGAAAATCATTTTAAATTTGTGTCAATACGTCATGAATAAAACGCAGCAGCAGTTTTCTGTCTTTGCGTCACAAACTAATGTTGCCTGGGTTGCTACATATGTGTGGGGTGGGGCTATCAAAATAAGGGCGAGAAACTTTTGGGATAGGGGCGTGTTTGTTTTGGTGATTTCAAATGTCAACATTGGCTACCAGAAATCACTTACCCCACCTTTAAATGTCCTGCAAAATGACAAGTACCACACACGCTGACAAGAACAGCTTAAAAATTCCAGAAGTTTGTTGACATCCTGTCAGTGTAACAGTGGGAGCTTTGTTTTCGTGAGACGTCTTGATGCTCCATGAGAAGAATCAAATGCTCCCACATCTATCAGTTTCACAGCATTTAATGAAAGGGGAAGTGTGTTTACAAGGAAGCATTCATCTGCATCTATTAGTAGAAGCTGAAGTTCAAACCAGACTATTGAGATGACTCAGAGTGCAGTGTATATTTTTCATGTATAGTAGAAAGAAGCAAATATTTTTGATTTTATGTGAGACCAGGTCTATATATTCAGAATGACTTACTAACATACTACTATGTACTCTATACTCTGCACAGCATGCAAAATTTCTGAATGCATGTAATGCAGGCCTGCCACCATGAGGAGCATATAACAGATCATTGCATGGAATACTGTATCCCACAATGCAATGCACCTGACACTATTATCAGCCAACATAATATTTCATCAGACTAATAAATGTTGAGTTAAAAATTAAGACACTTTACACAAAACTGAATTAAATAAAATGTAATAGATAACAAAATAACACCTTTTATTTCTATAATGATAACTGGTCACCATTCACATGCAATTTGATCATATCATGTGACATCAACTCAGCCTAATACTCTTTGAAATGTTTAATGTGGATTAACGAATTTTGTTTCATTTACTATATAAAAAAAATAGTACACAGTATACAGTGTAAACTGCAATATTCAGAAATAATAAGTTAGTACTCCATTACCCATTGCTTCTTTTTAAAATGAAGAAACCTTAACTATTGCCACATGTTGTCCGTTAGAAACTCAAAGGCAATAAAGAAGGAAAGACAACCGCGATCTGATCTTGTGTCCAGGCAACTATCCATGTTAACCCTCACCTCGCCTTAAAAAAAGAGATTAGTTTGAATTCTTGTGTTCAGTTAACGACACATATGATGGCTTTATGTGTGTACTGTGGTGAATATGTCTTTGCATAGTATCCCAGGTGCTGTGCAAACATCTATGTTGATCTTGTGCTTTCTCTAGCTGCACACACCCTCGCAATTGCTCTGTTTATGTGGCTTTGCGGAAGGGCCATGAGCCACGCCAAGTTCATCATCTTGTTCCTTGAACCACACACCAGACTCCACATACTTAGAGGCCACACTGTGCCAGTTTTTATGCTTAACACTCAAATGCGGCACCGTTTGGAGTGTACGTCGCCACACAGAATACAACAGATGTTTCTGGGGGGGGGGGGGCCTTTGGTGTAGTGATGTTGTGCTCTGGGGCATAGGTATTGGTGCCGGGTGGAGGTGCAGTGTGTGGCTGTTATTTGGTTCCATACTAGGTGGAGTCAGGACATGTTTAAAGGGTCTTTTAACTCAAAACTCATTGGATATACAGTGGGGTCTAAAAGTAATGTTGAACATCAGGGATTCAAAATGTACATTTGGAAAGTTATGGCATAAATAATAAAGAGATTCTGCACTATTTAGGTCACTAATCAAATGAGCAAATGTGTACAAAGGAGTTCACATGATCGATGTGACCGATGGTCAGATGTTCTTGCTTCCATTGAAACACAAGGTGCTCTTTGGATCATCTCAAATCATCATGGAGAACATGAACATCAGATTTGCTGCTGTAAATAAAGCAAAGGGGTGACATACCAAATGCTAAGATGTTCTGAAATGTAAATCATGTCAATTCAACTTTTCACTACAGTTGTGATGATCATAATGTAAATTGTAAAAAAAAAAAAAAGGAACAAATTCCATTCTAGAATAAATTAGAAAAAGTCTTTTGCATCCCACTATAATAGTCTTTTTTGTTTTACCCTATAATTTATTTGCTCTATTTGAAGATATACTGTATATTCGGTAAACAGTAACACATGTTGAACAGTCATTACATTCCCTGTGTACAAAAAAACTTTGAGGAAAGGTAAGAGAGCAAAGATCCCGAATCCTTGTGCAAACACTGTGTTCCAGACAGCTTGTGTGCCAGATGAGATGCACATAAAGCAGGTGAGATTTTTCCCACTGTTCAATGCAATGACTTGGAGAATCCAGACAGGATTTTCTTTTCTCTTGGCTGTGGATTTTAGTAGAGTAAGCAGAGCAGGGAAACCCATAAGAAGATGAAAGAGAAGAGCAATTTGTTGATATAACTGGGAAGGTATTCAATAAATGCTAATGGTATACATCAACAGCTGTGTTTTGTATAGTCACAGTGACAATGCTGTTAATGCTCTACAGCATTCTTAAGGCCTGTTCACACCAAGGACGATAACTATAAAGATCAGCAATAAGATCAAAAAAAAAAAGGAGCCCCCCCCCCAAAAGGCCAACGAAAAAGCCCAGTAAACCGCCCCATAGTTCTAAATCGTTTCGCTATCAAGATAAGCATAGTCCATTCCACATCTAAACTTATGCACGATAACTATATCACTGGAATCACATTCAGGACGATTTTTCCCAGCTGATGATGTAAAACTTTGACACCCATCAGAACATCTTCTATCGGACTTGATATTTAGCGTATAACGATGTGCGCTTAGAGTAAACAGATGGTATCGTCCATCTTTGTAGTTTCTTTATAGTTATCATTCTCGTTGTGAGCGGACCTTTAGGCTTATTTCTTCCCTCTCTGAAGCATGTATCTACTATAATATGCTGCTACTCCAATCAATGTTTGCCATCAATGTTTGACACTTTTAACCTCAATTATTGAACTAAATAATGCATGAATATTTTTCTGTGAATGTACATAGATAGTTCACCCCCCAAATTGAATTTCTTGCATCAATAACTCACCTTATCATTTGTTCAATCTCAGGTTATATTATATTATAGTTTAATGTTAATGTTAGTAATGTGAAAAGCTCTTTAGTTGGCTTTACCTTGATTCATCACCCAAACAATTCTGAATGGGTGTAAATCTTAGAGAGAGAGAAAAAAGCTATAAAAAGCTGTTTATAGTTGTCTTGATGTCTGGAGGGCTGGGGTGTGAAATACAAAAATTGTAAATGGTTTATTTAATGTTAATTTCATGTAACTATATATATATATGGATGGATGGATGGGTAGGTAGATACACACACAATAAATAAAAAGCTTTTGTAACAATATCGTTCGAGTTTGGGATCAGTACATTGTTTTTCCCTTTTCTTCTTTTTTTTTTTTTGGAAAGAAATTAATACTTTTATTCAGCAAGGATATGTTAAATTAATCAAAAACAAGTGATAGTAAAGACTTACATTGTTACAAAAGATTTCTGTTTTAAATAAATGCTGTGCTTTTTAACTTTTTATCCATCAAAGAATCCTAAAAAATGTATCAAGGTTACAAAAAATAATAATTCAGCACAACTTTTACCAACATTAATAATAAATCAGCATATTAGAATGATTTCTGAAGGATCATGTGACACAGAAGACTGCAGTAATATCTGATGAAAATTCAGCTTTGCATCACAGGAATAAATCATATTTTAAAGTATATTAAAATAGAAAACCGTCATTTTAAATCTTTAAATAAATGCAGACTTGATAAGCATAAGGGACTTCTTTTAAAAAACATGAAAAACTTTACTGATGTGCGTGTTGAAAATCATTACACTCCCATTGCACTAGAAAGAAAATGAAAAAGCACACCGTTTCTGAGTGCTACAAGCACACACGTCAGAATGAGCTGTCGGGATGTCTGCAGGGCTGGGTGCTGTCTGTGTAACGAGTGTGTGTTTGTATATGTAGGTTGAATAGTGCATCAGGATGGCTGTGAAATATCCAACATGTATAATCTGCTTTGGGCTGGGTAGCTGACTAAATATCCTAATAACTAAGTACCTCTAATAGGATGGATTTTCAACATTAGCGATTATTATAGTATTACTAACTATGTAGTCATTAGCAAATATTTGGATTTCTAACACTTCGTAGCTCTGGAGCGGGAGTGTCCCATGTAAAAACAACAATAGCAGTCAGTGGAAAAAAAGGGGTGTTTTCTGTGATTTGACAATTAGAATAAGAACATACCAAAGCAGTTTTGCAAGTGCACTGTTACGCTGTGCGATACAATGGTTTAAATAAAGTGGCTACAGAAAGGCTTGCAGGAGGTGCATAGAAACACGTTGGCTTGACTGCACTATTTTAGGCCACATAGCAGTAACCTTAAGCTAGACCGGCATGTTTGGCAGTATAAATATCCAGGTTCACACCGGCACTCTGGCTCTGTTTACGTTGAGCTTGTGACAGCCCTGTGTGAAGCCTTTGGAAGAGACAGGTCCTGACAATTGGATATTGATTCAACCCACGCTGTCTTTTGAAAAGTTGGTGGACACCTCTACTGTTGACTCACTCACTCAAGTCATATGGTTGGCCTGACAGTTGTTTCTGAGGTTTTCAACCAGAATTTGTTTCACTGGAAATAACTATTTTTTCTTCTGTCAGCACTGATTGAAAAGCCATTTTTGCCACAAGGAATCAGAGCAAAACAATTAGTGCCAGGCAAAAGCATTTTGAACTGCTTTTCTCTTGTGCATCCACTAATCCACTATTCCTTTTATTTTCCCTTCTTTCTTTCTTTTTATACCCTTCTTACTTTTTTCTCTCTTATCTTTACCCTCCATCCTCGCTTCCCCCTCCAGTATCCTCATTTGGACTTGCTATGGACCAGCAGCACGATTTATTGAGCTCCTCGCCCAATAGCCACACGGCTCACTACAACTCTAGCGATACCATGGCAACCTCCCTTTCTGGAATGACCATCAACGATCATCACCATGGCAACCAGTTCCATAAGGAGAATGGAATTGCGGTGGGGCTTGTGAGACCAGGGGACTGTCCAATGAAAGGTGAGCTTGCTTCTGTGGGAAAACAGGTTGGTTGTGTCACAGCCGGTCAAAATAACTACATAATGATTAACCTAACTGATTATTCAGAACTATTAAACAAGCTCTGCAGTGTGAACAGGGTGTGCGTGTATCATGACAGCATTCACATGTAGTTGAGGGATAAGTTTAATTGTCCTTGAAAGACATACTTGTATGGAATATGATCTACACATTCAGCGGAAGTCCTACCACAACTTAAATTTTAAATTTCAACCATGCATTTATTAATTTAATTAAACCTTTTAAATAAATAAAAGTTGTAGTAACTTAATGAAATTGCAACGCCTTGATAGCTTTGAGAACTGGGCAGTAGATTTCTAGTTTTCATCATGCTTTGCATACAATTCGATGCGGAGAATAAATGTTTATTCTAAAATGTTATTTTATGTGTTTTTTAGTGAATGGAATGTGTCTGACGTGTTTGAATTTTTTTAATTTAAAAGTTTGTTATGTTGACATTTTTGTGGTTACCGTTGTGCTGAAAATTAGTGCTTTCATTTAAATTGTGAAAGGCTACATATGAGCAACAATATTTAGCATGTCAATTTAATGAACAAATAAGATAAGGTAGCTTGTGATGTGTTAGCTGTTAATTGAAATTGAAATTGATAAGTGTAACAAGGAGTCAGAGGCGTTTGGATCCATTTGCAGCTTTTATTTTAATCAAAGGCAGAGTTAAACAGGCAGTAATCAATCAACAGCGTCACGAGCAGCAGGAATAATCCAGGAGAGTAAACCGAAACAAAGCGAGGGTCGGGGCAGGCGGCAGAGAATCACACGAGTAATAACAGTCCAAGGTAATACACAAGATACGTCAAGACAGGGGATAAACGCTCAGAAATGTAGCCGGGGAAATACAAGACTTCGCGAATACTGAGAGTCTGGGAGCTGCTTAAATGGGGAAGCTAAGGAGAAACACCTGTGCCAGTAATCAGTCCCAGGTATGGGGTTTTATGGGGAAATGTAGTCCATGAACGCTAGTACTCGGGAGAGGGTGCCCTCCGGAGGCCGTCGGAGAGAGCCACAGAGGCCTGATTTGTGACAATAAGATTAGTTGGTTCAAGGGCCTCCATTCAATTATACATACATTTGTTAGAACAACTTACAATTTACAACTTACAATAATTGCATCAGTTGTCATAACTCAAAAAGATTGAAAAATAATACAATAGTTTGCACCAATGTTGTTGAGCAAAAATATTTGTTTTTAGAGTGTAAAAAAGATCCACAGCCAATAAGGATGAAATATAATTACAATTATTCATAAATGATATCTATATACATTTAGTGCACACTATTAAATATTACAAGGACAATGTTATGACAATGCAAAATCAGATATATCTTGGCTGCCAGCGGATGATATTATCAGACAATGTAGCCTAGTTCTGCATTATACACCAAAGAAAGATTTGCACGTATGCCTACTAAATAATGAGATTATATTAATGATTTCATTAGCAGACGAATTCACTGTGATACTGCATACACGCAGATGTGTAATCCCTCCGAGCATCAATTAGCATGACCGCAAATGTGTGTTTCCTCTCGTCATGAGCAAATAAACGTTTCAAATAATCAAAGACATTGCAGGGCGTATGATCTTTATACATATTTTAGTGATGAATGTGGCCGCAGTGGCAGCAACGCTTTGATACAGCCTTGTGTTTTAATTCCTTTACATAAACCACAAGGCTGTGCTTGACTGGGCCCTCAATCCAGGCTTTGCAGCTGCGTCGTGCTGTAATCCAGGCATGTGGGTCACCCTCCACTCAGGACGTTCTCTGGTACTAATTCAACACCATCACACACCCTGCTTTCTTCTTCAAGTGTATGAGGTTTTGTGTTTTCTGCTTGCAGACATTAGGCTTTTGAAAAGCACACAGTAATGAAATTGGTTCTCAGTTGAGTTACAGAAAATATAAGGCGACAGTGTACAAAGGAAGGCTTGAGAAAGGCACAATCAATGGACGTTGAGTGAGTTTGAAACCCTTTCATTCACTGTTCGACCAAAAGTATAAACATTTGTCTTATTCAATAGCTGAAGCAAAGCTACTGATTAAACTTTGCTCATTTGATATTCTTTACTGTGATGGCGTCAGTCATTCTAGCACAGATTCTAGTTTCTCAAAGCAATAGCTCACCAAAAAATAAAAAATAGCTGAAAATGTACTCATCCTCAGGTCTTCCAAGATGTAGATAAGTTTGTTTTTTCATCTGAACAGATTTTGAGAAATTTAGCATTACATCACTTGCTCACCAATTCATCCTCTGCAGTGAATGGGTGCTGTCAGAATGAGAGTCCAAACAGCTGATAAAAATATCACAATAATCCACAAGTAATCCACACAACTCCAACAACAGGGGATGGACGTGTTTTTCACTGGAGGTGTTATGGATTATGGGAATTTGATCAGAAGCGAAAGTAAAAACATCTTGATGGATTTGTTTCTTACAAACATGCAGATGTTGACTTCACAAGATGTCAGTTGATGGAAATGGAGTCATGTGGATTACTTGTAGTAGTTTCTATCAGCTATTTTGACTTTTATTCTCGGTATTAAACTGAGACTATTCCTTTAAATTAATGATGTTGCATGATAGTCCTGGGAAAATCCTGCTTTTTTTGGAGAACACAGAGTTTTCTAAATGTAGTTGTTTGTTTAAAACCACAGCCAATCGTTGAACTCCAAGGATGTATATGGAAAGGAACAAACACAGTGGTGGTATTGACTGACAGTCTTTTGTAAAGGTGCCAGCTTGCCACAGAGTCTTCCGTTGTGTTGTATGTATTCACATGCCTTAAATGGGACCATAACACTCTCTCTTTTTTTCTTCTGTGACCCCCTGCATTCTTTAGTGCGTGGCTTATATTTCCCTAGTTTACAGCCTTCACTAGTGCACACTTTCTCCCCTTTTGCTCTTCCTGTAATTCCACACACAAGGAGGAAACACTGCTCAGAGCATCTGCCACCAATAAATGGCAGATACTGCAATGGAACAGCAGAGAGTGAGTATGTTATAGATAGTAAAGCTAGTATGTTAGTGGCTCTAGAAACAGTATTAAACATTCGCTGCTTTCACACAAGCAAAAGCTTAACATAAGATATCATTCACACATCTGCACCAAAATACAGATAAATGTAAACGTAATGTAAATCATCAGAAATTGTTTTTAAATGCTGACCCATTTAGCCTGCCTGAATGAGGAGAAATACTTCAATTTCACTATTTGACTATTTTTTTACTTCCAAATTGCTGCGGCTAATCAACACATTACGACACAACACTCATGTACAAGATACTGGAAAACCAGGGAAATGTGGTGCAGTGGTCAAAGATGTCCATCTAGTGCTTGTTTACATAGAAAAACAATTCAAAAGCAGCGCAGTGGAACAAAAAAATAATAATAAATGTGTGAACCGTAATTTTCCTAGGAAACTTTTCATTCAGGAATTTCTAGAACTAATTTCACGGAATTTTTCAAAAGGTCCTGTTTATACATGTGTCAGGGAAACACACACTGGACAGACCGGTAAGTTTTCAAACAATCCAGAATCAAGCATATGGCAGCAGAGCAGGTGAAATTTGTGAGAGGAATGGTGAGTTGCCACACACACACACACACATTGAGAGATACTGAACACTTTCCTGTTGTCTTGTAGGAGGATCAGGTTTATGAATTTTTTCGGGTCTAGGATCTGCACAGGTTGTTTGGAAGAATCATCAGAGGAGTAAATGCAAGACAGTGCATCAGCCTTGCCATTCTTGGAACCAGGACGGTATGCAGTCTTGAAATCAAGTCTGGTGAGGAATAAGGCCCAACGAGCTTGACGAGGGTTAAGTCATTTGGAATCACTGAGGTATTGGAGATTCTTATGGTGAGTCCACACTGTGAATTGATGGCAAGTTCCTCAAGCCAGTGCCTCCATTCTTCTAGGGCCAACTTAATGGCTAGCAGTTCTTGGTTACCAATGTCGTAGTTACTTTCTGCTGGGTTGAATTTTTGGGAAAATAAAGCGCATGGATGGAGACTTGGAGGATTCCGTTGCTGCTGAAAAAGCACTGCTTCTACTCCAGTGGTTGAAGCATACACTTCCACGATAAAGGGTTTGTTTGGATCAGGATGTGTGAGGAGTGGTGTATTACAAAAGACTTGCTTCAGGATGTTGAATGCGGTCTCTGCTTCTTGGGGCAAGGATAGAGACTTGGGCTTACCATGGAGTAGGGACGTGAGAGGGTGGGTAATGGAACTGTAGTTTTTGGATGAAGCGACAATAGAAATTGGCGAATCTAAGGAATCTTTGGAGCTCTTTGACAGTCTTGGGAGTGGGGCAGTTATGAATATCTTCCACCTTCCTCTCGTCCATTGAGATACCATTTTGGTTGACAATGTACCCTAGGAACTGGAACTCTGATTGTTGGAACTGGCACTTTTCAGCCTTGAGGAACAGGTTGAATTCCCGGAGTCTCTGAAGAACCTTTGCAACGTGCTGGCGATGTTCAGCCAGGCATCTCGTGCATAAAATTCTGAAACAAAGAGGGGCCGTTTACCAGCACATACAGCATAATGCAATATTCAGAGTGGCCAGTAGTGGTCAAGAAGGCCATCTTCCATTCATCTCCCTCGTGTATCCGGATGAGGTTGTACGCGCTGCGGAGGTCCAATTTGGTGAAGATCTTGGCTCCCCTTAGATGTTCCAATGCAGCTGGGATGAGAGGAAGGGGATACCTGAATTTGACGGTGATCTTGTTGAGGGCATGATAATCTATATAGGGCCGCAAGCCTCCATCCTTTTTTGCCACAAAGAAGAAGCAAGAAGTAGCAGTGGAAGTAGATGGTCTGATGTATCCTTGTTGTAAAGCCTCCTGAATGTATTCCATGGCTTCTAGTTCAGGTAGTGTTAAAAAGTATAGATTCTTCCGCTGGGTACTGGTTCACCTGGAAGGAGATCAACAGCACAGTCCCATGGCCGGTGTGGTGGTAACTGGGAAGCTCACTTGGGACAGAAGACATCTTTGAACTGGGAGTAACAGTCAGGGATGTCAACAGATTGTTGATTCATGGGTGTCTTGACGAAGGTGGAGTAGACGACTACTGATCTTGGTTCCTTCTTGAGGGGAATGGGTAATGTAGGAAAACATCGCTTGCTTCATTTCTTAATCTCACCATTTTCCCAAGGTAGATCTCGATGATGTTGTATTAACCACGGTTACCCTAGGATGACACCAGAGGTAGAATTCTGAATTTCCTCTTGGTGGAGCATTCCAACATGTAAGTGAAGTGGACCCACTCTATACCGGATGTCTGCACAGTTCAGGGGTTTTCCAATGATGGATTGGGCTTTCTAATGTCTCTCACATGGTGTCTGAGAGGTGGAACCGGCGTCAGAGAGCACCAAAGATAAAGTTCCCAGCTGACCCAGAATTGACAAGTGCGGTGACTGGAAAGGAGATATTTGAGACAATAATGAACACTTTGGTAGTAAGACGCGATTAACTAACATAGGTAGCTTGGACAACACTCATCAACGGTCAATGAGGTCAGATGGGGCATTCGACAATAACATGCCCAGCAGCACCGCAGTAGAGGCATAATCTCTGGGTCAGCCGCCGCCTGCGTTCCATCAGGGATAACCGTGTAGATTCCACTTGCATGGGTTCTGGTTCCGGAGAGCTGGTGGGCTCTGGTTGACGAGAAGCGGAGGAGATTTTAGGCTGACCCTGGAAGATCTCTCCACAACCCTGCATACAATGGGCTACTCAAATAGAGAGTTGGATAAATTTCTTGAGGCATATGGAATCATTGAATGCATTGAGATGCAGCTGGAGTTAAGGCTACAATCCCTGTCGGTAAGTGGTGATAAGAGAACTCTCCTTCCAGCCGCTTGCTGCTGCTAGGGAAACTTCAGGGCATAATCATTAATGGATATTTTTCCTTGCTTCAATTGATCACCAGTAAAAGTAGCTCCAGCTGGCTTACCAAAAACTTACCAGAAGTGCCTCAAAGCCGTTTAATGTCTGTGTTAAAGGGTCATTTTGCCGCCATATTGTTTCTGCCCTCTGCAGTACTCTCCATGTTTATAGGGTGGAATGCGGCTCCTTGTAGAATGCGGCTACATCTCGAGGGCCAGCAAACATTGTAGCAGAAATCCATTGCACTCCTCCGCCGAACCAGAATAGGGCACCAGGTTGGCCATGGGACTGGCGACAATGGTAGGTGGTGAAGAAGTGCTTGGTGCAGTGACTGGTGTGGCAGTGGTTGGGTGAGAAAAGGACTAGAGAAGCAAATCCACCAATTCCTGAAATGGATAGGGTTGCTAAGTGCTAAGTGCCCTAAGTGCTCATGCTGCCGGTTCCTGTGTTCGGTCTGGTTTTCTGTCAGGGAAACACACACTGTACAGACCGGTAAGTTTTCAGACAATCCAGAAACACTTTATTAAATGACTTGGATCAAACATATGGCAGCAGAGAAGGTGAAAATACGTAGTGAGAGGAATGGTTAGTTGCCACACACACACTAATAGATAGTCACTGGGAGATATTGAACACTTTCCTGTTGTCTTGTAGGAGGATCACAGGAGACTGAAAGGAGAAGAGGATTGGAGGCTAGATACAAGGACAAGGATTGGATCATGGAGGTAAGTAATCTTCAGGTAAGTAACAATCCGAACAGATGCCGTCTTAGCCATAGATGAGACCAGACAAAGTGTGTGGTGTGGTGTGTGTGTGTGTGTGGCAAGTTCTTTTGTATGGTGCTGGAGTGATCGGTGACAGCTGGTGATAATTAGTAATCGGGAGACTGAGAGCGCTGATACTGGGTAAGGGTGGAGCCTGGTGATTCCGTGACAACATGATTAGGATCGTAAATTGTAATTTACTGGTAATTATCCAGAAAGGGCTGTATGTGTGAAAGCCCCTGTTGTGTACAGCTGCAAATGAACTATAATGTAAAACATTTTGAATGATGTTTTTAAAATTGTTTTGACATATTTTGCTTGCTTTTGTAGAATTCTTAGTATTGCACATTTATTTATTTATTTTAAATAATTTGAATAATAGGAAATTGTCATCAGGATGTCATGGATGTTCAAAACAATGTTTTCACCAGTGTCGTCCCATTTTGCTGCAATCAAATCATAGTATGGCCCAACGCTGGCCTGTGATGATGACCTTTGTTTTGGCCTGCCATTACATTGAATCATATCTTTGTTTCTAAATCATTATTTTATTTTTTCATTTATTAGATGACTATCGATTCAATTTGATTCGATTCGGTTCAATTTGTCATTTTATTATGATATAGTTGGATATAATGCATAATTTACTTTCGGTCCACAGCCCTCAATTAAATTTTGTCCCTCATAGTAAAAAGTTTCCGCACCACTGATTTATTCTGTTTGAATGCCAAAGTTTTTGAAAACCTAAATGGACTAAATTTCTTTTAGATATTTTGGACAATGTTTCTTGTTACTTCAATAAACAGTTACTTTCCAGCACTGCAAGTTATTGCTGATATGGGTTGCCAGCACATTCAGCTGGCATCAGTTTCTCGCCTTATATTTTATTTGACGGTAAAATTAGCAGTGTATTTTTACATTTAAATGCATCCTTACAACAACTGAATTAATTCGTTTTTTCCCTACCAAGTTCAGGGATCCAGTTGCAGAGAAATATTGATGAGATTGCATAGATGTCACAGTACAGTGTGACTGATTGCTTCAGCTGTTTGACATCAATTTATTGCCGCTGAAAAACATAATACTTTGCAAAAAAATTAACTAAAAATTAAATAAATAAATATTGTTATATTATTGTTTTACAAACTAAAACAAAAATGTCTTATCTGTATAAAGTGATCATTTTTGTCAGATAAGATGAATACAATGTCAAATAGAACCTTAACAGACTTTAAACATGTTTCTATGAATACTGATTGTCCCAAACAACAGTTGACTCTACATAAGTTGTGCCTTATGTGTTTTTTAACCAACATTCTCTCTCACAGAAGAGTTTTCAGAAGAAAGGGTGGATGTTGAGCTCAGTAGTGCTGAAGGCACCTCCTCTGCTGAGGAGAAGCAGTGTGGTATGCATTGCTGCACTTATAATAAAGATGCTTTGAAATGCAGTTTGTCTTCGCTTTCGCTTACAAATTGCCCTTTTTTAAAATAAAAAGTTAATCAATTTTTTATTTTTTTTAAATAGTAAGTAATTATTTTTATTCATGCAGTGCAATGCCTATTACTAACTTTGCCAGTTAGTCAGCTAAAGTCTCACTGCAGTTGAGTTGTGAAGCTTTTAGACTTTAACAGCAGCTTCACTTGCACAAGTAAACCAGGACTTCCTTTAGGAGCTTGGTGTGTGAACTGTTCAAATGATTGTTTTATAGAAAGCCCCCAAGATTCAAGACAGGAAGAGAAAGAAGATCAGTCCCAGCCTGCCGTGGAAGTGGCGAGCGGTACGGACCTTCTGCTCCATCAACCGCTGCCTCTTTTGACTGACATGCCTTGCTTGACTGCCCTTTTGTGCCTTTATTGATGGGGATGCCTTTGTGCCTTACATCCTAATGTTTCTAATTTTCTAAAGCATTTTTTTTACTGATTTGTTGCCTATTTTAAGCCTGCAGGATGCATTTGCTTCTGTTTGAAGTGGGCCTACTGGTAACAAGAATGCCATCTTGGATGCAGTTGTTTCAAATTGCCATTTCTTGCTTTGAAATCCTTTTTATGTTGCGCTTACATTGGGGTGATTTTTAAAGTGTAAGGTAATATGTATGTCTGCAAGTACACTGTTTAATTTTGACATCACTGCTGAGGCATGCTGACAGGTTTCAGGCTTTTAAATCAAAATAAACTCAAGGGAGACTCCAGCGCCATTCTCAGATTAGTTCCCATGTGATTAGTCACAGAGACCTCAGAGAGCTCAGCTGCCTTTGCCAGGGTAGGTGTGATGTTATGCCAAGTCTGGAATTAATGCTTTGTGCCAAATAGGATCTCAGCCAAAGCTTTTCTCTCATAGGTCACAGTGCTTTAATTGCAAGTATTTGTTTCTTTTGTGATTTCGAAATGAAGTGTAGTATATTGATGGTCTGATTTCACTCTAGGTTATAGTGTTTATAGTGCATCTCTGTAGCTGAAATTGCCAGAAAATATGCTATGTGGTTCTCTAATGTTGTCTTTTATGTTTCTCTCTCTGTTTGCTACATATCCTGATCATTAATAAGCTGGAGGAACGGCACCCGCAGGTAAAACACTATTTTATTCTTACACAACTACCGCATTAGTGTCATGCTTTGTAGAATAGCCATTATGCTACATGAATTATGATCTCGTTGATGTTTTTTCCTTTTTTTATTAAAATATATTTTTTAAATTTAGCAGTTTGTTTTCTCTGTTCTGGTAGTACTCCACCTCACTCATCTGTATTTTGTACTGGTTATTTGGTTTTGTGAATTCACAGAGATATGTCCATTTTGTTTAATAATCAGTAGAAACTAGGTGCTTTTAAAGAGCAGACTCCAATAATTACTTTTGTAATAACGTCAAATGAAAAGTGTTACTTTTTTAGGGCCATACAAATTTTACATTTACATTTTTTTGACATGCTTTAAAGAAGTGCATTTATTTTGATTTCTTGACTCACATGTAAAATATTTAATAACAATTCTAACTGTTTTGTAATTTGATATTACAGTTAAAGTTAGTATATTTTAAATTAACTTTTATAATAAAATGTTGCAATTTTTAAAAAAAAGTTGCAATTTTATACAATCACAAATACATGACATAAACATATTTTAGTTAGCATAACTGCTTGTCAGTACATTCAGCAATACTTCAACCATATTTCAAAGACAATTAATTAATTAATAACATATATTTAATTAAGTGGGTCAAAAAGCACTCTTGCACTTAATAATCCATTTTTATTTAATTGTAAATAACAAAATACCATACATTAGTTCACAGCTTGAAGCATATTCTTTTAACCGTATAGCGTATCACATATATTACATTACCATAATACTCTAAATACACAGTATACTTTTTCACACGGTTAGTGGCACAAAAAAAAAAAATTTTTATGTTTAAGTTGTAAAAAAAAAACACTTATTGCAAACAATCCTGCTCTTTAATTGCACCTATCAGCTCATATTTCTGTGTTCAGTGTGAAGTCTGGTTTCATCACAGCTGTTTGTTTTGGATGTTAGCAAAGGCCAGCAAACCAGTTTGTTATGTTTGCTCGTCGTCTTTCCTCTACGGTTGTCACCACAAGTATTTTTGTTCCCTCCTTATCATGTGACAGTTTCCTTGGGAAAAGTGATATAGATGTTGTCATTGCTTTCTATAAATCGTCTGACCACTGTCTGTTCATGGTGAATGGGACGTGCATTAGTGAAAGGCAAAAGCAGCTTTGTTTCCAGCTTTAGCAGCAGGGTTTTCACCAGATGGTTATGATCAACACTCGGACTGGAGCTGTGTAGACCACCAGAAAATACTAGAGCAGGACGAAGACCTCCTCAGAAGCAGCTGGTCTGGACGACCAGTCCATTCCCATCATAGACGGACATCCGTCAGTCCAGACCGCACCAGGAGCCTGTCTTTGGAGAATGAGCTGTGACTTTCCTGGTCTGCAGCGCCACCCTGGAAGACCTGACGTCCGTTGGGGAGATGATTATAGAAGCCAGGGCTCCTTACAGCGAGACCCTTCAGGAAGAGGAAGAACTGTCTTTTTACGGCAATGAGAGCCATGTTGAAGAAGGAAAGCTTCCGGCGTGGGCCAGCAGGGCTCAGACAACTCTCGCTGAATATGCACCTTCTGAAACCAAAGAACATAGTTTTACAAAAACTCTACCTCATGAACACATGGAAGTCATGGGCAAAGTGCAGGAGAAAGTTTGATGCTACGTTATCTGGGGGTAATCACAATGTTATTGTTACCGCCAAAGATGCAGAGACCAAAAAGACAGAAGCCACTGCTTCCTCTACAAGCACAATTGGCTCTCCAAAAGGTGTCCACGTCTCAAGAAAATCCCTGGTGCCGGTGGCTCAGTTCAAAGGTCTGTGCAGTGAAGCTCACTGAATCCCAGTGCAGTGTCTCTTCCTTGGTTTTCCTCCACCTATGTTTTACAGAGCCGCTTTGCTCCAATTTCTGTCTATAACGAACATCCTACAAAATGAACAGCGTGCTGAGGAGAACGATCTGTTGTTCTGCAGTTGTTTGCTACATGTCGTTCTTTTTAGGCACTCAATCTCACTCTGTCATTCTTTTGTTCCCTCTGGTGGTCTTGAAGCCTGTTTTGCGCCGATTGATAAAATCCATGTTTGCTGGCCGTGTTTCAATGAGTTCAGTTTGGCATGTCTGTGTGCATGAATGTGCTACTTGCATGCGTTCACAACACCATCTGGTGCAGCACTGCTTTAACAGATCCCCTCACTTTCATTTACAGCTTACTTTCTCATATGTTTCTTAAAAACATTAGAATTAATATCCAGTTAATATTCACAAGTTAAGAAAAAGAGAGAAAGCATTAGGAATAAATGTAACAAACTGTAGTCAATTTAGCAAAGGTATTCCACACTGTTTACATATGCTGAACCTAAAGTTTTCAAGCCCGGCCTACACGCTTAAAAAATAAAGTTTCCAATTGGGATTGTTTCAAGGATGCCATAGAGAAACTTGTTGGTTCTCCGCAAAGAACTTTCTGATTAAACAGTTCTAAAAACCCTTTCTTCTCATTTTGAAGAACATTTTAAAATCTAAAGACTCCATTATAAAGAACCTTTTGTAGAATGGAAAGGTTCCATATATGTTAAAGGTTCTTCATGGAACCATCATGGCCAATAAAGAACCTTTATTTCTAAGAGTGTATGCTGAATTTGAAGAAGCTTATTAGACAGCATTGCTTGAGACCCCTCTATTCTTCATTGAAAAGGCAGTATCAGAATGCATTACGATGAACTTTTAAATCCAATAGGCAGGCCAGGTGAGAGAAATCAAGCGTAGCGTTAGTTCTGGCAGGTCATGTTAGTCAAGCTTGCATCAGCTGACTGTCAGCTGATCCCCATCTACCTATTGGAATACGACACCTATCTAAGCATTCTTATATTAGGTCCCTCAGTATTATCAGCAGTTTCGCATTGCTCAATAGCTAATTACCCTCCTCCATCCCCAACTGCTCCTCTGTCAGTCAGGATTCAGCCTTCTGATTCTCCTTTGAATCAGACTAATTCTAAAATGTGTACATAACATTATTGAACTTTAACAATATCTGCAATACATTTATGTTGGTTCTGTTCTGTTTACCCCGTGGGGGTTATCGCTGCTCTCCCTGCTCTCATCCATGCTAGGCTGCATGGATGCGCAGGGAGTTCTTGCCCAGAACGGAACCATACCACCAATCCAAATTGTATGCTAATTGTCAATCATCTTTGACGATAGTGGTCCTGACAGAAATATATATAAAACTAAAACCATTTAATTCAATACTTTAAAGAATTTATAAAAACGGTTTTACATCATTTGAAACAAACTGTTTTATCCAGTAATTGTATGTGCTATGTATTTGTTTCGCCTTGTTAGCAACATGTTAACATCAAACCGCGTTGAATTTGATTGTAAGCTGAGTCTCTAGTGTTACAGATTAGTCACTTGTGAGGTTTAGTAATGATTTAGTAATGGTTAGGCAGCTCACTAGGCTTAGAAACACATTTATTCGCATCCTATTTCTGATATACTGATTGTATTCATATTGGTGCATGTTTTGGTTCTTCACAGCTCAGTCCAAGACCAATGGTGATGCAGAGAAGAGGGTGAGTGCTAATAGCTATTTTGCATCATCTTTCTGTTCTCTTCCACTTTCACTGTAGAATTGTTTTGCCTTTTATTTTGCTTTCTGTCGCTATTTGTACTCCATGGAGTTTTCATCCACTATGGTTTTGCTCTTTATGTAAAGACCCCTAAAAACAGTAAAGTCAGACCCTCCTCCCATAAAATACCTTCCTCTATCCCGAAAAAGTCCTTGGCCTCCTCTAGTAGATCTCCCTCAGTACCTGCCACCAGTTTTGGACCCAAAGAATCCAGGCCAAGAGTGAGTACAGCTGCTGGTGTCGGACCCCGTGTCCTACTGCTGCTGTGGAGAATGGTTTAACTTTGCGCCTGTTTTACTGCCAGTTTGCACACTGTCTGGTGTGATTAACAGCATCTTTTTCTCTCCTCCTACTAACTGGCCAACATCTCATTCACACAAAATTCTTAGTCTTCTTAGTCTTTGATGTTAGTTTTGACAAGTTAAAATAGTCAGCATGATTTTAGAATAATTGTATTGCATAACTTGGTTGTGCTTCCAGTGGATGGGTTAATAATTACTGAATGTGCTTTCGATAAACTGTATGTTTGAACAGGCAAACATGTCATTAGGCCTATAATAAAATGTTCTTATTTGTTTATGAATGCTTCTTCAAATATGAGTGCTTTTGTCCAACAATGTCCAACAATGGGCATACATGTATCGCTAGAGAATTGTCATTTTGATATGCTAACAAATGTCACATCCAACACATCTTTATAGTGGAAATTACATACTGTGCTGGAAATTACAATCTTTGTCATAAAAATGGCAAAATTCTTTGTCTTGTTAAAGCTAATTTCACATAGCATTTGTGTCCTTAAATAATATTTTTACAGCTTTTGCATAATTTGAGAAAATTACAGCTTGGTTGGAAATGACTCACAGATATTTTGTCGCAAGTGATATTTATCTCTTTTCTACTTTAACTTATTTCAAGCTCTTGTCAGTTTTGTTCTTGTGAAACTGAATTTACACTAACTGAAAATTGTGGGTTATGGTGGAAATTATGGCAAAACTGAGGGGAGAATGTGCTTAGTGGATATATATAGACATTTGCAGTTGTTTTGTTATCTATAATTTCATAGAATAAAATTATTAATGTATTTCTATTTCTTTCTCTCTATATATTCCTGTATATCTCTAGGCTAGCGTTAGACCTCATGCTGCCGGTTCAAAGATTCCTGCCATGACTGCAGTTGCCAAAAATGGAAAAGGTAAGGGAGATTCTTTCACAAAGGGGTTTTTAGGAATGAATCTTGTATAAATTTTTGAAGAATGGAACATTTGATTATGAGATTATTGCCATCTTCATAACTCTATATTGTTTCCCAGACTCTCCTAAGACCCCGGAGACCAGTGGGCACAGCAGCCCCGGCACTCCCAAATCCCCTGCCAGCAAGGCTGCGGGTGGCAAGCCTCCAAGCACAGGAAATGAAATCAAGAAGGTCGCAGTGATTCGCTCGACCCCTAAATCTCCGAAGAACCGTTCACCCACATCACTGTCGGCCGCTGCCCCCCTCCCTGATCTGAAGAGCATACGCTCCAAAGTCGGCTCCACTGACAACTTGAAGCACCAGCCCGGAGGCGGCCGGGTAATTCATCTTGAGTTGATTCACTTTAATATTCTGTTTGCAGTTAGGTTTGAGATCCAATTAAAATCTAATTTTTATGTTGAATTAGGTGGAACATTTTCATATATAACATTTATTTAAAAAAACTAAACTAAACACCTAAAAGGCAGCAACTGTATAATCAAATTGGATGTACAAGTCATTTCGGCTAAAATTATATTAAACTGACTCTGAGTTGAATCTTGTAAAACGTTGAAATTTGAAATTTAAAATTCAAATTTTTTTTTTTAGTTAAAAACATATGTTACCATGACTTATTGATCATATCATGTGGTCATTGTGGTCAAATGCTAATGAAAACCTGTTTATTACTCAAATAACTCTCTCAAGAATAGTTTATAAGTCGCAGTAGTTTACAACTCTCCCTGTCTTCTTCCTTTCACAGGTACAAATTCTTGATCAGAAGGTGGATTTCAGTAATGTTCCGTCTAAGTGTGGCTCCAAAGCCAACCTCAGGCATGTACCAGGAGGTGGAAATGTGAGTAACTCTGGAGTGAATCCAACTAGGGCTGCACAATTAATCGTATTTCTAATCGCAATTCCAATTATGGATGCCACAATTACGTAATCGTTCAAAGTCCACTTATGTTATTCTGCACGCTTAAGATGCGTTTTTTCTTTCTACATGTTATCTTAAGGGTTTTTCCATTGTTTTAGTATAACATTAATATGCCATTCATATTTTTACTTTTTTATAATTTAAAGAAGAAACCAATCCGATGTATAGTTGACATTTGAGGCTTAATACTATAGAAAAGCACTAAAGGTTTTTCAGTTAGAGTGTTCTCAGCTTGTTTATTTTCATATAAAAATACGGCATGCAGTTGCATCAAACAATGGTATAAACATGATCATGATAATCGTAAATTAATAATCGGAATTACAATTTCAAGAGAATAATCGACAATTATGATTTTTGTCATAATCGTGCAGCCCTAAATCCAACCCATACATTTTATTACTTATTACTTATTTTATTACATTTTATACTGTATTTGTCATTGGCTATCCCAACATTATCAGTAAACTGCCACTGTTTGCCAAATGTTAGCTAAGAATTATACTGTACAATGAGAATTGACTAATATATTATCTCTAGGTATTGTAATTGTTACATTTCCCAATCCAGTTTTGCAAACAACCTAAAACGTTTGCCGTTCCAAAGTCTATTTTTGGAAAACACTTAACAATATGTGACCCTGGACCACAAAAGCAGCCTTAAGTCGCTGGGGTATATTTGTAGCAATAGCCAAAAATACATTGCATGGGTCAAAATTATAGATTTTTCTTTTATGCTAAAAATCATTAGGACGTTAAGTAAAGATCATGTTTCATAAAGACATTTAGTAAATTTCCTACTGTAAATATATTAAAACTTAATTTTTGATTTGTAATGTGCATTGCTAAGAACTTCATTTGGACAACTTTAAAGGTGATTTTCTCAATATTTTGATTTTTTTTGCACCCTCAGATTCCAGATATTCAAATAGTTGTATCTCAGCCAAATGTTGTCCTATCATAACAAACCACACATCAATTGAAAGCTTATTTATTCAGCTTTGAGATGATGTATAAATCTCAATTTAAAAAAATTGACCCTTATGACTGGCTTTGTGGTCCAGGGTCACATATGTCTTTATGCTTCATGAGTAT
Source organism: Sinocyclocheilus anophthalmus (assembly GCA_018155175.1). Taxonomy (NCBI): domain Eukaryota; kingdom Metazoa; phylum Chordata; class Actinopteri; order Cypriniformes; family Cyprinidae; genus Sinocyclocheilus; species Sinocyclocheilus anophthalmus. Next base: position 30,850 of record JADLZN010005339.1, read on the forward strand.
CGGGGAACTTTTACCAATTTGCAGTTTTTGTTCATGAAAACTTCCAACCATTTACTTTAAACAGCAGCACATTTTTGATCAGAAGATGGACTTTAGTCATGTCCAACTAATGTCCAATGTGAAGTGTGGCTTCAAACACACACCCGGAGGTGGCAATGTAAGTTACTATTGGATAAAACAGTATGGAGACCCAGTTCACTCCTAAATTTGCCATTATTCTTTCATTCCTTACTTCTGCTAGATGGGAGTCTAATCAAACTCCCAGCCATACTGTACTGAATTGAGATGTTCCTTATGAAGTTGTAAATACTGTATACTTCAGATGTTATTAGTAAAAATGAGAAGGTTTCTGATTTGGCTTCAACCAAAAAGGTAATTCTTCTTTTCCTTGACCTCTGCACTCTTTCAAGTAAAAATTCTCGATCAGAAGGTGGACTTCAGTAATGTCCAGTCAAAGTGTGGCTCCAAAGACAATTTGAAACATGTACCGGGAGGTGGCAATGTGAGTAACTATGGGATGAACTCAACACCCTCTGTCTTGGTTCTTCCTGAAGTTATGACCATTTGTGGAAACCTTGTATAAAAGTGAAAGCTCTCATTCAATGTAGTAGTTTTGTCTGTTACACAGTCACCGGCTACACTTTTGGTTTGACAATGAACTGTAAAAGAGGGTTTTTACAATTGTTGAGTCAATTGTTGAACAAGTGAGTGGGAGAAAAAAAAGCTATTTTAGTGAATTCATGTTTGCGCTGTACCCTTCACATACTCACGGCTCTTTCTCACTGGCAGTTCTTTCTGTCTCTGAGATAATTGGAAAGATAACTCCTGCGCTTCCCAACTTGATTTTCCAGGTAAAAATACTGGATCAGAAGTTGGACTTTAGTAATGTCCAGTCTAAATGTGGCTCCAAAGACAATGTCAAACATGTACCTGGAGGTGGCAATGTGAGTAACTATGGGTTGAACTCAACACCTTCAGTCTTGGTTCTTCCTAAAGCTATGACCATTTGTGGAAACCTTGGACACCCCGTTCCATCTACCCTCTCAAAGTCAAAAGCGTCTGCACTTTCATGGCCTAAAAAGCCTTTCCCAATGATGAACTATGTTAGTTTCATCTGGTGGCTCTTTTGGTTCCTCTCTGGTCCCAAGTTAAAAAAAATACAGATAACCCCAAACTGTTTACTCCTTTCAGGTTCAAATTCTTGATCAGAAGTTGGACTTAACTACTGTGCAGTCTAGGTGTGGTTCCAAAGATAATATCAAACATGTACCCGGAGGTGGAAAAGTGAGTAAACAGGGGCCCGTTTGTTGGTTTTAACCAAAAATCATACTATAGAGACTTTAAAGTGCCCCTATTATGACATTTCGAATATTGCCTTTCATGCACTGTGTAATGTAGCTGTATGTGAATGTAAACTGAAAAATGCACGATAAATAAAGTTATGGTCTCCAAAAAGAAAGAATGTTCTTTGAACAGCCCAAATGAGTCGTCAGCAGTTCGAATGCCACTTCTGTGACAGCTACACGTCACAGGGTAACACCTTTGCATAATGCATGCCTATGTTCTACGTTGGCCGGCCGCTAACAACTTGACCCGCCCTCAAACACTGTAGCTTATTCATGTGGTTAACATCATGTCAAGAAGACGCTGTGTCTTACGCTGTGAAAGTAAATTCATTTTATTTTCACTTTCGAAAGATGAGGCTACAAAGAATCTGGTTCAAATTCATTTTTTTTCCACTTGTACCTCAGCAGTACAACCCAAAACTTTTTTTGTGTTCCTGTCATTTTACTGACAACTGCTTTACTAAACTCGGGGAGATTCACAAAACGCTTGCTCTTGAAAGATGAGCTCAGTACCCACTTTATTTGGATCAGCTGGTTCCACTGAATCACAACCTGTAAGTATGATAAATAATAGATGTTTATATTTTCTATCGAGTATTCAAAATACAGAACTATGGCAATAGGCGTATCGTTTCCGACACGCGCTGTACACAGTACAGACTGACTGGGCCATCTGACCAATCAGAGCAGAGAAGGCTCACGGAAAGGAGGGGTTTAGAGAGACTGAATTTTAGAACTGCTTTGAACGAATTGTTTGAGAATCATTGGAAAGTGAGGCGATATTAAATGCATATTTTGAGAAAACGAAAGCATTTTTTGACCTTGCATGCATGTGAACCTATTATAGGAAACTCCCAAAACAATGTTAGGAACCTTAAAAATTGCATAATAGGGGCACTTTAATAGTAGGGATGCACAGATATTAAAATTCTGCCTGATACTAATAAGCCAATAATTATGGCCAATAACCGATAAATCGCTTTTGTCTAAATGCATAAAATCTAAAATCAGTCATTTTAAATGCTAAAAGTGAATTTAGGCATCATAATGAAAGATGGTTATTCTTTTTGAGATTTGTTAAAGATTAAATTTAACAGTGTTATTTATTAAAATATTAGTTTTTAAAGCTTAACTTTACCTAAATGTAGCTTCTATTGCTCACTTAATCTAAATGTAAAAAAACAGGAAATGAGCATTCACAATTAAATGGGTACAACACCCTAATAAATTCAGTTTTTTTATGGTGATTTATTAATTGTTTCGACCCAATTTGCATTTTTGCAAATTGAGTCGAAAATTAAGCCCCAAACCACCTAAAACTAGAACATCATTTCAGAAGCACACATGCTGTTTTGTGGCATTGACATTCATAGCAATTACATTTCACTCAAAACAGAAAGCTCCCATACTTCAATAAAGTTAAGCATGTAATAAACAATTTTCCATGTAATTACAAGACTGATTTTTGACTTTGAGGAAAGCCTGTGTCCATACAAAAACATGACCAGACCACCACTACAATCCTAACCCGTAATGCCAACCGGCCTGTCATTAAGGACAATCAGTACACTCATTAAAGTACCAGCAAGTGATCCATAGAGATCCTTAGAGAAAAGTTGCTCTCCTCTGCTGTTGAAGGACATCAGCTCTTTAGCACAGAGGGATCTCGTTGTAGTGCTCTGGTCAGCCGAGTGCTTCTTTGTGGTGAGCAGTTGGCTAGAGCTGAGAGCTGACCTCACACTGAAGACACTGAGGCCAGTATTAAGCCTCAACAGCTGTGGCAATGAGGTCATTGATTCTATTTTTGGGAGCAGGGATAGTACACAATTGCACCGTTCTCATGTTGTATCCTCAATCTATAGTCTAAAGTGAAGAACAAACTTGTTTAGTAGACATGACCACCTAAAATAATTAAAGGGTTGTGGTTTATGATCATTTGAGGTTAGATTACAGCTCTATAAATACTTTTTTTTTTTATAAAAAAAAAAGATATTCTCAAAGATGACTAAACCACCAAGAGGGTGTTTTGCATTCAAGGGACTGAAAAGTTAACTGAGCAGTTTCACTTTCAGATTTTAATTTGGGGACCAATTCTCAATACTAACTAACTATTAACTACTACCTTTGCCTCAGTAAACTCCTACTTTTCTGCTTATTAGGTAGTTGTTCAGTTTCGGTATGGGGTAGGATTAAGGGATGTAAATTATGGTCATGCACAGCACAGCATTAATATATGCTTTATCAGTAGTAATAAACAGCCAATATACTAGTAATATGCATGCTAATAAACAACTAATTAATACTGAGAATTGGTCCCTAAACTAAAGAGTTACAGTTTTTTTGTCTTTCTTGTGCAAATCTGTGGAAGTGTGTTTAAACAGAATTTATTTTAATCACCTGGAAGAATAATAAAACCCTTGTTTTTTGTTCTGAAAAGGTGCAAATCCTCCACAAAAAGATTGACCTGACCAATGTGCAGTCAAAGTGTGGATCGAAAGTCAACATTCGCCACAAACCAGGTAATCCTGCTCGTCCACCTTGGATTTTACAAACCTCGGACTTGATTTGCTTAGCGTTTTGAATGCATGTATATAATGCGTTTAATTTGATTAAATCATGTGGAATTTCACCTGCTTTTTCAAGGTGGAGGAAACATTGAGATCAGGTCTGAGAAGCTTGAATTCAGGGCTCAGTCAAAGGTGGGATCTATGGACAACATTAAACACACACCTGGAGGAGGCAACAGGAGGGTAAGACGACATGTCCTCCGCTGATGGGATATGATACTCCCAATTATTCACCCTCCACCTTGAAGTCAAATAAGAACATTCAGAAATCCTTATCATTTTACAACCAGACGTCTGTGTAAATCTATCTTAGGTGCTCTTTGGGTTTGAATCATTTGGTTCTTAAGAAGATCGGGGTTTAAATAAATCCCCTGAACTAATTTAACTTCTTTAAAATCGCATCTCGTTGTCCTTTCTTTGGATTCTGTAAACTTCAAAATGAATGTGTCGCTTAGAAATGTCTCTGCATATTAAACTGGGATTTTAAAAATATAAGCATTACATACTTCATCTTTAATTTTAATAATTGTTTATTTAGTTTTGTGTTACCATCATTTTCCATTTTGTTGAACCCATATCATTTTGTTTCTGTTTTGGTTGACCATGGTGTTCATTTCACCACCCACTGGCCACCCTGGGGTATGTTTCTAGAGAGAGATGGGGAGAGGGGCAGATATGCCCCGAGATGAGGGCTTCCTCACCCCAGACCCCTCTGATACCCCCACCCTCTCATCTGCCAGTATGTCCCCAGAGCCCATCCTCCTCAGCAACCCCCAGATAAAGATTGAGGACTCCAGTAAGTATTCAAAGAGGGGGAGACATTCACATCAAATTAACTAGCACTTGTACTGTTATGTATTTTGAGACAGTACAGGTGAATAGGGTAAAACTATGGTTTTAACTAATAGATATCACCATACTTTTCCCAGCTGATTAATACTTTAAGACAATTGTTTTATATTACAAGTTTTCTGAAATGTAATGTTTAAATTTGATGTTTGTTTTGAAGAAAAAAAAAGTTATATTATATATAGGCAAATTATATATCAACAAACACCTTTGTAAAAAACCTACAGGATATAGACAGGAATAAACCTGTAAAGTATGGTGTATGTAGATTTCTAGCTCAGTGCAGGAAGAAACAAATAATTTAGAGAAAACAGCATTTAAAGATGATGTATTATAATTGATATCTACAGACGCAAATAGATTATAATAAAATAAATGTGAATGTGTATTTTGGATGGTTTCTTTACACTAGTCTAAAAGAAGACTAGCAAAATAGGACACATTTTTTAATTCACCAGTGGATGAAAAAACAATGGTTTTGCCTGTAGTTTCTTGCCTTAAAAAATTTATAAAATAAAATGATGATGATGATAATTTAATAAATACATATGCAAATAAGAAATTACTGAATTAATTAATCTGCAAATTGGTAGATGATTAAGTGACCAACCACAATAAAATATTTCATATAAATGAATAAAAAATAAATTGCATATTGCTTATAATTGAAAGTTTGCTGAAATGTCTTGTGAAATGCATCTATGGTGCCATCTTTTGGCACAGAGTGATATATATTTTGTGAATACAAAAAAAGCAACTGACAACAAAATTAAAAGAAATACTGACTTTTTTTTGTTTAAATAGTATTCATATTTATATGGAAATGCATATCAAAAAATCTTTTCTTATTTTCTTATTTTGTCTGCTACTTTGTCCCTTTTAACACGTCTTACCCATTTTTTTTATTGTTTGATCATTTGATTGCTTTTTTATCCATTGATAATTTGAGCATATTATTATTCAGCATTTTGAGGGTACTCAACAAATATTCTGGCTCTTAAACCAAATATAGTCATCCAGGATAATTCAGTATCTGAAACTCAATTTCTCCTAGGAGTTTATGGAAATAGCACCATTACAGTCCAGATTTCTCCTTTAATCTCCATCCAAGAATCTCAGGTCTGCTCTGAGCCAACATAAACCCCCGCTGGATGCTGGCCATTTCACCTTTCACTTGCAGTCATTAGTTCATATATATATTTCCTTTTCCCAGATTGAGTCGCAAAAACTGATGTTCCGTGAGCAGGCCAAAGCGCGAACCGACCATGGCGCAGAAATCGTGTCTCTAGAGGAGTCACCACATGGCCTGAGCACCGTCTCGTCTTCTGGCAGCATCAACATGGCAGACCCGCCACAGCTTTCCACCCTCGCTGACCAGGTGTCTGCATCGCTGGCCCAGCAGGGCTTGTGATTGGACCATACCGCCCCCTCCCATCCACATACCTGATGGTATTCTAACCTCTCTCTGAAAGTCATTTTGTGGCCCAGAAAACAACGCCAAGTAACGTTTAGCAGTCACTGTTTGACTTCTTGTTATGTATGAATTTGCCTGTTCACTCGCCCTTCGCTTTAAGGCAGTGCCCACTTTGGGAATTTAACAATTGGAAATTTCCTCCAGCTGCCCTCCCTTGACTATATTTAGTAGCACAAAATTACTTTCATGTATTTGTATGGCTTTTATTGACCATTATATATTTCCTTACGCATACCATTTTTTTGGTTACCACTGGATTGAGGACAGTTCATACCGAACCCATTTTCACTTTCAGAGAGGATTGTTCTCATTTTGAAATCAGGTTAAATTTAGATTGAGATTATGAATAAGATGCTTAGCAGTGCTTAAAATGAAAATTAGAGCATGGTATCTTAACTTTGAGAAAGAAAGAAACTTAAAGCCCCACAGTTCACGTTTGAAATGATTTGCAAGGCTTATGTGAAGAAAGACAGGTGCATAACAGCTTTGTGCAGAAAGGTGAAAGCCGTTTAGTTCTTTTCAATCTCTCGAATGTGCTGTCGATCAGAGATTACACTTCACGTCTACAATGACCATGACATTCAGAGTGCTTCATAAGGAAACGTTCCTTACAGTATTATTCTGTGGATGAATATGGGATGTTTATGATATGAAAACACTTTTTTTTGTGTCTTAAAATGTAGATTTGAATTATGTCAGTGCTTCATTGAAAATGCCTCTCCTTTTTTGTTTGCTTGTTCTTTAACTTGACAATTAACAGAGCACTGCAGCTGCATTTTTATTTTTTAACAAACATAAAATAAAATTATCTTAAAATTGCAGGTACGCGTTTGAACCAAGATGGACGTCTGCTGTTTTGGACAGTTTTATTGGTGACACTACAATGAGGTTCAATTTGTTCGCTTTAGGCATCATGAAATAACAAATAATACTTTTACATCATTTATTAATCTCGATAAATGTTCTTTTCTACATATACTAATGCATTTTAACATTTATTTACGAACTAATAAATTGACCAGGATTAAAAATCTTTTTGGTTTAAAATACATTGACTAATATTATTGTAAAGTGTTATTGTTTTTTTAATGATAGGCTACATGTGAGAAATCTGGACATTATTTGAAATATCTTGTGGAAAAACACAACCTATGCACCTGTAAACTTTCTCCATAATACTGCCAACAGTTCCTCTCATTCTCAACATCTAGCTCTAGTTGAGAAATAATTTATGAGATGAATTGCCAAACTGTTCTTCTTCAGGCACACACTGTATTATAAATTTGCCTACTACATTTACAATATTGAGTATTGCATTCTTCACGAAAAGCGTCACTCGAGCACAAGCATGCTGTTAAACTTTGATCTGACCACATCATCCGCTTCCACTTTATAGCTGTAAAATGTTAAATCAAGGTATTCTATTTTACTGAATGAATGATGTAATGACCTCAGCCAATCATATGGCTTAAATTCTTTCCCCAGCACTGCACTATCGCAGAATGTTTACTAAGCTTTGAACCACTTCACACTATCTTTGCTCCTTGCATGCATTTCATGTAAGCAGCCCGAGATACTGCGTTGCCTCTTTCATGCTTACTTGCATATATCCCGTAATCGCTTATGTGCTTATTAGGAATCTTTGTAGATAGTAGTGAAAAAGAGCACTACTCAGATGGCAACCCCTGTTTCTTTGTGTTGGAGATGGAGCCGTGTATCTACCATTAGATATTTAATGTATGTTTATTGTATGTTTATGACTGTATGTTTATATGAGGACTTGAAGAGATTAAAAAAAAAAAAAGCAGTGAAGTTCAGAAACCATGCCTGCAACATTTTAATCTGCATGCTGAGTTTTTACATGGATTAGCAACATGTTTCTGAACGTTTTCTGACTAGGGTGTTTTTGGGAAGGTTGGGAGAGCTTGGATATGGGATAAGCTGTTTGTTATGGTTGTAATGTTGTGTTGAGGGGGGAAGTGAGCATTTAGCAGACAAGAAGAGGGAAAGAAAGTCAGTCGGTCCTTTGGTTTAAATGTCTCTCTCTGTAGCACACCTGCAACATGGTTCTGGGTGCCATCCTGTTTTCATTGACTCCATACACCATTTTTGCAGTTGTAAATTTTAGCTTGGGAACTGTGGTTGTCAATATTGTTTGTGTTTTATTATTAACTGGTTTTCAATGATTCTTGTTGATGTACACGTGAATTTGGAAATAAAGGATATTAACCAATTGTCCTGAAACTGTTATTTTTATACTTCAGAAGAAAGAACTGACTTAAAGGGATAGTTCACCCAAAAATCTTCATTTACTCACCCTCAAGTTCCAAAGCTGTTGGAGTTTCTTTCTTCTGCTGAATATAAAAGAAGATATTTTGAAGAATGTATTTAACCAAAAAGTTGCAGGTCCCCACAGACTTTCATATTATGGGAAAAATACTATGGAAGTCAATGGCTACCAGCAATTGTTTGGTTACCAACATTTAACAAAAAAGTATTTATTTGTGTGTGTGTGAGTGTGTGTGTGAGAAAGAGAGAGAGAAACTCGTACAGGTTTGAAACAACTTGAGGGTAAGTAAATGATGACAGAATTTAAATTTAAATTTACATTTTTAAAGGAGAATTCAAAGGACTTGGGAGAACAATATGAAAAGATTCCTTGATAAAGTCAACATGAAATCAAAACTCACCCAGTTTACTTTCTTAATGCATATTTTTGGTCTCACTGTGTTCATCAGGGCACATTATTCCAAAAAAAGTAGGCAAAAAAACCCGCATTGTTTTAGGCCAGGAGTCGCCCAGGCAGCTGCATTGGGGTGCTAAGGGTCTCTGTAAAATAAATAAATAAGTAAACAACAAATTTATTTATTTATATATTTTTTTGTCCTGACTAAGATGCAGTAATGTATTTAATTTTGCAAAGATGTGTAATTTAATGTAATATAGTATAATGTATAATTTAGATGTAAAAAATGGTATGATCAGTAACTCATGACAACATGTTTTTACATTAATCAAAATACGTTTTTTATAACTTTTTAAAATAAGTTATACAAAATTCAACTCATGTTTTTAAGTCAGTTTAATGTAATTTAACATTGAAATGACACATACAGTTATAAGTCGATTGTACTTCAAAATTTTATGCTTAAAAATTTTTTCCACAGTGACTTTTTTCCTCATACAGTATGTATGGGTTTGTATACATCAAAAGCAGTTTCGATTTTTGAAAAGGGGTCATCATATTTAGGACTTGAAAACGTAAGGTTACTTGCGTAACCCCGGTTCTCTGAAAACAGAGTGAGGTATCTCACTATGGAGAACGCCTCAGGCGTGATAGACTATGGAAGCACCAATCACACCAAGTCTGTCCGCAGGGCACACCAATCACAGCTCATGACCAGGAACCCCCACTCCCTTCCTATATATAACAAAAAAAATAAAAAAAACCCGTTGTGATCCCTGAAATGGCATTCTAAGCATGCTCTTCCCCCGTGTTTTGCAAGAAGGGAAGCTTGGTGAGATACCTCACTTTGTTTTCAGAGAACCGGGGTTTCACAAGTAACCTTACATTTCTTTCAAACAATTGCTCAGTATATCACTATGGGAATGATATGGACAACTCCTGTAATGCATGCTTTCTGAAGCTGCTGAACAGACCCAGAGTAAATGAAAGATAACCACTCATTTCACTCACGAGCCGACTTTGAGAACTGCATGAGCCATAGAAGGCGCAGTGACATTCAGATCTGATAAATGTATGAGGGGAAGCCCAGCTAGCTGCTGCGCAAATATCTCCTACCGAAATCCCCCTGAACAGTGCCCACGAGGTAGCCATACCTCATGTAGAATGAGCCCTTAAACCCACTGGGGAATAGAGACCCATAGCTGTATAAGCCAACTCAATCGCCGTCACCATCCAATGGGGAAGGCGCTGCGAGGAGATCGGCTTACCCTTACATTGACCAGCCCATGAAACAAATAACTGATCATTCTTTCTGAATGATCGTGTCCTATTTACATTACATTTAGTCATTTAGCAGAGTAAGGTATCTCATGACATTTCATCCCATTTACATAATAGCGTAACGCCCGTACCGGACACAACGTGTGCAAATCACACCCCTCCTCCGAAGCAAATGGAGAGGGGTAAAAAGAACTCAATTCCAAGGCAGTGCAGTTATAAACTGAATCACTGACAGTGAGGATGAAAGCTGTGTTAGGCAGCAGCTTAACCTTTCTGCCATCCAGACTAAAATTCAGACATGCCTGATGAACCAACAAAGCATGTAACTCACCAACTCACTTAGCTGAAACTAAAGCGAAGAGTAGGACCGTTTTCAAAGATAAGAACTTAATATGAACACTCTTCATAGGTTCAAATGGGGCCCAAGTTAAAGCACTCAAAACCTTGGATAGGTCTCATGATGGGATGAGCTGCTTCGACACTGATCTCAGACACCTCACTCCCTTCATAAAACAGCATATAAGAGGATGTTGACCCACCGAAGCTCCTTTAAAGCCTACGTGGCAAGCTGAAATAGCAGCCAGAATAACCTTAATAGTGGTAAACACTCTACCATTGTCCATTAAGCTCTATCGCTCAGAGCACTGAAAAATAAAGAATATCGCTCACCGAGCACTGAAAAGGAATAACTCCTTTACGAGTGCACCAGTCCTCAAACACACGCCATTTGAGATCATATAATGAGCACGTTGATGGAGTTCTAGCGCTGGATAGTAGGGGTGTAACTGTACGCGTATCGTGTACCAAACGGTTCACGTGCAAATTCCAAATGGAAGTGATCATCCCTATCCCCTTGGAGTGGGGACTGTGGAGTGAGCAGGGCACGTGCGTGCCATTTTGTAGTCGTTTGGAATGCACTTGGCAAAGGGAGCGATGTAATTTCCTCATTGTCTTCAGCTGGGATGTTCCCGTGACAACGCAGGCATAAAAAAATATACATTTTATATTTAAATTATACATTAAAACAGCGACATCTGCTGATGGACACCGTGCTGCGTTGTCACGGGAACATCCCAGCTGAAGATAATGAGGAAATTACATCGCTCCCTTTGCCAAGTGCATTCCAAATGACTACATAATGGCATGCACGTGCCCTGCTCACTCCAAAGTCCCCACTCCAAGGGGATACACGTACCGTTACACCCCTACTGGATAGTGTTTATAACTTCCTGGGGAAGCCAGAGCGCACTCAAATTTAGCCCCTCACGGGCCAGACCCAAAGACTGACTCGCTCCAGGTGGGGGTGAAATATCTGCCTGCACACTTGTGACAGCAGGTCCGAGCGCAATGGGAGTGGCCAGGGCTCTCCCTGAAGGAGCTAAATAATCACTGCCAGCCACAGCCTTCCCAGCCAACGAATGGCTATCAGGAAGATAATCCATTTTCTCTTACCCTGTCTAGGGTGGGAAATTAGACTCAGCGGTGGGAATGCGTAATGCAACACGTTTGGGTGGGAAATTAGACTCAGCGGTGGGAATGCGTAATGCAACACGTTTGGCCACGGGTGTGCCAGAGAATCCACACCCAAAGGCGCATTTTCGTCCTGCGACCAATCTGCCCTGAAAGACAGCCCCCCAGCCCATCAGGGATGCATCCGTTGTCACAATCTTCTTAAAGACACTCCCCCCCCCAACAGAGCCCCATCCGGAATAAAGAGGGGTCTCTCCATTGATGAAGAGCACCCAAGCATTCCGCTGTTACTCTCACTCTGTGCGTGAGGTGTTGGCGAGGACACAGATGCTTCGCAGCTACCCACCGCTGGAAGTCCCTCATTCTGGCGCAAACCCAGGAGTACCACTGACAGCGACGAAGCCATCATGCCCATCAGGCGGAGACATGTCCTGCATGACACTAGGTTTCCCCTGCGAAACTGGGCCTGGCACTGATAAAATGCTGTAATTCTCCTCTCCGAGAGCATAGAGCGGTATGTTACAGAGTCAGTTCATAGACCTAGATACTTAATCTACTGAGATGGACCGGCTCTTGGCATACAGTAGTTGATTCTGAAACCCAGATTCGTGAGGTGAGACATCTCTGTGGAAGAGTAGCAAATTCATACACTTCGCTCTGGAAGGAAAATCTGAGATTTTCCCCTGTTGCCGAATCTCCTGTTGCTACAGATGCTATAACCCCGTTGAAGGGGGTTTTACAGCAAACTAAAGCCTGTAACCCCTGGTTACAGTCTCAAGGACCCAAGGATACACTCTCTCCAAGCCTCCTGATAAAGAGCCAGTGGGTTCTGCTGAACCGATTCCATAGATGGACCTTTGGTGCCATCTAGCGGACAGAGAGAAAACCGGCCAGGATGTGTCTGGCCCAGAGACCATTTTATCTCTGGTCATTTTTTTTTTTTTTCGTTTTTTGTGCACGGTGCTCTGAAGGTACATGACCCCCCCCCCCCCCAGATTCATAGTGAACGATCAGTCCCCCTTCACGTCCTCGAAAGGCGACATCGGAAACAGAGGATTAATCAGGGCTATGTACATTAGCTTAAGTAGTGGTGGCCAGGACGTGCTCCTTTAAACGTGACAAGCGATTTGAAAAACGCTTTTGACGTAGTGTCGGACCGAGTCCCCAAACACACTTGTAGCCAATCAGCAGTAAAGGGGCGTGTCTTGTTATGATAGAGAGAAGAGAACGCTCAATTTGAGTGCACAGGACGGATATTAGCAGATCGACTATAGACAGACAGAGATGGCAGGATTAAAAATAAATAAATAACTAATAAAAAATAATTTTTTTAAAAGAGGAAAATATCAGAGAAACAAAACATTAAAAAGAAGGGTTATGATCAGGCATGAGGTAGGACCCGCGTAAATATCGGAGCAGCTTTCCAGCAGTGGAGAGATACTCAAGGAGCGGGAAGGGCTTGAATCGGACGCCAAGGTTGTGCTGTTTTTTTTTGATAGGTGAGTAACGTTGACTTTGCTTTGTTTCACACAACTTATCCGTGTTGGCTTTTGTTTGAATATGATTGTGTGTCATCTTCACTTGTTTCCGCGATCGTCATTGCCATGGTTGTGTATGTACGTGTGGGGCGGAGATTTCAAAATAGGGGTGAGGTCCTGTTGGGGTATGGGCGTGTGTGTTTTGGTGCTTTCAAATATCAACATCTTTTGGCAAAAATCGGTTAGTGCACCTTTAATTATTGCCGCCATTGCTTCAGGATCGGGTCGGGGCAGACACAGGCTGACGCACAATAATAATCTACCGGTCACCATTACTTTGTACCCACATTCTCACTACAAGCTGTTTTGTTGTCAATAAACACACATGACGATGGTGCTGCCACCATTTTTATCCAAAGCGACTAACAAATGAGGACAATAGAAGCAATCAAAACCAACAAAAGAGCAATAATATGCAAGAGCAATATTAGTATATTTTATAGTGTTATATTTCAATTTCACAAAGAAACGTACAGTATTTTGTCCAAGCAATAATAAAAGGACACATTTAATTTATAATTTGTTTTAAATCTCATTTTGTAAAAAAAAAATCGTGAATCGAATCGAATCGTGAGTTGAGTGAATCGTTACATCCCTACTGCTGACAGCTTGGTCCCCCCAGTTAAAAAATCCCATCTGTGCCCCTGCTGTCACCGATGGAGTTTTGGTTCCTTGCCACTATCGCCTTTGGCTTGCTGAGTTTCTTTACATCTCTGGCACAATCTTAGACACCGACATGGTGGACAAGTTAGAGACTTATAGTTCGCCTTGACGCGTTAGCTATTGGAGACTGCACTATTGAAAGCGAAGTAGAAAAACTCCATAATGAGCAATCCATGACAGATAGTAACTGGACTGACTGCGTTCGCCAACGTCAACCTTAACGGTACATCTGTGAACTGGAGCAGTGCAGCTTAGGTGCTGAAGGAGTCTTCACAGGGAAGAGATCAAAAATGCCATTTCAGGGATCACAGCGATATATATATATATATATATACTATAATAGGAAGGGGGTTGGGGGTCCTGGTCATGAGCTGTGATTGGTGTGCCCTGCGGACAAACGCGGTGTGATTGGTGCTTCCATAGTCTATCACGCCTGAGGCGTTCCCCATAGTGAGATACCAAGCTACTGTTTGAAAAAGAACCGTTTTTTCAGGTAAAACAGCCTTGATAGCTTAAAATCTTGTCATTGAGTTAATGGTCACAAATAGTTTTTTTTTTTTTTTTTTTTTTTATTGAGGAATTTAAATGGCAATCAGTCAGAAAGTCTTCTCAACAGTGTGTTGGCAGTGTTTCAGGTGGTAAGTACTAAAGCCGTTTATACCAATAATGATAACTATAAAGATAACTATGATGATAATTATATTAGTGTCCACACCAACTCAAGATATCGTTCTGTTTATTTTATTAGCGCACTGCCGTTTTGTCATCTGCCGCTTTAAATGCTTGCTCTCTTTAATGTCTGGTGGATTCTGATTGGCTGTCAGTGTTTTTTCATTCCTTCTATGAGAATAGTGGTATTGGCTATTCTCATAGAATTAGAATAATCAAATCTTTATAGTTATTGTACTTGGTGTGAATATGCCTGTGGTTCTCCATAATAATTTGCAAGCATTCAGGTATGGCTCCATACTCCTATGTAAACTCTACATGATCTAATTATCTCCTGATAGATAAAATCCTGCTATTTTCTTCATAGCTGAATATGCAATTTCTTTCACAACATGTCTGCACTAGTGACCACTGAAAACCCATTTTCCCTGTTGTCAGGAGTAGCACAAGCCAAACTGTAGCATCAGTTTTAACACTTGCTTCCGATGTAGATGAGGTGTCAGAAACATTACATTACAGAAGCAATATGGGTTTGTTGTTTTATGGAAAATGTTTTGTGTGTTACAGCACACAGTGATGAGACTTACAATCTAAATGGAGTTTGATTTGTTTTAATGGTACTATTTACAAAAGGGTGTTTTTCTTTTTCTTTTTTTCTGCAAATGATTTAACATCTGAAACAGTCTGAATTACAATGAAACCTGTCTCAAACAGCTATGAAGAGAAAGTCCCATCAAAGAAATAAAAAAGACATTGTGATTGTATGAAAAAGAAAAGGACAGGGCCACAAAAATAATGTTGAGTTGCATAGCAAGTAGATTCTCGAAGGGGCGACAGTGCTGAATAGTGTTAACACTAATATGGGGTCACGCTGACAAAGTGAAGGAAAACAGATGCCTTGTTAACACAAGTTTCCAAACAACTGCATAACCTGAGAAGGGCAGGTCTGTGTGAAACATCTGGCTCCTTTAAGAAGGAATACAAAGAACAATCTCAACAGATGATGTAGAAAAAGCCTGGAACATGTAAGGGCCGAAGTGTGACAGCCAAACTAATGTGCACTAACGGCTTCGTTTTGCAGAGCTTGCAATTTCTCCAGTAACGTGATACATGATGCCATGAACATCAGCATAGCAATAATTCATATGCTGGTGGGAAATAATTAAAAAGAAACAGCAAACGGGAGGGTCAAGGAAGAGAGCAAGATATTGACGCCCTGTGAAGTGCTTTTTAACTGAGGAAAAGATCTCTGCTTGGTACGTGACCATCAACCAAGAATAATGCGGACAAGTACTTTTGTCAGGTTTTGGTTTGTCACTTCACAACACAAGCATACATATAGAAGTCAGCAGAGAGGCACCCTTTGGTCAAGCCCTCTTAAGTCTGCTACACAGTGCACTACATAGTGTTCACCTGACAGGTTAGAATACCACACTAAGTCCCAATGATATATTTAGCTGACTATGAAAACATTTGGAAACAACTTTCATACATCTCGTTTACATTTTTCTTCTGAGGAAAGAGTTAGAAGACAGGTTTAGCTTTCTATGTTCGGTAATATTCACTAAAAACTGTGAAAATAATTGGCTGATGTTTGAATATCAAACAACAGAAGTCCCGACAGAATCTTTTTTTTTTTTTTTTTTGATTGTATGAGTTTTTTTTCTCAATTAATGCCATAAGAGGTGTGGTTTTAAGGTCGTTCCTGTTAGTTAATCAGTTCATCATCACGGCGAGGAAGCGTCACTCTCTGACTCCGCCCTGCAGTGGGCGTTGTCTCGGAGGCCTGTAGGAAAGCTCAGTTGATTCTTGTCCATCTCGGGCTCCACTATCGGGTCCTCAGACAAAGGAAAACTCCTGGGTTCCCAGGGCTGGATCATCTGTCAGGAAAACAAATTATTTTTTAAATTAAATTGATCAAAAGAGACAGTAAAACATTGTTATAATAAAATGAAATTTCAAGATAAATGCTGTTCTTTTGAACTTTGAGAATCCTGAATAAAGGATCAGTTAACTAAATATTAATCAGCACAAACTGTCTTCAACATTGACAATAATAACTTTTATTAATAATTCAGCATCACAAACTCTAATTTGAGCACAAATCAGCATAATTATGATAATGAATTCTGAAGGATCATGTGACACTGAAGACTGGAGTAATGATGGGCTGAAAATGTAGCTTTGCACCACAGGAATAAATTACATAAAAAAAAAAAAAGCTATTTTAAATTGTAACCATATTTCATAAAATTAGTTTTTACTATATTTTTGAAGGGACTCTTTTCAAAAACCGACCCCAAACTTTTGACTAAAAGGCAGTGTATTTTTATGTATAAAGACTTATTTATGTTGTGTGAGAAAATTTATTTTATAAAAACAATGTTTCAAAATATTGCAAAATTACAATTGTTTTTCACACTGGTCCTGTAAAGCCATAAAAGTAAAAGAAAAAAATTTGAATTATTTAAATATTTCTTACTTTGTATTAAGCTGAAAATTGAAAATTAAAAATTGTGCATTTTTCATACCCACTATTGAATGTTAGCTGAAGGTAAAAATGTTCAGTTAATTGAATAAGCTGCAACAGTGGCAATGAGATGAACTCAAAGATAAACACTTTTCCCAAAATACTACCGCTTGCAATATAATAATTTGCATTGATTTTAGACTGCTCTTTAGAAAGCAGAATGTAAAATAAAACAGTATAATTTTTCTGTGGAGAAAATGAGTAGGATGAAGATCATGAAAATGGCAGGAGAACACGCGTGTTACCGTCTCCTCAAAGGTGCAGTCTGAAGTGGAACCGCACGTGTCTTCGCTGTACAGCAGTCTGTGTGTGTCTCTGGTGTGAGGTGTGTGTGCGTCACGGGAGCAGGGCGTGTCAGGGCTGGGGGGGCTCAGGGGTGACGGCACCGGCCCGTAGTCCTGCAGGATGTGGAAGTGACTTGCGTCCGGGGATGAGGGCTGAGGCGTCGAAGGATTCGTTCCCACAATTGATGGTGTTGTTCGCCCGTCCAGGGATTTATAGGACCTGAGGAAAGACATGGTTAACTATAAACCAAAAAAAACAAAAAAATTTTGTCTGGTAAGATCAAATAGGGTAGGTACCTGCTGCCTCTCCTCTTGCCAGGTGCGAGAGCTGTCCATCGCCAGCGCGAGCGCTCCTGCTCCTCTAGCGGCTGGTGGAGTTTCGTGAACGAGGCATCTGATAGGTCCTCCACCTACACGGATGAATCATTAGGGCACATCACTAATAAGGATCGACAAGAGGATGAATTGGAATACATGTGAAATGAGTGGAGGAAAAAATAGAAGGCTGTTATACTGGGATGTTATTGTCTTCCTCTGCCAGTGGTTTGGCTAAAATGTCCACTTCCCTCCATCTGAACAACAGAGAAATAAGTGTAACGAGCAGATATATTTGAAATGGAACATTTTTAATCAAAATAAAAAAAAAATTGGCATGTGTTTTTCGCTTAGTATCATATTTGATACATCAGGATTTTATGGTCCATATAGTATGATATAGTGAGAATATCTTATAAAGTTCTGATAACTTATAATGTAAATCTTTACAACAGTATAACAGACTACTTACATAAAATGATATAAATATCAGTTGCCACTCTATACCTCCTAATAATACGTCATAAGATGATATTTCATGTTTACTAGTTTCATGATCAAAACTGTAGCTTTTATTGTGGGGGCAAACCATATAACGCAACGCAATACAATGATGATTGAGAGATGGACAAATAAACGTTCCTCACAGGCCTGATCGCCTTATATTGCCTATGTCTCTTTGATGATTTTTTCTAAAATAATAATCATAATAATTAACAGAGTATTATGTATGAATAGTCAAGTAAACCCAAGTTACTTCAGTCCAGTAAGTGTTTATCTTGAAATATTACTAATATAAAAGCTACTCATACATTTACTACATAAAAATTATTTCACAGCAAAAAGACACCGGAAAGGGGATATTTTACAATTATACTGAGGCCTTTTACTTGCTAAAAAAGTCTAAACTATGAATCAGTCGAGAAGATTGTGTACAACAGGTTTTGATCATGTTAATAAATTGTAGGACTTATACATTGGCATATCAAATATGATACAGCCAGCTTTATAGAGTTAAATAAATGAATGGTGGACTAAGACTTGGAGACACACCTCGGTGTGAGAATTTCCTTGTACTGAAGTTTCTCCACTCTGGTGGTGGCGGCCACTGACATTGGAATGACGATGTTGTTGATATCAAACGGACTCTCGCCTCTTCTTCTCCGTATGGGCTGTATAAAAAATACAAATCATGAATGAAAAGTGAACACATGAGCTGTTCAAAAAGCGACAGCACCGTATTCCGACTTTGAATGTACAATGCTGACATTTGTTTAAAGTTTAACAATCAACATTAGACCATATTATGATTCCTGTTCTTCCGTCCGCAAACGTATGCCCTATTTATTAAGTACCATTTAAGAGGTTTTATGACCTTAAATTTGATAAAAAAAAATTAAAAAAATTTAAGACTTGACTATGCGCTAAAATTTATTTTGGTGCATTTTTGCCATTATTAGACAGTATACTGTGAGTGGATAGCAAGCAAAGTGGGAAAGGACGGGACTGTGAAGAGCCACAAACTCAAGTCGCTCAAAGTTTAACTGTGCCACATGTCAGAGCGCTTTTGGCTGAGATCAAACCTATTGTAAAGAAAATAATGAACATACCACGCTGTTTCCCAGAGGAGTGCTGCTCTCAACGGGGAGGGAGAGCTGTCTGGTCAGGGGACTGGTGTTGGAGGAGTGAAGGCTGGACAGAGAAGGACACGGACTGCCTGCATCCATCACCACCTTTGGCGCTATATGAGAAGAGGGGGAAAAAATGGGAAAAATATATATATGACACACCCATATGTGCTTATGGACCATTTAATTTCAAAACTATGGCCATTAACAGTGTGTTGGTCTCACTGAGCTGTTCGGTACCAGGGTCAAAATGAACTTTTCCATTAAGAGACAATATTTGCTCCCTGCAATTGATTTCCAGGGGGATTCTTTACATTTGTAAGAACAATTTTTATGATTACATAATTAAATGGTTAATTAAATTAATAGGAACTCATTACAGGGTAGGGCTGCAATATTATGACAAAAATAATTATTGTAGATTATTGACCTTGATACTGTAACAATTTTTACTAATGTTAATTAACAGATTACACAAAAATAATGATTTGATTGTCCATTCATGCACTCAAAAGACAGATCTGTGATTGGTTATAATGCTCAACAATGCACAAAACAATGCATAAAAAAGAAATCATTGGTGCAATGTCTGCAGATAATCATGCCATAATCAACACTTTTTATTCATTTTCACATTTCACTTTAACCACAACGGTCTTAATTGTTTTAGTTTAATTGTGCAGGGAGATTATTTGCCCACATATCTTGAATTTATTTCGGTGGCATTTTGCTCTAAGCCCCATTAATTTCCAACCCTGAATCTACTGAAATGAGATTTAATGGCTGCATGTTTTATTTTATGCTGCTGTCAGTAATTAACCAAAAGCATTCATTACAAAGGGCCGTTTAAGACATATTTAGGGTCATGTATGTATAGAAAGCGGTGCACTCACAGTCTGCTCTGTCCAGTGAATGCTCTCTGACCCTCTTCCTGCTGTGACTACGGTCCAGCACACGATCCGGCCGGCAGGGTGTGAGTGTGTCCGGTTTTGGGACACATGAGATGTTGTCCACTCGCTGCCTGTGCAGCCTCTCCGACCTGCTCTTGTGACGGGCCAATCCTGACAAAGAGAAAGAATTAAAAATAAATTATTTCAGTCACTGTGTCACAGTCAGTGGCTGCGAGTATCAATGTGTGTGTACTACTTACGGACTGCAGCCGGATGTGGGTTTGATAGTCTGAATTTGTGTTTGGAGAGGAAGGAGGATGATGATGATGGTGTGATGGAGAGCTTGTGTTTCAGAGAGATCTTCTTGAGTGGTTTGATCCGGTCAAACGGACGAGTCTGCCAATGAGACCTCAAAACCTTCTGCAACTGTAAGCTGAGAGCAACATCTGAGTCCAACCAGAGGAGGAAAAGAGAAAATCTTTTAGACAGAATCATTACAATTTTATGAAATTTTAACAAATCTAGGACTGGAACAACTAATCAATGAAACTGATAATCTGTGATTTTTTTTTTTTTTCTTACATCTGTGCATACTAGATATATATATATATTATATATTATATGATAGATAAATGTACTGTATATATATAATCATTATATATTAGATATATATAGGGTGGGCAAATGGCCAAAAACTCAGTTGATATCGATTATATTCATAATAAATTTAGCATCTTTAATTATTTCAAGTTCAAAGGCAGATTTTTGCAGAGTTGTAGAAACCAGACCATTAATTGTGGTTTTAAACTACTCTTTAGAACATGACAAACTTCACGTTTTTGAATTATTCACACTTTTCTAGTCATTTTTCCTTAAAATATCTTTAACTTTCTTAGTTTCTGCTGTTGTTTCAAATCATGAAACAGGTGTGCACTCATGCACAGTTTGGAGTGCAGGCTGCAGTATTAATAATATTACATTTTATTGTTTCTTAGAAATGCACATTTGACAGTAGCTTGACTTGACAGTAGTGGTAGCTTGAGTTAGGATGGAGATGTAAATTTATGTTCATCTGTATTGTAACTACCTCATTTTTATATGGTGAAATTTAATTACTCTGATTGTTGGAGTTTTAAAATGATATCTCGATAATTATCGTTATCGTTTTATCACCCAGCTCTATATATAGATATATCAAATTCTAAAATATCTTTAATAAAAAAAATTTAAAAACATGCATATACACACTTTTTTAAAATCACTTGATACAGTAAAAACATTTTTAGTGAAATCAGTGATATCACTATACTATTTATATGTATACAATTGCAGAAAAATCTGAAAATAGTTGTTCGCTTTAATTGTATCTGACTGTGCATGTGCATCTCACCTGATTGCATGGACAGAACGGGGTGGATGCTGCGGTCTTGATGTGCGACTCTCTCCAGCAGAGGGCGATCAAATGGTAAGTCTAGTTTGGAGAGGGGAGGAGCACCGCCACACATGACACATGATCCGTTGACTTCACACACACATAAAGGTGAAAAAGACACTCTCTGAACCTGATAAAAGAAGGACACTCACTTCAGATACACTTCAAAATCAGCAAAAAATGCGCTCCTTGAATATTGATACATTCATACTAATAAACTTCACATAAACGCACCTTGCCGTTGTGGACAGTGTTCGGGTGGATAAGACGTCGTCTCCTGCAGGTCAACAGTGGGCGTGTTCGTGCGGAGGTACAGCTGCTGTCCAGATTTGATGGGCATGTGCCGGACATTTCGGTCACGCTACTGAAATAGGAAAAAGTGGAAACAATGTAAAATCCAGTTTTTGCCAAGCCAATGGATAATAAGAATCTATGCTGATACAAGACCCCACTGCATTCACCCTGTCCGAGTTCATTTTGCAATAATGGCCAATTGACTGTATTTTATACTTCACTAATAAATGTTTGGTAATGTTAATATAACATTATTAGGCCCCACTTTATATTCAGCTATTATGTACTTACATCAAAAACATATATACATGGTACATAGAAGTTACATACACTTAATTTAAACTGGGTCAAGTTATTCTGTTAGCAAACGGTAACAATTTACAATAAATTCAAATATTTACGCCGACACAATATTAAATTTGTCCAAACCTAACGGAGATGTCATTCTCAGATGTGTCTGTCAAACGAGACTGAGATTCTGTGAAATGATGGGATGTTGTTGAGGTTAGGACATTCTCATTAGTCTCGGTTCTCTGGCAGGAAGGGGCGGAGTCTCCCAGCTCCACAAGACCCTGCAGAGAGCATGCAAAAAAAATCAAAATAAACTTTGTATACAGCCAAATTCCATTAAACTAATTCCCGATTCTGAACAGTCCTGAACCTGGATGCTGTTTTTGTCTTATAACACAAACACAGTAGATATTCAAGGCTCTGCTAACCTTGCTGGCGCGGAGCTGGCGGTAGACATCAACCTGCTGTCGGATGCGGTATTCCAGGTCTGATATCTGAGCCTGCAGCCATGTCCAGTGACTGATGATTGTGGCTCTTTCCCTGGCAAAGCGCCCTTCTGCTCTTCTCCATCTGAGAGAGAAAAGTGAACAATCCAGTTAAACATGTTTTAAACAAGTTAGACATTTAGTTGTTTAGCTAACTAGGAGAGCCATTGGAGGGTTAGCTCTGTTTACTTCAAGTAAAAACTGGATTTAAAACAAACAAAAAAAAAATTTCTTGACTTTTCCAGCCCTGATGGTCCAGATTACAAAATAAATCAGTCATCTTGATTGAAATAACGAGTTTAACACATAGACGGCACTGTTAAACATTCAGTACACAGACTCATCTTTACATGTCACTTGCAGACTCCACATTATGAATCAATACAGTTAAATACAGTCAGTAGTTTTAATGTAACAGTCCCACAAAATGACACTTGTCAGCTTGATTTTAAACTTCCTTTGCAACCAAGAGAAGGCAGGAAAGGGAAAGTATCTAGGGTGGGCAATATGACCAAAACATGAATATGAAACATTTTGTTTCATAACACTGCAAGTGCAAGGTGTAATTTTGTGTGATGGGCTGGTGTTGTGACTACAAATGTGAAACTGGTTGTTCATACTGGTTTATCAGGGCTTCATGATAAACACACTCCTGTAGTGTGAGCGGTACACCCTATATAAAAGCACACCACCATCTCATGGCAAAGTTCCTCTCAGCACATTCCCACTGCGTCGAGCCTCAGAATACACACTGTGCCTGCCCTCACACGCAGCCACTCACATTTACCCACGTGGAACCCGGCAACTTGCTGTGACAAGATAAACGAGGGGAAATTTACATGTGCACCAGAGCCCTATGAACCTCCATCACACATGGGATATTCAATATTATTATGCTGCTCACTGGAATACTCTCTTTAGTAGTTCTTAGAGGTAATGCATTCATTTGGACTCGAATCAACATTTATTTAGGCCTAGTAAATTATTCAAAAAGTAGTGGGATAATGGCATAAGGTACAGTAAGATGGTCACATTTATTTTGTGATAAAGGCCACTGAGTCCTGCTCCAAATAAAGTGACCAAATTATTCATGCTAGTTTACTGCAGCCCATTTTAGCCGCATTCACACTAGACTTCGAGCTTGCAAAAATGCTCTCCGGCGTCTTTTTAAAAACATAAATTAAACACTTAAATAATAAGTTGTATACAATATACACCGCAAACCGACAATGACACGTGATGCATCATTCTTCTTTTGTTCACATGTCTTCACATGATACAAATTCACAGGTCAGAGTTCAAACTTTAACTCCGGAACGCAGCGAAATGCGAAACTTCTTCGTATGAGCTTGTGTTTGCGAATGCATATGAATGGAAGTCAATGGAGCGCAATGTGTAGTGTGACCCTCGACAGACCCTTTATCAGCGACTATATTCTTTATGTAACAATTGCTTAAAGGGATAATTCACCCAAAAATGAAAACAACACTCAAGTTGTTCCAAACGCTGGTAACAAAAAGTTGACGGTAGCCACTGAATTCCAGTATTTTTCATAGTATTTTTTTCATACAATGAAAGTCAATGGCTACCGCCAACTGTTACCAGCATTCTCCAAAAATATCTTCTTTTGTGCTCAACAGACAAAAGAAATTCATACAGATTTAAGGGTGTGTAAATTATAACAGAATTTAAATTTTTGGATGAACTATCCCTTTAATTGTTGTCATCTACTCTTCCGTACGTGCATGTGTGCATTTGGACGAAGGGGAGAACGACAACAAAGGAGTCGTCCTCCCTCACTGTGCCTGCTGTGAAGTGAATCATCTCGTAATTGTGTTTCATAAATCACATTGGGCTGATGGAGGGAGTACAAAGACAGAGTCGTTTAGCATAAATGCTCTGCTGCCTTTGTTCTTGGCTTTCAGACTGTGAGACGGTGGGACTGGATGAACCAAAACACAGATAAATACCAGCCGACTGACACTCTGGCTTAGCAAACTGTTTTATATGGAGCCCTGCCTGTTATTTTTCACTCATATAGATTAAGAGTTACACTGTATTTTAGGTTCAAGAGAAAATGAAAGCAATTATAACAGGGAGGGATGAACTTCTACGATATGATAGTGTGTCTAGTAAGCGGTCTTGTTGTCTGCTGCCTGCATAAGCAGTTGCCTTTCAAGGCAGCATGCTAACTGAAATAAGACTACAGACTCTCCATAGGATGCTCGTCTTGCAAGTGATTCCAATATTAGCATTAGCAGATAACTAAATTCTGGAACAGAGCTGCAAGTAGGGCTGTGTGATTAATCAAATTATAACTGATATCATGATATGGCTTAGTGCAATGCATGTTTCACAGCGAAGCGCAGCACTGTGCTCATTTACACATGAGCAGCTCATTATCCGCCAGTGTTTGCAGCGTCTCAGTGTGGCTCGGTCTTTGCATTTAAATTATGCATGCGTAATTTAAAAAAGAAATTAGGCTATGAATATGAGTGCTTGTAATATTAGTAAATGTAATTTTACAGTTGTATATTTTTTAATTTTACAGTGAAATGTTACAATAGTAATAATTCTTTTGTTTTCAATAATTTCTATGATGCTAGTCATTTGTGATCCTGGAGCACAAAAGCAGTCTTAAGTCGCTGGGGTATATTTGTAGCAATAGCCAAAAATACATTGTATGGGTCAAAATCATTAGGATATTAAGTAAAGATCAAGTTCCATGAAGATATGTTGTAAATTCCCTACTGTGAATATATTAAAACTTAATTTTTGATTAGTAATATGCATTGCTAAGAACTTCATTTGAACAACTTTAAAGGTGATTTTCTCAATATTTAGATTTTTTTTGCACCCTCAGATTTCAGATTTTCAAATAGTTGCATCTCGGCCAAGTATTGTCCAATCCTAACAAACCATACATCTTATGTTTATAAGCCATACAGCTTATTTATTCAGCTTTCAGATGATGTATAAATCTAAATTTAAAAAAAATTGACCCTTATGACTGGTTTTGTGGTCCAGGGTCACATTTTTATTTTAGCAATAACAATAATTATTATTGTTGGCTTTTAATTATAATATTATTTTTATTACTACTTTAAATAAAAATAAAAAAACACTGTTTGAATGATTTTTGTATTTTTTTCTGTATTTTGAGATTTTTTTCCCCAGATACAGACCTAGCTGTAAAAATATGTTTGTAGAACAAGGGGGAAACACATGAATCAGAAAGAATCCACACAAATATGATGCATGTTTTCTATGGGGGTTGAAAGCACAGCTGTAATTCTTGAGACATGACGCACAAGCACGAGCAAGGACGTGAGCAAGAATGGAACAGATGGATGAAGAGAAAGGGAGAGAGGATCAATAGAGAAATGCAGAGGAATTATGAGGGAAAGATGGTGAAAAAGGGGTGGAGGAATGCAAGACGAAAAGAAAGAGAACATCTGAGAAAGTGAGAGAGGAAAAGGTTACGTAACACGAGTGGGCTCGGCTCAGACAGTGAGAATGGGAGGAGGAAGAACATAAGAGGAGAATGGTGAAGAAAGACTGCTGAATGGGAGAGAGAGAGAGAGAGAGAGAGATGTGACAGAGGAGACAAAAGAACAGAAAACAAGGAAAATACTGAAAGTCCTGACAACATAAGTGTTTTATGATGGTTTCTAGGGGCACACATACCCAAATACATCAGCTTCTGTCAAAGGCCAACAGCAGATTTGGGGGGATATTATGAATGCACAGTTTATGCATGAAGGACTGAATCTGGCTCATATTTCTCAAACGCAAACAAATAAACTAATACTAGTCTTTATCAGATCAAAAAAGGTACTTCCTGATTAGCTCTGTTTTCTCACATACCACGTGTGAATCTCTTGTCAAGAATATGTTGGGGTAACTTTTCCCTTTCAGTTTATACTATCTTTATCATAAATTAAATGTATTACAGTATTTCTGGTAGAAAATGACATTCCAAACTTGTATGACTTTCTTTCTTCTGTGGAACACAAAAGAAGATATTCTGACGAGGTTTTGTACCACTGACGCAATGGTTAGGACAACACCCTCAGAACATTCTCAATTTATTCTCTTTCATTTCACGGAAGAAAGTAAGTCATACAGAGTTAAATGTGGGTGAGAATATGATGACCAAACTTTCATTCTAGGGTGAACTACCCTTGTATATCTTAAAGGTGACATATCATGAAAATCTGACTTCTCCAGGTTTTAAGTGCTATAATCAGGTCCCCGGTGCATCTACCAACCAAGGAAACGTGAAAAAGATTAACCCAGTAACTTTGTTTTGGGAAGCCTTTTTCTGCAAGCGTCTGAGAAAACGAACGCGTCTGATTTCACTCTCTTGGTGACGTGGCAAAGGGATCTCATTATAATATTA
The DNA here is from genome assembly GCA_018155175.1 of Sinocyclocheilus anophthalmus. NCBI lineage: Eukaryota > Metazoa > Chordata > Actinopteri > Cypriniformes > Cyprinidae > Sinocyclocheilus > Sinocyclocheilus anophthalmus. Next base: position 57,944 of record JADLZN010005339.1, read on the forward strand.
CCGCCCCTTAATCTGTAAGTTTCCACCCATGGCACCGTCATTCTGATTTCACAAGCGTCAACGGTGTACCAGCTCTAATTCCATGGTGAAAGTTTGAGCAAAGCATGCTAACTGTTCTGTGTTTGGCTGCACAGACGAGCACAGAACACTGTTTAGAGTCCCAGCCTCAGAGGAGACAACAGAGCAGTGGATTTATTGATTTATTTACTATAAATTGCTGCTGCCACACAGATCTAAAAAAACATGCGATTTATTTCCCAGCTGTTTACCGTCACAGACATAACCCACTGTTTTTTGTAACTCATGTGTGTTTTTAACGTAAACCTGTGTGAATGAGAACTTAGTTTAGTACTCACATGCTGTGTGGCAGCCACTTTCTGTCCGTGTGCTCTCAGAAAACTGTATATCAGAAGTTTAAATTCATATGTTTTTTTTTAGCACGTACGAGCTGTAATGGCGTAGCTCTATTCTGGAAAAGGGGGCGGGGAGCAGCAGCTCATTTGCATTTAAAGAGAAAGCCAGAAACCAGAGACGTATATTACATATTGTAAAAAAGGGCATAATATGTCACCTTTAAGTTATATTTGCTCATGCAAAATTAACTTTTTCATTATTCTTTGTAAATGTGAAGTGAAATGTGACCTGGACATGTTTTTGAGAGATTGACTCACACGATTATATTCACCAGGCAATCACTGTTCCACAATCTGTCAACATACTTGTAAAAGGAAAATAAACAACTTTTGTCTTCAATTTTCAGCCAATTTTTGAGACCATTAAAACCCCCATCTCTGCACTCCAGCAGTCACTCCAGCTCTCGGTGAATTTAAGTGGTGTTTAATTGCAGTAAAAGTCCAAAGAGATCCAAAGAAATATTCTTTATAAAAGTCAACATAAAAAGTCAACCACGCCTACCTAAAACACGGATTGTTCTAACACACCCCCAACATGTCTACGTCACGAGGGGGAATGCGCCAAAATGTGCACGCAAAGAAAGAAAGCGTAACTTTTATTATCGCTGTAGTATTGTTGCTGCCATGTCGTGAAGGTGCTGTGTGTTTCGTTGTGAAAGTGAAACTACTTTGGTTGGCCTTCCAAAAGAGGACGATATCCGCTTCGTCATGCCTGGAGCTGATCCGTGCTGCTCGCTGAGGAAATACATCAACTTCGCGCTGTGGATCGCCAGATCGGCTTTCACCATGGACGAAGCGGAGTCCAGCCCGGGGTCATCACATGTGGTTGCCACGAGCCCTCAGGATGCTCCTTCATCGAATCCGCCAGCCGCGCCGTTCTCAAGCCCACCCGCCTCTGCTCACTCAAGCACGCCGTGTGTTTCGTTGTGAAAGCGAAATACTTTGTTTGGCCTTCCAAAAGAGGACACGGCCAAAAATCAGTGGTTAAGTTGTATTTAAAAAACTGTTCCAGAACACTTCAACCCAAAAATACAGATGTGTGCAGCACATTTTATGGAGGACTGTTTTTAGATCCTGGGAGAGTAACGACAATGCCGTGTTCTGGATCACAGACTGGATAAGTAAGGTTTGAATTTAAAGAAATTTTGTTTGCCACTGACGATTCAAACGGAGTTTGAGCAGTGTAGAGTAGCACTTATAGTTTGTCATTTCTCCGATCACAAAATGCAGACATGGTTTTATGTTTACGGCGGCGCGTGCCAACGGCAATGCGTAAAAAGACAGTAAAGTCATTATAATCAGTAATTATGTTCCCATTGGATGCAACAAATGCCTCGTTTGTAATGGTTTTTATTGGTTTTGTCTCGTCGCGCTGGGACAGGGCATCACAGTATGGTAAGGGGCATAACATTTCCATCACACGCTTGAGGTATTCGGCCAATCACTACGCACTAGATAGCTGGCCAATCAGAGCACACCTCGCTTTTCAGACCGATGAGCTTTGTAAAAATCGACTCGTTTCAAAAAGGCAGGGCATAGAGGAGAAACAATAATGTACAGTATGTGGAAAATAATGTGTTTTTTGAACCTTAAACCGCATAAACACATTTCATTACACCAAAAACACAAAATAATGTTCTTTTTAGCAACATCATATGACCCCTTTAAAAGCTTCCAATAATGAGTGTGGGTGTTTGGGATCAATGTCCTGAGATGAACAAAGTTTAAATTCATCTTGATTTAACTGCAGTCAAAGGACAACAAGCAGCAGTTTCTCATGCTCTAGGCTAATTTCCCAACCATCACAGCGTGATGTCATAAACATGTGCCGAGAAACATTAGTCAGAGAGTGCTGCAAAGGACGAAACGGGGCTGAAAAGTCACTTATTTAGAGCAGGATCATCATCAGTGTTCAGCCAGCAAGCACACACCCTGAATGGATTCAAGCATGTGATAGTGGTGTTTAAAAAAAAAACAGAGCATGTTTCAGTGAGCTCAAATTTGACATCCAAAATCTGCATTCACGGATGCCTGATTATTTAAGTCAAAGGTGCAAAGTCAAGTCAGCAAGCTGCTAAATGGCTCCTTTTAAAACAGCTTCCATTAATAAATCAACCTATAAAAAATTCCAGCAACTTATCTCCCTGAATATTAAAAAATGTAATCTAAATGCTCATTGGTCTAAACTTCAAAGCAACAGGATATGAGCACCTATATAATGCCCTATTTTTCAACTTCAAGGAGTTTGAAATGCATGTGCTTCTGAGCTCACAATGCTTAAACTGTTATTCTCTGCTCTGTATACGCAAAAAAAATTATTAAAAGAAAAAGGAAGTAGAAACAAAAATTACACATGAAAGTTAAACTGCTTGAATCTGCTTTTTTATCCATCACCCATGGTTTACTTTGATTTTAATATTAACAAAAACATCAGGGTTCTCGGTTTCACCCTCTCTATTTTCAAATAAAATGAATCAGACTCTCCCTCAGGGGCCAAACAGGAAACTTAACCTTGCTGAATTTTCTAAATAAGACCACAGCCAAGGAGGATAGCTGAAATGACTTTAGACTAGACTGCGTTATGACAACAAGATCTATGATCTCACTGTACAAACAAGGTCGGACTGGAAATTAACAGTGACTCTCTACAAGGTTCAGGGCATGAACACACAGGCCTACAGTCAGAAACATACCCCCACGCTCCCTTGGGGCTCCTGTGATCAGCCCACATAATGTGCCTGCTTCACCATAGTGATGCTGTGCAATGGTTTGATGAGACTAAATCAGAAAATGCATCCCAAATCACGCACTTATGTGCTATGCTATGCCATTTTGCACTGTGTTGAGCAGTGTATTCACAGTGAAAATTCCAAAAAGAGAAAGTGTACTTTGCATGATGCACTTAACCAAAAACACTTTGTGCACTCAACTGTTGCAGCTTTCATTACCTAACAGAAAGGGAGGGGATATTATGGCGTTATTTTAATGACAAATGTCGAGAGCGCATAATTGTAGCGCAAAAGCACATTAATATAATGTGCGAGCGCGAATCTCTCCTCTCGCGCGCGCTCAGATACGCGCTGCTCTCGCCCGGAGAAAGTGCGCGCACTTAAAACACGTCTCTCCTCTCACTCAAACTGTGTCCTGTGCACTCACACATAGATATTAATTATTTTCGCACCAGAATTAAACGTTGTCAAAAGTTATCATTATGCACTTTTAAAAGGTAGCCTAGTCTCAAAACAGATTTGTGCAGGGCCTTTCCTTGATTTTTTATTGTTGTATATTTGTTTTAACAAACTGGTTATTGTAGCTACTTTGTTTTACTATATCTTTTTTGTGTTTGTATTTTGATCTTTTCTGCGAATCTGTAAAGTATAGGCTACTTTGTATACACTGTTTTAAAAGGCGCTATATAAATAAAGCTTAAACCAATCAGACCAATGAAAATACTACGTGAAATCTAATTGGCTGAGTGAACTGAACCTGGAATTCTTTTGACAATCAAAGATGGATCTTTAATAATATTTAGCAATGTTAATGAAATGTACCCTATAGAAATGGCTAGGAATTGGGTGCATATAACCTGTCCAACTGGTTAGTCTGAGCAATTTATCTAAAAACAACATATTATAGCCTATGGCTCTAAAGACTTCATATAAAACATCAATGTTATGTCATAATATGTCACATACCTCAACTGAATTTAAAATCATTGCAATAAATTCTCAGTTGGTATGATGACAATAATAAGTAACAACTCCTCAAATCAACATCAAATGCAAAAATAGATGTAAATGATGCAAGATATAATACAATAAATGCTCTAATAGCATCGGTGTTTGGACATTTATTGGGAGTTTTTTTTTTTTTTAATCCAGTGTTTGTTCAGTTCTGAATTTTTTTTTCATGACAATCCACTTAATATTAGCTACACATTCAATGCCACTCTCCTCTAAAACAGTGAATATACAGTTATATGATAGTTACATTGTCTGCAAATGCATTAAACCCATAGAACAGAATGTAGTAAAGTTATGGCAAATATGAAAAATTCATTATAGTGTTATATTTGGTCTCCAAATCGGTAGTATCGGTTTAGGGAATAGTGCATCTGACCCATATCTAAATAGTTCAGCCTTAAATCAGAAGATTTAAGATTTAAGATTCAGGTGCGAAAATAATTAATATCTATAGCGCGTGAGCACAGAGAGATTTGTGAGTGCACAGGACACAGTTTGAGTGAGAGGAGAGACACGTTTTGTGCGAGAGCAAAGGAAATCCAATCACTGTTCCACGCACTCGTGCATTATATTAATGTGCTTTCGTGCTACAATTATGCGCTCTCGACATTTGTCATTAAAATAACGTCATAGATATCAGATTCTGAGCCTAGTTGACAAAATAGACTTATAAAATTCACACATTACAGGGTAGAGTACATGCATTGTATACCCTCTTAAAAAGGTTTCAAAAGGGGGTTTTCACACTAATGCCACAGAAGAACCATTCTGGGTTCCCCAAAAAATCTTGCAGTGAACAGTTCTTAAAAGAACCATTTTTTTCTCAGTGTGAAGAACATTTTAATATTCTAAAGAACCTTTTTCCACTATAATGAACCTTTTGTGGAATGGAAAGATTCCATGGATGTTAAAATATCTTCATGGAACAACAGATGCTGATAAAGAGCCTGTATTTTTATGAGTGTAATGTATAGTACGTCAAGGGACATGACTAAAGGCTCTGCTCCAAAGGCAATCCCAGAAAGAAAAACGATGTGGGTTCAGTGAAAAATTCAAGGTGATGGACAATGGAAGAAAAATCTACATTACAAAACCAATTTATTACTCACCTAAAACAATTAATAAAACGGTTCAATCTAAATTTGAGTATTTTACGCATAATATTAGCATGTACTATGCATTTATGCTTATAAGAGGGTAACACCATTATCAACACGTCTGTGAATGTCATGTGAACCTATTTGTTTGATGACTATACTGTTTCAAATTGATTACTGTGTAAACATGCAGTACACATGCATCTCGTGCATAACACAGCGTTCTAAAAATTAAAAGAAATTAAACGTTTAAAAAACATCTTGCTCGTGACACCGCATTCTAAAAATGTGGCGCTCAAATTAAAAGTAGTTCAACGCTCAACTGATCTTTTCTTCCATATTGTGACGTACATCCGAATGCAACCTACATATTTTATATCGTGAAATAAAATATGTAGGCTTGGACTTACTTGTTGTTTGGATTTTGAGGTGTGGGCACAAAAGTTGAGGCAGATAAACATAAGCTTGCGGCATGGGGTTTGAATGGACTAAATGATTGGAAAAATAATGCATACATCGCCAGAGAGAAGTCTAGCAAGACCAGTTCACATTTTGATTAAACAATTGTTCATAGTAAGATCTATAACATGCACTTCATTTCATGTCTTTAAAAGTAGACTCTTTCTGAAAACAAATGTTTGACTTACAGTTTAATATGACGCTGGTCAACATCCGCTCTGGTAAGCTCCTCCTCCTCGATGTCACTCTCTCCTCCCGAACTGCTTTCGGTAGCGTCCGAGTCAAACTGAGCCTCTGTCACTAGTGCCTGCCCGTGGCTGAGAAGCCAGACAGTGGTGGCCGACCGCTGACCTGCAGAGACCTGCACGTGACCACGCATGTCCTAAAGCAACCCTAAACCCTTGGCGCAGAGAAATCAAACCGAGCTCGGTATACCGTGTCGCTCGTAGTATTGTTGGTACCTTTGCTGGAAGGCCGGTGACAGGCAGGCAGCAGCGAGACCCTCTCACGACCATGGATCAGCCTGCTGTGAACTAGCATGTCGCAGCCGACCAGCGACGCAAAGTTTGCACGGGGGCACGCCAAGCATCAAAAGCGCAGCAAGTTGGTTGAATGTTCCACCTGCTTGGCCGCACCACCTGCACGCTTGCGAAGAGTGTGCAGCACAGGCAGAGACCCGGGTAGCTGAAGAGTCGTTGCTCTGCTGTTGTGTGGCTTCGTGTCGAAGGATGAGCCAGAGGCTTACGATCCTCCGATTGTCACAGCAAGCCCTCCAGGTTGGGAGTTGAAGGGGATGAGTCATCAGGCGCACTGCGGGAAGCACCGCTGAAGGGGACGGAGTGGCGACCGCTTTATGTCGATGCGAATACGACTGAGTTACTGTTTGTTACGGACTTTTTTTTACATACATTCCGTATCCAACGCAGCGAGGTCTGCCAACTTCTCGAGCTGGTTCTGCCTGCTTTCCCGCTTCTGCTCGTTTTCCTTTTTCACCAACCTTTCACTCGCCACCTTTCTACGATTCCACACCCCCTACCCGACTTCCGCGGAGCTCCCCGTTGCTCACCGCGACCCACGACTGCGTGATAGTTTGCTTGGTGTCAAATTCTGTTGTGGCTTCACATCGCCATTCTGTCCACCGGTTGCAAAGGTACCAACAGACTTCGAGGACACGGATAACAGCGCTTCCCCATTGGTGGAAGGCTGGTTGCTGTCTCCATTCACTGTGGCCACACTGCCTTTCTCAGCCACGGCGGCACTAGGTACGGCCACTTTCTTGGAGAGTCCGTTCACAGGCACCATGGTACTTCCAGCTCCGGTACCGTTGACCAGACTCTTCAGTTGACCTCCAGTCAGCTCAAGTGCGTGGCGCTTGCGCAGCAGGAAGTCGCTGCCTGCAGCAGCGCTGGGGAATATGGAGCTGCTCAGCAGGCCGTGGCTCTTTAGCACCGACTGCTTGATGAGGACACCTTGCAGCTTCAGTGACTCCTTGACTTTGGTGGACGAGGGCAATGGTTTGACATCAGAGCACAAGTACGGTGCCAGCTTGCCCAGAGACGGGGCTTTAGAAAGGGGGTCCTGCTCCTGATCCTTGACGCTGTGATAATGGGCGAAGTTCTGTCCGTCGTCGGCGTTGATGTGACACTTGCCGTTGGTGTGGCTACCGGCAGAGTCCGAAACTGAGTCAGAGATAAGGATGTTACTGGCGTTGCTGTTGTTCTCGGTGCTGCCGGGGGACAGGGTGGATGAGGGAGAGGCAAGTTTGAAGCGGATGTGGCGGGCTTCGGCTGGGGCGTCAGTCAGAGCGGGCGCCATCGCAGCCATGCAGGGCCAAGGAATGGACACGGCAGCCTGCACCTCCAAACCTTCACTCCAGCCCACCTACACAGCCTGGATACAAAGGGGGGGGGAAAAAGATTTAGAAGACTGCAAATATACACAATATTTTGAAGGTGAAGACGAATATCAAGAGTATTCAATAATCTTTAATAACAACCTGCTGGAGATACAAGCCATTTAAACTAATATTTCTAATATTTACACTCAAGCAGAAAAGCAGTTTGCAGCCCACTGCACTTCTGTAATCTTCATATTTATGACTAAAGGGTGGGGCTTATTTATTCATTTATCCACATGAATTGTGTAAGATTATTATGACTAGGAGTTTTCTTATCTTAAACGTTTTCTTACAAGACCAAGTTTCAGCAAACTTAATTTTGCGGATCAAAATTTGGAAGATAAATAAAATAAAAAACCATAACTGCAATCTCTGTCTGATATTCCTTCTCCCAAATTCAGGCCAGCAAGCCTTCAACAAGATTCTTTTTTCCCTAACCTATTCATTAAACTTTACCAATAAGCAGCCGGTGAGACAAGCTATTTAGTCCACTTACTGTCTTATAATAAAAATAAGCATTGCACTTGTGTAATCTGTCTATTTAAGACTGAAACAGGATATTCAACGGGTGGGTCTTTTTTATTCATTTTTTCCACATGAATTGTCTAAGGAGCGTTCTTATCTTAAAGGTTTTCTTACAACAGCCCATTTCGGGCTTCACATTTTTTTTAGGCATTCATGAGTTAAATACCTGAAACACAACCGCAATCTCTGCCTGATAATCCTTTTCCAAAATCCATGCCAGCAGGCCTCCAATAAGATTAGTTTTTGGGATAGGGAATATTGTTTTGGGAGGGAAACTCTTTGGAATAACATGCAGTGTTGAATCGTTCACAATAAGACCAGGAACGTACACTATTTCAATTGTGATGCCATATTGATTTTTATTTTAGTATCAATACACTGGATAAATAAATATAAACACAGATCAGAAGATAACTACTGATAACAGAGTAAGTGGACACAAACAGAAATTTGCGTTATCAGTATTTCTTGGACATGAATTTATCTGCCCCGATGCTCTTCACCTCAAAGTAAAAAAGGGAATGAGAACTCATTGACCTGAACTGAGCGGGGACCATTACCATAGTCGTTAGTAGGGAAAGACCTACTCTATTCAAGCTTATGTACGAGCAAGCCTTCTCAATTTCCCCCTCCTCCTCTGGCCTCAGCAGACCATCTGTGTCAACGGAATTAGGAATATGCCTTTAGGCCTCAACAGATAAGAGACTATCTTTTCATAAGTGCATGTAGATGGTTCAACTCATGAATTACCACGTTACAAATACCCATACCTCAACTCCAACAAACACAGCTGTAGAGTATTTCACTAGTAACAAAATATGTCAGTGTGGCTTCTTAATTATTATAATAGCCACTGCAATATCAAAGGAGGTATACAGACACACCAGGGCCTTTCGCACCGCTTTAGTTTCAGAACAAAATGTACTGTACGATTTTTCGCGAACTATTTCCCAGTACTATTTAAAGGGTTGCATCCGCACCGACAGTGTGTACTAAGAAGTGACGTAAGCCGGTCGACAGCTTTCGTCATTTGTGCGCGGCGTTCAACAACGGAAACAAAGAAGAACAACATTAACAACAGGAGGATGGAGGACGCTGTGATCGGAGCTGTGTTTTTGTTGTGTGTCGCGGGTTTCACAATAATGGACATGGAAAGTTGACGTATACGTAAAGCGATTGAAAGAACGGAAAGGAGGACTAAGAATCTCCAACGACAACTGGCAGTGCTACATTTGCTACAAGTGCCTGCACTTCAGCGTCTGTCCATCTATCGCTGTTCTCCACTTGCGAAATAAGTTGACACAATGTTTACAGTATGTTTACACAGTGTTTTAAATCATGGCGGGTGAGGACGTTTTCATACACGTTTGGCCGATCAATGTCTACTTACGTCACGATTAGTACCAGTTGTGCTGGTTAGACCCTGCTCCGGAGTAGGAGCTAATTTGGTTCTCGAAAAAGGCAGTCCGGTACTAAAAAAGCGCCCAGTTCCGGCAAAAAGTGGGTAGTTCCACAATGAGTTCTAGTACTATGAAAAGGTTCCCGCGGTGCGAGAGGCCCTACTGACACAAGAGGGTGAAGGATATTTTACTGATGATACATTACTTGCCAGCAGTTTTACATGAAAAGTACACTCAATAAGTAACTCAATAAATTAACATTAAGCTAGCTTTTATTTGTCACAATATTACCAATTGGTGATAAATGATATTTGTTTACGAACGGCTGCAACTTCACACAAAAGAGGTTTGTTTGTTTGTTTTAAGGTCTTTGTCTCTGCTTTGTGAAAACACTTTATAAAGTAAATATTTTATTAATAAGGTTATTATTATTAGCAGTTACTCTGTCAACTGCATGACATGAAAAGGGATGGTCATGTGATGAAAACATGGTGGTGCCCATGAGGGGGCGACCCGCTCCATCTACACTATAACCGCCTTTTCTTCTTCTTCTTCTTTTTTTAGCACACTGATATTTTCATTTCAAAAGGATTTTCGTCTTTTAGCTAGAACAATTAATTCATATTTAATCTGAAACATTAAAACAAAACGCTGGGTGTGTCTTTCTCAGGCAGTTTGTCAAATAGTCAAAGTAGTAAACTGACATCCTTTTAAGTATTCACAAAGATGGTTTCTGCGTTCGCGCTGGGTAATTTCAAAAAAATCAAAGTAATCGCAACGTTTTCCTCAGCATGACTGCTATAACAAGCGAACTTACTACAGGATCCGGTATACAGTGTTGCCAACTTAGCAATTTTGTTGCTAAATTTAGCAACTTTTCAGACTACCCCTAGCAACTTTTTCTTACAAAAGCACCTAGCAACAATTTTTTTTTTTTTTTATTTGGCAACTTTTAGCAACTTTTTATAAGTGATTCAAGCGATAAAAAGGCACGCATTTTCCATCTAAATTACACACAAAAAGGAAACCAAAGATGCCTAGCAGTACAAACATCATGTGAATTAAGTTAGCTGCTATTTGCAACTGTTCAATTTAATAATAATAATAATAACTGAATAACTGTTCATTTATGATACACTTTGTTAGTAACTTGTACTTGCGATTGTTGATCAGTTAGTACACTAAGAAAAATTCAGAAAAATGGAAAAGGTGCTAGTAATTTTCCAGGACATTATCCGTTATAACCCGAAAACACAAAATACAAGGCTTAATTAAAAATGCAGGTACAAAAACCTGTGAAAAACTCCTTCACCAGTACACAGTAGATTTGTGCATTATTTTTTATACTTTTCGTTACATTTGCAGCATCCTAACTAAATAACTAAAAATGCTTTAATTTAAAATAAATTGTAATCGTTCAAAAATGTGTACGTTTTCGTTAATTCAATGGATTTAAAAATAGTCATTTTTATTTTAATATTATATTATGCATTTATATCGCTACGAACAAATCTAAATGAACATACATAAAATATGTTTTTGCTGAGATTTGACACAATTTTGCATCGTGATTGCGTAATGACGTCATTTAGCAACTTTTAGCAACAAATCAACCTTCCTTCAGCAACTTCCCCTGAAAACTAGCTGGCAACACCGCCGGTATAACACACGCTTCGGATCAATAACAGGTCATACGTTTATAAATTCGTTTATAAAATCTCACACACCAATGCCTAGCTACTTACAACCATTTTCCGCGTTAGCAAGCAGCTGCTGAACACATTCACACCGCTTCCGTGGCGTTTCGGCTCCGGCTCCAAGACTAACGTTACACGCAGAAGCTCATTAAACACATCGTATGGCGTTTTAATGCATTGCTGCTAAATGTCTCGCAAGCCTCGTGCTGTAAATGGGAGCATTGCACATGTTTAGTATGCTCTCAAACGGCCTTCCTTAACATTATGCAAGTCATTTAACCAACAATTTGAACGAGAACCGGTTTGAAACCGATAAGGTAACTTAGTACAGACTAAACGAGGCTGCTAGGTGTAGATCAAAACATGAGGAAGATATATATATATACGTCCGTTATAGCTGAAATAGTGAGGGGAGTAATAAATAAGCGCGCGTATGAGAAAGTGCTAGATAGTAATCTGTTTTAAAGCAAACATACAAGCCTTCAAACCCCCATAAAAAAAACGATACATAAAACTATTGCAAATACAACAGTTCCTGGCACCACCAGTTAAACTGGAAGCTCAGATATGTTTGCAGGATTAGGTTTATGTAACACAAACGCTGCTGCTGCTCGAGATCGTCCACTAACAAAGAAAAAGGAGGAACCTACCACGTGACAGGCGCGCGCGATCCGAGGGAATTTCGGCAACTATTCCTCCACAATCGCACGATAATGTCACCAAAGCCCGAGATAAGCCGTTTGGTCAAGCAGCCCCGCCGCCTGTGCCATATCCGCGTCCGCTTCGTGAAAAACACCCCGGTTTCAGGAACCCTTTTCGCTGTCGGCTCCGGAATCACGAAATGGTTGATACTAGACAACACCTTGCCGCTGCCGTCCCCTTCAGTGGATTATGGATAGCAAATGTATATTTTTTTCTGTATATTATGAATCGATGTTTTGCTCGGATACGAGTTCTTTTCATATACGCCTTTATTTACAGATTGGAGGTGGCATGGACCACCGGTTTCGAGATCATTTTCTCATCGTTGCAGGGAGAAACGCACGAAAGATGGCGCCTCGTTCGTCTCCCTTGGATTTGAGGCGGACAAACAGATGCAGAGCGTGTCGCGAGAAGCCTGTAGGCGGGAGACGTTCTCTCGCCCGCCGCTAGAGTGAGCGCAGAGCAGCTGTTCACCGGCCGGCCACTAGAGGGGGACCGCGAACGCTAACACATGTGGTATGATCATAACGTTACATGTATTTCACCATGGTACCAAAGGAAAAGTATTCGAATAAATATTTTTAAATTAATTATTATTTTAATATTATCCTTTAGTTATTCTTTCTGTGCCTATACATAATTACACAATTACTTATCTCATTATTCTAGGTTAATGTCAAATTTCTCACAGCAGACTTCATGTTCTTGACAGAGCTCCAGAGCCATCTCTATCTCCTGTGATCTTACTGTCTTAGGCTCATTTTTTTCTTGATTTCTAGGCACGTGAAATTAGTTTATTATACTTTCTTCTCTAATAAAACCGCATTCATGTCAAAATGCATATTTTTAAAGAAAAAGCTTAATTTGCTTTTTTTTTTTCCTTCTTTTTTTGTAGCATAATATCAGCAATTTATATATTTCTTTATGTTTTCAAGAATTTATACTCCAGCCAGGGTTACATTAGGATAAACAAACATAATAATCATATACAAAAGGTAAAATAAAGTCGCGCGCCCGCGTGTGTGTGTGTGTGTGTTGTGTGTGTGTGTGTTTTGTGTGTGTGGGTGTGTGTGTGTGAGCGTGTGTGGAGAGTGTGTGAGAGTGTGTGTGAGTGTGTGTGAGTGTGTGTGAGTGTGTGTGTGTGTGTGTGTGTGTGTGTGTGTGTGTGTGTGTGTGAGTGTTTTGTGTGTGTGTGTGTGTGTGTGTGTGTGTTGGGTTGTGTGTGTGTGTGTGTATATGTGTGAGAGTGTGTGAGAGTGTGTGTGTGTTTGTTTGTGTGTGAGTGTGTGTGTGTGGTGTTGGTGTGTGTGTGTGTGTGTGATGTTCTGATGGTTTTGTTCATCTGCGATGTTGATAGTTTTCCTTTATTTTGTAGTTTGTGCTTGTTCCTCTACTGGCTCTTGTAAAGCTGCGCCATCTAGTGTTTGATTGTAGTCTTTCCTATATGCCTTATATTCGATTAAGTCAAAAATAAAGGGATAGTTAATAAATGAAAATGTTGCCGTATATTCACCATCCTCTTAACAATAAAATGTAAGACTAAAAAGGATATGAAAATTATATGGACTATGGAAAATACATATTTTACACACACACACACACACACAGCGTAATACACGTGGCGTGGGTGTGTGTCAGCTACCTTGTGTGGGATCTCCATAGGCGTATGGTTTTTTATTACTGTACAACCAGATATTTATTGCCCGTAGCACCAGCGCCTACCCCTAAAGGCAATCGTACCTGAGCCCCCAGCATGTAGTAATCGCGGAAACTTTCTGCATTTTAGATTTTCAAAAAACTTCATTATGTACGATTTATGATGCGTTGGTACCCGGGGGACCTCACTTTAGGGCCCCACCGGACAACAGATGTCTCGGCATGAGTCTGTGTGTAGTCAGGTTTAAGTCCCCATCAGGATATATAAACCAGTACAGTCACACACACACACACGCACACTCACACACACACACACAGGGAGTGGGGTACTAGGTAAGGTCTAGAGGGAGAAAGACTCTTAAATGGTTAGTTTACAATCTTAACCCCTTGTTCACACTTAGAAATGAATATTTACAGCAGACTTGCTGGATCTTGATTTGCATTATAATGAAACGGAAACATTGCAGGTATCTTGTAAAATCATACCAGGAAACAACATGAAAATATATGCAGTATGTGCCTTTCAAAAAGGTACATTCTATTCTATTCTAATTTCGCCTAGGTCACCTTTACTATATCATTCTTGCCCTCTGACACTTTCTGCAGCCTGTTTCTCCTCCCTCTCTTCCTCCTCCTGCCCGCACAGACTGGGAAGTAATCCTATATATACTGTATATATTAGTTTTTCACCCTGTACTTCTTTAAAGGCTCTTCTCAGCTCACTGACATTGTGTCACACAAACAAAGAAAAATGCCAGAAGAAGTTCCTGCTGGGCATAGATTCAGGACGATAGCAGTGCCCAAAAGATGAGCGTGGGGGGACAAATGGTTAGCTTTTGATGGAGCTCATATTTTGAAACACAGTAAGGACATAGTACATTAATGCAACATTGAATTTCAAATACTTTAAATGTCTGGTGCTGTTGCTTGCTTAATAGCTCGGCGTGAAATTGTTTTTAGTTATGCACCATCATATCATAACAACTCTATGTACAGTATATAGGTTATGAGTAGTGGTTTGTGAATGAAGCTATTTGAAAGGCTAGTTAAAATGTGTGTGTTGGATACTAAATGACAAGACTGAGCACATGGTGCCGGGGGGAGCAGGTTTGGGAAGTGATGATGCAGGTGGAAAATTATCCATGTTAGCCATCATGTTACTAAGTTAAAGCATGTGGCTGGAGCACACATTCCCCTTGGTGCTTGCGTTTGATAACGACAGAGCTTTGGAGATACATATTACGATAGTTTCCAGCATTGTAGGCTTTCACGCACAAATGATTAACCTCCATCTATAATTGTGAACAAAGCAAAGTGCTCTCTTTCTAGATCAAAAGGTCAGAGGTCAATGCACTCACACAATGACACAATAATGTGAACTTTACGGTGAGTTGCACAAGTTGTGCCATTTACAAGAGAAGCGCTATCTACTTTATGACTGTTTCTCAACTGATTTAGTCAATAGCACTCATTGTAAATTGAGGTTATCATTTGCGGTGCATCACTTCTGGGTTGTTCGCTTGCACATAAAATACAGCATTTGCCAGTTGCATTATATTGCATTATGTATTCAATTCATTAAGCTATCATTCAGAGTACATTTGAGATTACAAAATAAAATTAAGCAAAGGCTTGAGTCTGTGCATCATGAATATGCATGATTGCATACAAGTCAAAAAATTATTATAAACATTTCTCATATTTGTATGCAAAATTCAGAGCAATATGCCAAATGCCAAATTTAGCATGAACTTTAGTAATGTATATGTGTGATGTAAATATAGCCTGGTTTCAAATAGAGAGTGAAAGTGTGCTCACAGCTCACATGTCATCGCCTGTATTGCAATGTTTGCGTTATTTATGAGGGTAATAGTTGCTGTAACGTGCAAATCTGGACAAGATTTTAAAATCAGCTAGTGTGCAAGAATGATCCTTTTTATTCGATTTTAGCACTTGGACAGTGAGATATTTCAAACTAGCGCTCTCTGAAGAAAATCCAAAAATGAAAATTTGTTTAAAATGTAGTCACCCTCAGGCCATCCAAGGTGTAGATGAGTTTGTTTGTTTATCAGAACAGATTTGGAGAAATGTAGCATTCCATCACTTGCTCACCAAAGGATCCTCTGCAGTGAATGGGTGCCGTCAGAATGAGAGTCCAAACAGCTGATAAAAACATTACAATAATCCACAAGCATCCACATGAATCCAGGCTAAAATATGAGTCCTCTATCCATAATATTGCTTTCTCCAGTGAAAACGTTGTGAGAAATATGCACAGATAAAGTACTGTTTATAAGCCAAAGCAGTCCAAGACAGCTCTAAACAAATATGTGGGTGGGTTTTGATGTGAGAGGAGAGCAGGGGATGGACTCTTTCACTGGAGGAAGCGTGATTATGGATTATGGACTTTTGGCCAGAAGTATTTTGGCCAGAAGCGACAGTTTTTGGTAAAAAGTTTGTTCCTCACAAACAGCTTTTCTCCACACGTTGTTATTGAATACTGAGGGTATGGGATTACTGTGATGTTTTTATCAGCTGTTTGGACTCTCATTCTGACGGCACCCATTCACTGCAGAGGATCCTTTGGTGAACCAGTGATGCAATGCTATATTTCTCCTAATCTGCTCAGATTAAAAAAACTCGTTTACATCTTGGATGACCTGAGTGTGAGCACATTTTTAACAACTTTGATTTTTGGGTGAGATATTCCTTCAATGAGGTCCTAAAGGTATCATAATTTCTTACAAAATATACAGTTCGAAGTAGTTTTAGTTTGCTTATACCATGTCACACTGCAAGACTTCCCAAAGTATTTAATGCCAACTACCTTATCTTAAAAAAAAGCATAACTTTGAAGGCTCTTTCATGTGATGACGTAACAACACCCTTTGACTCCAAAGAATGTGGCCCCTTTGATCTTGACATGAGATCAGTCATCCAAAAAATCAATGCACAGCAGACTCATAATATCATAGGTGTACACTATTTCTTTGTTAGCACACTAAACACACTGTTTATGTGTCCAGTGTTCAGGGGAAGGGTGCAGAGGGCTGTAAGGAGCTGCTGGAAGCTTTTGAGGCCTGTGTGAAGGGGACCACGGCAGCCTCGTGAGGGGACATGGATTTACATGTAAATATCAAATACTCTTCTACCTGATTTATTCCTAATTTTGTTATGTTTTTTCATTGTGACTTTTTTTCTGTTTGAAATGTATCCGCAGTTTAATGTAGCACAGTTTCATTACAGTATTGTGGAGCGATTGTTTGTGCATTTGTCTTCTGTCTGAATGAATGCATTGATTTGTTGATTCTGATTATTTTTACTGTTATTTTTAACTTAGGTCCTTCCTTTCTGGGTCCCTTGCATTCCCTCACATTGCACTGGACTAAACCATTTTATGGACCGTGAAAGGGGTGCAAGAGCTGGAAAGCAGTGGAATAGTTTATTTTGATCCTGGGAAGTCGTTGTCCTTGTTAGTGTCCCTCATGTTTACCGTGTTATGTGTAACAGTGGAAGAAAGAAAACCCAGTTTTATTATTATTATTATTTTCCAGATTTCACACTGTAATAAAACCGTGCATTTCATTTGATTTTGAATAAATTACTATCAATAACCATGACAATTAAGAGGCAGCCTACATAGCTGTGTTCACTAAATAACTGACACTAAATAGCTTCATAATATTTAATTGCATGCAATGGTTGATTGACCTTTAACTGCAGTGGTCTGCATACTTGCTAACTTATGCCAAGCACATTGGCAGCGCTGCTCATGTGGTTTCCTGAAAGTGGGCCTGTAAACACAGCAGCTGACTGTCAGCACCATCTATTGAAGGAATTCTGATGGTGTTGACAAAACCATTTTCATACTTTTCATCCCATGTTAATCATGCATGCATGTCATGTAGGTTTTATAGTATCGCTAGCAAGGGCCTATATAAGATTAGAAAAGGGTTCACAGAATTGTTGTATTGGGGGTTATAGGCACAATGATACAAATGAATAATAATAATTTTTATTGTTAATATAAAAACTCATATTCATATAAAAATATTTGCAGTTTGTATCACGGTTGTGACAGAAAATAAGCACAATGACATAAAACAACAACAATATACAATAAAAATCATTAAGATACAGATAAAAAGGATTAACTCATACCAGCCTGCGTGTGAACTCATAAATTATTAACACTTTGTTGAACTGGTCAAGTATTAAAACTTTGATATTATTTTTTATTTTTTTTTTAGATATTTTATTTGTGTTTTTAATTTTTTTTTTAATGTTGACCAAAAGACATGACTTTTAAGTAAAATAATTAAAAAAAAAAGAATTTATAAATAAAAAATATTTTTCCATGACTAAACATTTGATACCATGTGTTGTATTATTATTTTATTTTTTTATGTATTTGTTTTGTTTATTTATTTATTTCCGAGTTCTCCTATTTGGTACTTATATACCAATATTAATATATATTTATATTTTTCATTCCACCATCTAAGAGCATGACTGTTCTTACTCTTGTGAGGGACAGACAGATCTGTGGCGCGAGGTGCAGTGGGGGAATGTGTTTGGGAGGGAGGGTTGATGATGATGATGATGATGAGGAGGAGGGTGTGGGACCCGGATGTTGCTGCGAGGAACCAGAACGGAGAAAATAACGCTTTACAACGCAAATAAACCGTCAAGACACACAAAACATCAGCGATCAGTGCGCAACGTATCAGTCACCATCAAAAACCTAAAACCCCTTCCTCAAAAGTGACCGGCGGATGCGGGCGTGCGCTGGACCGGACGCGGCGGAGACGAGGAGGATGAGGATGCTGCGGTCCGTGCGGCAGGATGGAGCTCAACATCAGCAGCAGAGATGAAACAGATCCGCTGCAGTGATGCGAGAGGATGCAGAGCGACCTGGATCTCCTTACAGTCACATACGCGATCGGACTGGTCTTTTGGGTTGTCTTGCTGAATGTTAAACGGGAATAGATTTACCTGTTTGTTTGTTTATTATTCAGTTGTAAGATTCTGCCTCCTTTTACCTGGGATTTAGGCCCAGCACAAGTGTACTGAAGGCTTGTGTTCATTTATATTTCACAAACACAGTTAGGAGGAGTTTCTAAATGCTGTTTTTGTCATGAGGTGATGTCCAGCTGGTAGATACATCTAGAAGCAGGAGCGTACTAACAGGACCTGGCTTTCTGTAATGACATGTACTGGGAACGAAAAGTCTGATCGATTGAGAAGGGTGACTTTGATTGGCAAAGCTATGAATTAGACTGAAAGAGTTCAGGGCCCATATGACAGATTTTAGGGAACAACGAGCTCAGCATGGATATATTCCCGGGTTGTTGCAGACCCTTGGGAGACTATTTTAGAAAAACTCAACTCAGAAACGGTACGCTGTGAAAATATTGCATGCAGTAGCAAGTTTAACAGGCCGCCACTATGTCTAAGGAACTGTCAGTGACCCAGGCAGCTCAGTATGTGGGGCCTTATCGACTAGAGAAGACTCTCGGGAAAGGCCAGACCGGTAAGGACATGTTGTTTACGTATTAAATTCTCTGTGATTTCTACTTTTTTCAAAGCGGTCATCACTGATGAATTGTCTGCGATGTCAATAGGTCTGGTGAAGGTCGGGATTCACTGCATCACTGGTCAAAAAGTAGCCATCAAAATAGTCAACAGAGAAAAACTCTCAGAATCCGTTTTGATGAAGGTAAAGAAAGAATAATAACATATTTTTTAATGCTATAGGCCTAGTTTTTGTAAAGTCTCAGTTGCTGTAATTAAAATTGATATTAAATCTATAAATTAAATTATAATATACCTGTCAAAAGTATCATGTATCACTACGGTATGATTACCATATTCCAGTGTTATTTTAGTATCACTATTATAAGCTTTATTAATACTTTGAATAACTTTTTATATTTTCTGTTTTCATTTTAATTTTAGTTAATGTTTTAGTAATTTAGTTGTATTTTTTGCCATTTTTATTAGCTTTTGTTTCTGTCTATATATAATTTTAATTAATTTTTATTTCAGTTTTAGTTATTTTACATCTAGTTAAACTAAATGAAAATGATACATGCTGATTAAAAAATTTGATTAGGTAACAAAAATATATATTTTAATGGTTTTATTTAACTATAATAACCCTGCCATATTCATGTACTATGGTATTAACATTCCATTCCAAGGCCAAAAAAACAAACAAACATAGGAACAATAATAGTATATTAATAGTGGTAAATATTATCTTTTCTTCTTATCATTCAATCAGGTGGAGAGAGAAATTGCTATTTTAAAACTGATTGAACATCCACACGTGTTGAAACTCCATGATGTTTATGAGAATAACAAATACCTGTGAGTTACCACACTTTTACATGCTTTCTTATGGGCTTTTTCAACACATTGTTCTTCCTGCTTGTCATTTGTCCCTTCTTAAAACCTTTGTTCCACTCGTTCTCTGGCTTCATTCATGCAGATATTTGGTTCTGGAGCATGTTTCAGGAGGAGAGCTGTTTGACTATTTGGTGAAGAAAGGCAGACTGACGCCTAAAGAGGCACGAAAATTCTTCAGACAAATCATATCTGCCTTGGACTTCTGTCATAGTCACTCTATATGGTAAGACACACACACACACACAATTCTTAATAAAATAATGTAAATTAGAATGAGTCCCTGGGGTAAAGTTTTGCAAGCTCACATATTTTGAGAAGCTTTCTGATTTTCAATTTGGTTGAAGGTGATTAAAATCAAAGTATGTGCAAAGTGGTCCCACACTGACCGCATCAGATCATATTCTAAAAACAAATATAATACAGGATAGTACAGCATTTGCTGGTGGCTATTTTGAATAGGTGTTCAATTGTATTTGAATATGATAACAAATACCATTTGAATATGGCCTTTTGCCCCTTGCTTGGAGTCATTTTCTCATTTAAATTTACTTGATTTTTGAAAAAGCTTCTATTTAATTTCCTTTTTCACAAATTGATGTTGCATTTTCAATATAACTAAACTAAAATAATATCTAAGACTAATACCATAAAAACATTGTTACTTGAAATAAAATAAACGTTAACCTAAAATATAAAAAAACAAAACAGGCTGGATGCCAAAACAACATTTCTCTTTTTTTTTTTGTTTAACTTGAAGTACTAAAATAACTAAAAAATAAATACATAAACAACAACTAATAAAAACTATAGACATATTTAATAAAAACGAATAAAAATGATTAAAAAAACGAATTACTAAATTACTAAAACTAACTCAAATTAAAGTGGAAAAAAGTAATTTAAAATATCAACAAAGACTATAATAGTATATCAATGACACTAAAATAACACTGCATCATATATATTTCAGGACAGGAAAAAATTATATTTCCCTTAATGGGATCTTTTAGTGACAAAAACCCTACAGACACAGTTATTGATAACGGTTTTTAACATGATTAGTCCCTCATATTTTCATATGTGGTGGTTCTAGCTCTAGTATCTTAATTGGGCAGATACAGACAAGACAAGGATGAGTGAAGAATTAATATGTTGACACTGTACATCTTCCAAAGTATGATTCTGTGGAGGGTTGTTGGTGAGCGCCGTGTTCAGAGCCGGTTGTCCTCTGTGCTCTTGTAGTCATAGAGACCTGAAGCCAGAAAACCTCCTGCTGGATGAGAGGAACAATATCAGGATTGCAGACTTTGGCATGGCCTCACTACAGGTGGGAGACAGTATGCTAGAGACAAGCTGTGGGTGAGTATTGTGAATGCGTGTGGTTTATAATGCTGTTTGCTTGCTTTATTGTACTTCAAGCTGCATGCATTGCAATATGAAATGGATAATTCTGATAATGCATGATGATTGATCAATACAGTTTTCCAGCTGTGTTAAAGTACACAATACACATTATATGAACACTAAAGCCACACTTAAAAATTAATGAATGTCATTGAATTAGATGGCAAAATATCATACGTAGCTGCCATATATCACTAGGCATTTTTTTACAGATGGAAGTTGCTAAATTAATTTGTTAAATAATGTAAAAACATTTTGGCTTGACAAGTTTGACTGTTTTTACTGTATCTACTATTTACTGTTAACATGTTTTAGCACTGCTATATTGTTTTAGCATTTGGCGAATGTTAATTTAACATATCCCTAGCATGTTTTAGCACATTGTTTATATGTTTTATCACATTGCTAGAATGTTATTTGCATGGTTTAAGCATGTTTTGTCACCTTGTAAGTTTTAACATTAAGGTGTTGTTGACATTTAGCATGAACCTCGCATGTTTTACTTTATTTCTAGCATGATCTAAAATGTGCTAGCAACACGATGAAACATGGTAGCAATATATAAAAACATGCAAGCAACATACTAAATGCTTTTATATATTGCTACCATGTTTCATCACGTTGCTAGCACATTTTAGCTTGTTGCTAGCAGGTTTGAGCACTTTCAGCATGATTTAAATCTTAGCTAGCAGGCTTAAGAATGTTGCTAGCACATTATAACATATTGTAGCATGTTTTAATACCTTAGTTTTACCATTTTGTTAAGTGTTGTTAAAATTTTTTACCATGACGCTAACATGATCTAGTATGTTGCAAGCATGTTTCTACCCTGTTTCATCTCATTTTAGCACATTTTATACTGTTGCTAGCATGGTCCCAACATGTTTTAACACTGCTAGCATGTTTTCACATTGTATTATACATTGCTAACATTTTTAGCATGAAGCTAGCCAGTTAACTTGTTGCTAGCATGTTTTTTAGCATGTTTTCATATATTGCTACCATGTCTCATCACATTGCTAGCACATTTTAGCTCGTTGCTAGCGTGTTTTAGCACTCTGCTAGCATGTTTTCACATTGTATTAGGCATTGCTAATGTTTTTAACACGAAGCTAGCCAGTTTTTGCCAGCATGTTTTTTTATTAGGTTTTTCTATATTGCTACCAGGTTTCATCACATTGCTAGCACATTTTATCTTATTGCTAGCATGTTTTAGCACTTATCTAACAATAGCATGTTCCTAGCATATTGTAACATGTTCTAGCATGTTTTATCACCTCCTCCGTTTTAATATTTTGTTAAGTGCTGTTAAAATTTTTAGCATGAGTCTAGTGTGATTTAGTATATTGCTAGCATGTTTACATTGCTACCATGTTTCATCTTGTTCCTAGCACATTTTATCTTGTTGCTAGCATATTTTAACACATAGCTAGCATGTTTTAACATGTGCATGTTTTAACATGCTTCTAGGATGTTTTAGCACTTAATCTAGCAAGTTTAGCATGCCCTAACATGTTTTAGCACTGCTAGCATGTTTTAGCATTGTATTAGGTGCTAGCATGATTAAGCTTGTCCTAGCAATTTTAGCATGTTGATAGCATGTTTTAGCACACAAGTCGGAACAGCCTAAAGGTCTGGTGGTCAAAGCTTGAAAGCTCTAGGTTGCATTAATTTTTAGTAATTTAGTCTCTGAAGAAGAAGAAACTTGAGTAGTAGATCAGTATACTGACTTGTCAAGCCAACATAATTATGCACAACTTACTTAATTAATTATTAATTATATTTTCAGTTTCAATTAACCTCTTAAGCTCAGGGGCATATTTTTTTTTATTTTTGCCTAAATGTGACATACCCAAATGTTAAAACAGCTATGTTATTTTAAACAAACTAAACTCTCTCACACCCTTCCATGCTCTGTTTTCCCAAACTATTTGCAGATCTCCTCATTATGCATGTCCAGAGGTTATCAGGGTAGGTCCAAAAAGTAACCTCTATGTTTTAGAGCATCATTCTGTCTGAAAGTGAACCATTTACCATATTACTAACTTTGGCTTCTACTTTAGGGTGAGAAATATGATGGTCGACGGGCTGATGTATGGAGCTGTGGAGTCATACTCTTCGCACTGCTAGTGGTGAGGAAATCACTCTCTCAGAGAGCATTATACTTTCCCCCACTTATCACTTATTAGCCTACTAATTTTTAGCTCACAGCAAATAACTGAAACACACCTTGCTTGTCACTACCATCTGTGTCTTTGTATCTGGGACTTTCTGTCCGCTGTCCTCAGGGCGCGCTGCCCTTTGACCATGATAACCTGCGGCAGCTGCTGGAGAAGGTGAAGAGTGGAGTGTTCCACATGCCCCATTTCATCCCAGCCGACTGCCAGGCTCTGCTGCGGGGCATGATCGAGGTCAACCCTGAACAAAGACTCACGGTGAGGGAGTACTGTGATTAAGCATCAAGCGTACTGTAGTGGTTCGATAACTATAAACATGTCCAAATTTAATTAACTTAAAGGGGTCATATGATGCGATTTAAATTTTTCCTTTCTCTTTGGAGTGTTACAAGCTCTTGGTGCATAAAGAAGATCTGTAAAGTTGCAAAGACTAAAGTCTCAAATCCAAAGAGATATTCTTTATGAAAGTTAAGAGTCACCCACGCCTACCTAAAACGGCTCGTTCTAACACGCCCCCACATGTCTACATCACTATCTGGGAAGATTTGCATAACGCCGCCCAAATGTTCACGCAAAGAATGAAGGCATAACTTTTATTCTCGCTGTAGTATTGCTGCCGCTGCCGCCATGTCGTGAAGGCACTGTGTGCTTCGTTGTGAAAGCGAAACTACTTTGTTTGGTCTTCCAAAAGAGGACGATATCCGCTTCGTCATGCCTAGAGCTGATCCGTGCTGGCCGCTGAGGAAATGCATCAACTTCACGCTGTGGATGCCGGTCGGCTCCTTTCACCGTGGGACGAAAGCGGGAGTCAGCCGGGGTCATCACATGTGGTTGCTGTAGGCATCACAGTATGGTAAGGGTCGTAACATTTCCGTCACACGCTTGAGGAATTCGGCCAATCACAACGCACTGGATAGCTGGCCAATCAGAGCACACCTCGCTTTTCAGACCGATGAGCTTTGTAAAAATCAACGCGTTTCAGAAAGGCGGGGCATAGAGGAGAAACAATAATGTACAGTATGTGGAAAATAATGTGTTTTTTGAACCTTAAACCGCATAAACACATTTCATTACACCAAATACGCCAAATAATGTTCTTTTTAGCAACATCATATGACCCCTTTAATAGAAGTTTTATGGATTTACTTTAGGTCTATGTTTATTACTTTTGAAACCATCTCTGTTTAAAACTTTGTACGATTGTGTGGTTTTTGAAAGAAGTCTCATGCAAAAGAACGGTTTTCTAGTTGAATATAATTTCAAATGCTCTGTCAGAGAGCATTATACTTTCCCCCACTTAGTCAAGTTCTGCCTTAAAACAAAAAACAAGTGCTACAAATTAATAAAAAGAACACAAATTACAAAAAAGCACTTCATCTACAAATCATTAAATACCATTCAATGCAATGATTTGTAGATTCCATTTAATAGATTGGTTTGTAACAGGTATCTGTATGCATGTTTGATCTGAGGTTTTGCTGCATTTACACGGCTTTGATCAGCATTTTGATCAGTTGGTTCAGCTGATTCAGAATTGCTAATCTTATAGCATTATAGCGCCACCTGCCTGTGAACACACTCTACTAATCACACCATCTGTTGTCCTTCTGCAGCTAGAGGCCATCCAGAAACATGCCTGGTATCAGTAAGTACTGGTTGTTTATATTGATTATTTGTATTCTCGCTATCACTGCCGTCAATCTAAAAGTCTGAGTGAGAGCAGCATATTATGTGTGTGTTTATGGCTGCATTTCATAAATAGAACTGTATTTATATTGAAATGTTACGAAATGATTTCAGCTTGCGTCTTTCATAACAGGCAAGATCGCAGATGATTTGTGCAAGCAGCTCAAGTTCATATGTGTGTTTGTTTGTGTGTGATGAAGAGCTGGACGCAATGAGCTGTGTCTGGAGCTGCCGCCCCCGAGGCGCGTGAGCATGGGACGGGTCATGTCTCTGACAGAGCTGGACCCAGATGTGCTGGACAGCATGTATTCTCTGGGCTGTTTCAGAGACCGGGTTAAACTGGCCCAAGACCTGCAGTGTGAAGAGTGAGTGTAACATCAGCACATTTGCAGCATTTCTATTCAGAAAATGTAAAAATGTAGGTAATCTTTAACCCTGTAAAGCCTGACATATGAAATAATAGACAGGAAAATCTTCTCTTTTTTTATTGAACAGTGTATTGAACATTCTAAAAAACTAAAAAAGTATATATGTTATCGTTGAGTATCATATTTGATACATCAGGTTTTTATAGCTCATAGGAGAATATGGAGCTCATACAAACTCCTACATTTTATTTAGAGGCCCAAACGGATCCAAAGTATGCAATTGCTGATATTTATATGGCCAAAAATTAAAATTAAATTCTGATAGCTTGTGATATACGTCAATGAGATCTGTATAACAGTATAGCAGACTTCTTGCATATAAATATCAGTTGTCACTCTATATTTCCCAATAATATGTCTTAGTAGATGATATTTAAATGGTTAGTTTTATGCTGAATTTTATTGTGGGGAAAAAGCATATAATGCAAAGCAATACAGTGATGACTGAGAGATGAACAATTTAAAACAAACACCTGATAGATTTATTTGTCCTGATATTTTAAACTCATTTTCTAAAAAAAAAAAAATTGGATAAACAAGTAATCCTAAATTGCTTCAGTCCAAGTGTAATTTTGAAATTTACTAAAATATATATATATATAAAAAATTGTCTTATGGTTTAACTTTATAACAATTTAAAGATTTCACAGCAAAAAGCTCTGGTGCCACTGTGTTTTTACAGTTATACTAAAAGGCCTTTTACTTGCCATAAAAGTATGATCTATCAATCAGACAGCAGAAGGCTTTTCGTGTGTACAATTTTCAGCAAAGTTTTGCTCATTGATAATTCCTATGCCTTAGAAATTTGTATATCAAATATGATACAATAGGCTTCAGGGTTAACATAGTTATTCTCACTTCTTTCTCTCGCTCTTTTCCTTAGAGATAACCAAGAGAAGATGATCTACTATCTCCTGTTAGACCGTAAAGAGCGCTATCCTAGCCATGAGGATGAGGATCTTCCTCCCAGAAATGACATTGGTATGTGTCTTTTTCCCTGGAGTGTTCATTAACACAGATAAATAAATCTACATCTTCTGTTTTTGACAGGTTAACATGTAGTGGTCAGCATCTGTTAGCCACTCTCTTGGTTTACAATTTAGCAGAAGAATTTTAAGTTACTGTATGTATTACATTTATACATTTGGCAGATGCTTTTATCCAAAGCAAATGACTGAGTTTTCTGGAATACAAGTTACTTTGTGAAATGTGCTGCAACTTATATAATACAATTAAAGGGATAGTTCACCCCCAAAAAAACTTCTGTCATCATTTACTCACTTCTATGTTGTTGCAAACTTGTATGCATTTCATTTGTTTCCGGAACATGAAAGAAGACATTTTGAGCAATGTGAGTAACCAAACAGTTGCTGTTCCTTGACTTTCATTATATGGACAAAATACAATGGAAGTCAATGGGAGCTGTAACTGTTTGGTTACCAACATTCTTAAAAATATCTTATTTTGTGTTCCGCACAAAAACGTCAGTCATACAGGTTTGGAACAATATGAGGGTGAGTAAATGATTTTTCATTTTTTGGGTGGCTTATCCCTTTAACATCAAGAATTCAAAGTGCACACAAAACATATCATTTCTAGCATTGCTAACTGACATAGCAGCATATTCATCATAAAACTAAAATGCAGTCAACCAAACTTACAAATTTACACAGATCAGTTTATGTGTAGTTTTTTTATTTTGTGGAGTGAGTGGAACAACGAAAATACATGTTGATACTGTTTATATGTTTGTAAACATTTTATTTACAGTCATTTTACAGGTGTTTTTTTCTCTCAACAATGCAGTTTTGATCTGCTGTGACTTTTTCCGGAAAATACAGTGCATTTCATTTATTTGGTTCTTTTTTGGAATCTATAATTCCATGAACAGCTTTTAACAATCACGGAATCTTTCTATTCCACTAAAGGCTCTTTATAGTGGAAAAAAAATCATTCAAATTTTTTACATATTCTTCACACTAAGATAAAAATGGTTCTTTTAAAATCTGTTTACTGAAAGGTTCTTTGTGGATCCGATAATGGTTCTATGGCATTCCCCCTGTTGGAACCTTTATTTATTTAACCCTTTATGTGCCACCCCATATTTTTGAATATAGATGTGAAAGTGCACTATTCAAACTTAAATTGTTATCATTCATGAACGCTTTGGAATACAGACCTACGGTTGGACTCTCTTTTTAAGAAGACAATCTGCAGATTATTGCAGAAGTGGAATCATTTCAAAATATTAAAGTATCAAAAAGTTAAAGAAGTTTAAATTTACTGTAAAGAAAATGCACTGTACCATTTTTATTTTATTTTATATAAAATACATATTTTTCAAAATATTTTTGAATCCAAAATTGCTATAAAATTAATGACTTGTGTCTAAATCAGTTATGTTCCAAATTTGAAGTTGATATAAAAAAATTAGGTTCCTGAGAGATTTTATTTAGGGCGTTATATCACAAACAGCCACCGGGTGCCATCAAAACTCCATAGAATTTTTTAATGCATTTTTCTGTCACAAATGTCTAAATATCTCTGTCAATATGACCTATATCACAAAATAACCACCAAATATGGAATCTTGAGACTCAGACCTTTCCGCCGATATGTATTTTGTCAAGATTATAAAAAGTTTTGATTCTAAAAGACCATTGTACATTTTGTAATATGACACCTGACTCCACCCACTAAGGGGGAGGAGACCGCCAAAAGATTTTAAAGTACCATTTCCATTGTAAGGCAATGTCCGATTTCAAAATGGTTTTCACAGGATGAATTTTGAGGTTTTACGCTTTTAAACGATGTGTATGTGACAGAAAAAAGACAACGAAAAAAAGAGCACCAACAGGCCCACCGGTGGGCCGGTGGCTCTTAAGAGGTTAAAAGTGTATAGATTTGATCAGTTATATATTTCCTGGTAACTGAACTCACAACCTTGCTGTTGCTAGTGTTGCTATACTCTACTGTTTGATCTACATGCACACTTCTCTGCATACTCTGTGTTTTGTATTTCTATATAGACCCTCCACGGAAGCGTGTAGACTCACCCATGTTGACCCGTCACGGCCGCTGCCGGCCAGAGAGGAAGAGTCTAGAGGTGCTGAGTGTGACGGAGCAGGGCTCTCCCACACCCCCGCGCAGAGCGCTGGACACCTCCGCGCACAGCCAAAGGTACACATGCAGTCATAAACACATTTTCATGCATATATGGAACTTTGTAAATATTGATTTAGCACTACTGACTCTTGACCGCCACACTCCTGCATAGATCTCGATCTGTAAGTGGAGCATCAACGGGCCTCTCGTCTAGTCCTCTAAGTAGTCCCAGGGTAAGTGCCTGTCTGCTAACCTTTTTTGCCTACTAAAGAGATGAGTCACTCAGCAGCAGTGTAGTCAAAAATAAAGATTTTTTTTGATCGAGAAATGTGTTAATACTCATTTTCCCGCAGTATTGATAGACCAATACCAGCTACAATTTCTTACTCTCTCTTCTCTCCGACAGTGACTTGACACTCACCGCAGTGTGTATTTTAAATAAATAAGTATATAGTCTGTTGTGCTGCGTTTAAGAGTGAAACACAGCACTGTGTTCATTTACACACGAGCATCTCATGTTTTCAGCGTCTCAGAGCAGCTCGGTTTACAGTAAATGCAGCAAACTCCATCTCTGCATGTGCAATGTGTGCCACTTTGATTTCACATTTGCATAATTTCTAACATTTTTGTGGACCGATAATTACATCATTTTACTAGAATTGTAATGAGAAGTGTTTGTAAACCTGTTGTCACAGAAGTTTAAATGGCTTCCCTCAATTCCACCAAAACCAAGCTTGATAGTTTGCCTCATGCAAGTGAAGATATTAAAACATAAATATTGTAATTTCACTGCGGTGTACAGTTAAATAATTAATATAATTCTTATGAAATATTCCATTTTTATTTACAAAGTTTTGTTATTAAGTTAGCTTAACAAGAAACGTATTGTAAAATGTTACCAACATTTGCAATTTTAGATTAATGTCTTCTTTTGGAACTTTTGTTAGTTATTTTTCCAAAAGCATTTCTTATATCTGTGTTATTACTCAAACATACTAGACTGAGTTAATATGAACATGCACATCATTCAGTCTTAGACCCAAAGTATACTTCATTTTTGTGTGCGTACACTAGTGTTAAACGCGTAGCCTTTCAAAGTATACTCCATTTGGTTGCGTGCGGGGACACAGGTGGTCGACATATGGACTTTAGAAAGTTTCTCATTATCCAGCGTCCACGTATTGTATCCGAAAGTTATTAGCGATAATAAAAATATCTTTGTAATCTTTTCTAAAACTAATTAAACATAGTATCTAATAACTCTCTCACACAAGCGCTTGTCAATGCAAGCGTCTATTGTTGCGGTATTTTGTTGTTGTTGTTCTGTCTCTTTAGTTCCATTTTCTACTGTGAAATAATGGCCCGGGCCAGTGTTGCCACCTTGTGGAACAACTGATTAGTGCAAAACAAATTCAATGTGCATGTGCGACCTGTGTATACAAAGTATGTGCGGTTACAAAAATCGGGTGGTGCACAGTACGTGCGTACTATGGTGATGGAATTTGCATCACGTGCACTGTACGTGGACCCGCACGTACGCGTAAAAACCAAAGTGTATTTTGGGCTTTAGACACACACACACACACACACACATACACACAAACACACTCACGTCCCCATTCACCATCTCTGTGCACTAAAGACGTTATCACCTGCCATTGCTCATTTTCACTCCTGTTTCTCTCTCCATCTGCCACGGCCTTCACTCTTCCACCTCGCTTCTCCTCCATCTCCTCCTCATCCCATCAGAGCCCTGTCTTTACCTTCAGCGAGCCGGAGGTAGTTGCCGCCACCAAAGCAGGAAGCGGCAGCACCTCTGTTCGTCCCAACCGATCGCATGAACCCAAAACGCAGACACTTCCATCTAAAACCGCACCCGAACGCCCCCAACTCCAGTCCATGAAGTCCCTCCCCCTGCCCTCCTCCTCCTCCCGCTCTCCCTCCCCTTCTCCCCTCCTGTCGTCCATTCCCCGTTTCCTCTTCTTTTCCTCTCCATCTGCGGTGCTGAAGTCGGTGACTAAAAGCCTGTATCCCATGTCTCAGGTCACCCCTCAGGGCTCTCCCCTGCCTACCCCGCTGGGTACCCCCGTGCATCACCCCCACCACCCCCCCGCTCCCCCCCTCCTCCTCCCTCCTCTTATTCCTCCCGAGCCGAGGGTGTGAGGAAGTGTGGCGTGGGGCTCACTCTCCTTGACCAGCCCCTCTAGTCCAGGGGGAGGGTGGCAGCATCCAGCATGGCTCAAAGTAGTAGCTCCGCCCACTGGAGGACACGCCTCAACTCCTTCAAGAACAACCTGCTGGGTTCGCCACGGTTCCACCGCCGCAAGATGCAGGGTGGGCG
Source organism: Sinocyclocheilus anophthalmus (assembly GCA_018155175.1). Taxonomy (NCBI): domain Eukaryota; kingdom Metazoa; phylum Chordata; class Actinopteri; order Cypriniformes; family Cyprinidae; genus Sinocyclocheilus; species Sinocyclocheilus anophthalmus. The sequence continues at coordinate 89,085 of JADLZN010005339.1, forward strand.
CCGATATCTTTCCTTTTTTCAGAATTTAATCAAATAGAGAAGGAGTTTTCCAACGTTTTGATGCCGTAGACGTGTGAGTGTGATAAATAAGAATATTATATGGAATATGTTTTACCTTCTATTAAGCTGACACTGTGTCATTGTTGTACTATTAGAGTACTAATTCTATTATTAGAGTACTTTCAGATGTATTCACTTGAACAAAAACATAAAACTGTGGCTGTCAATAGAATAAAATAATTTATTACATGATTGCTCCCATTATATATGACATGGAAACCAGAAATGAAACATAATATTTATTACAAATGTATTTCATATTCTCTGAACTTTTATGCAGGTCCCTTTGCAGCCAGGGTTATTATAAATAGCAAAAATTAAAACTAAAATAAAACCATAAAAAAACATTTTGGTTGCTTGAAATTAAGTATATATATTAATGTATATATAATTAATTATATGTTGGTCTTATATTTCATTTCAGCTAGTTGCCAATGTAACATTTGAAGTTGAAGTATTAAAATAACTAATAAAAATATAAAATGATAAATACGATATAGGACATAATACAACACACAACAAAATTACTCAAACTTTAACTAAAATTAAAACAGAAAATATAAAAAAATAAAATATATAAAAAAAAAAAAGTGAGACTAAAATAATACAGTTTGCGGCCCTTTGGGGCTCCCTGTATCTCAGTTTGAAAACCTCTGAAATATAAAATGGTAAAATAATTGAATTTAATCAATGTCAGCTTGTATTCAATCAATGTTTCATTCTTACTCTTACCTTCCCAACAGTGCCAACCTCAGAAGACATGTCCAGTTTAACACCAGAATCAAGCCCAGAGTAAGAAACAATTGTCAACCCAAATAATCATCTGGAAAAATCATCTGCAAAGCACTGCATTCTTTTTTTTAAGGACTTACTGTATGTTGTACATTTTTATATTACATTCATTTATTCCCTGAGTTTTTTTTCTCCTCCAAAAACAGTAATAATTTACCCTTTCATTTTTGAGAGTTTTTGCTACTGTGCCTTTAAGTAACACCCAATTTGCATGTGAAAAAAAGAAACAATTAAATTCACATGAATTCTAAATAATAAATGTTGCAAAAACAGCCCTTCAGTGTTTAACAGATCCTAAAAATGAGATGTTCCAGATGACAATGCTCATAGACGTCATGGCAACTTGCATGTGCTATTTAGGGAAATATATTAATGATAATGATCTCCAGCTTTTAATTCTTCAGTGTGCTGCATCACTGTGATGAGTCTTACAGATTATCTGAGTGTCAGTCTGTGTTTGTGGTCCGACAGGTTGGCTAAAAGGTCCTGGTTTGGGAATTTCATCAGTCTGGAGAAAGAAGAGCAGATTTTTTTGGTCATCAGAGACAAACCTCTTAGTTCCATTAAAGCGGATATCGTCCATGCCTTCCTCTCTGTGAGTCTAGCAGCTGATCTGTGCAGCTCTCTGTTGATTAAGCATTTTAATAGACTAAATGGATCGCATATACACTACCGTTCCGAAGTTTGGGGTCAGTGAGATTTTTTTATGTTATGAAAGTCTCTTATGCTCACCAATGCTTAATGCTTATTTTGATCAAAGATACAGTAAAAACAGTAATATTGTGTAATATTATTACAGTTCAAAATAACTGTATTCTAGTTTAATATATTGTAGAATGTCATTTATAATGTAATATACACTTTTAAGACATTATGTCGAGTTGAAAGCTTTTTAGCTTTTTAAATATCTATAAAATATTATATCATTTTACAAAAATAAATAAAATATTTTACTGGTTTGTCACCCAATGTAGATAAAGAAATAGCCTGAAAACAACTGTATTCTGCAGCTCGAATAATCGAATACAGCCCCCATAAATTGTGACCAAACTGACCCATAATAAGTGAACATGACAGCTCTGTTCAAAGGAGAACAGCAAGAATGTATACAGCAGTTAAGTAACAGTTCCTTTTCTCTTGCGTTTGTCTTCAGATTCCCTCCCTCAGTCACAGTGTAATCTCTCAGACGAGTTTCCGAGCAGAGTATAAGTCTTCTGGAGGTCCGTCTGTCTTCCAGAAACCCGTCAAATTCCAGGTAGACATTTCCTTTTCTGAGGGGGAAAGAGAGCGAGAGCGGGAGAGAGACAGGGATGGACAGAAGGATTACGGAATCTACAGTGTAACTTTTAGCCTCATATCAGGTGAGAAGTATTACTATCTGCTGTAAATGATTTTGGTTATTATTTATTTACCCACTTACATTAAAGTGTATCAGAGCTTTTAATTCATAGTACAGAAACAAAACAAAACATGAAATGAAAGTGATTAAATCACTCAATTTTACATTGTACAGCAGTGACACCAGCAAATAAAAGGTCATAGGGAGGCATCATCTCTTTTGCCTCCATTGAGCTTGATGCAAATAGGCAAACAGTATTAAAAAATATGCTTATTACTTACATGGGAGCATTTATATTGATTTCATTTTTAGTGTATCGTAGCAGAATTTTGAAGCAATATTCAATATTATAAAAATATTTTAAAATATTCACAAGAGTTTGATTTTTTGAAAAGTAGCATTATATAAATTATTATATAAATGTTGTAGCAAGACCATATACAATGGTGTTCCATTAGCCTTTAATATTGTAATAATTTCATTACAATTAAATGAAAGAGAACATTTAAATTAGACTAAACACTTGTTACTTTTAAACTTGGTCTGTTTTAATGCATTTTTTTTTACAGTGAACAGTACTAATATTTTCTACAAATATTTTAAAATGTTCATGAGACTTGAAATTTAATAAAAAGTAGCATTATATAAACTATTATGAATATTATAGAAAGTGATTTGACCATAAACCATAAATTAAATAAATTAACATATTGAAATTGATTAAACATTATTTTAAAATTACATTGTCTATTTTAATGCATTGATTTTTTTACAGTGAGCAATCTTTTAGGCTACGTTTACACGACAACGAAGTAGTCAAAAACGGAAGAGTTTTTCCCTTGCGATTTTAAAAAAATTCGGTTTACACCCTAGACTGTATAAAAACATGGACGTAGTGACCGTGACGTCACCCATAGGTTTCTGAAGAACGTTTTTGAAGCAAAAAGTGGGCAGAGACGGCCGTCGCCATCTTGGCAGCACGTCACAGTGCGTCACTCTCGGATAATCGAAAATGTGCAAAGAGGCGGGAGCTGGCTGCTGAAACCACGCCCACCTAGCTCGACGGTGGTGACAGCAGCCGGCAATCCACCTGTCACTCAAGTGGACACACCCTTAATTATGCAGAACTTTAAGGTTATATGACTTAAAACTGTAATTCATCAACTGGCTGCTAGAGGCTGGCTGCAAAAGAGAGTCAGTCCAATAGACTCCCCATGTTAAAATGCCCAATTTTATAGCAGAAAAAAACATGTTTACGGCCTGGTACAAAAAGTGGTTTTGGTCGATATAGCTAATTTTGCCCTTCATGACAACTGTGAGGTGGGTGAATTTTTTTTATAACTCATCCGTTAAATTATATTAAGCCTTAAAGTTCTGCAATTAAGGGCGTGGCCCACTTGAGTGACAGGTGGATTGCTGCTGTCACCAGCGTCGAGCTAGGTGGGCGTGGCTTCAGCAACCAGCTCCCGCCTCTTTGCCCATTTTCGATTATCCGGGAATGACGCGCGGTGACGTGCTGCCAAGATGGCGACTGCCGCCTCCGCCCACTTTTGAGCTTCAAAAACGCTCTTCGGAAATCTACGGGTGACGTCACGGACACTACGTCCATGTTTTTATACAGTCTAAGGTTTACACACATCCGCGAAAACGGCCAAAAACGCTGTATTACATATGCCAGGCCAGTAGTTGGCGCTGTCCCCTTGTTAGTAAACAGTACCTGTAGGGAAGTAAAGATTTTATGATGTATATGATGCGTCTCCGGGGTCCCCCCCTCCCCCCCCCCCCCCGCTGTTGGTTGTGATATTGGTGAAGTAAATCCACACTTTGCTGAAGAAGCGTTAGCAAACTCTTAAACAGCAACAACAGTACCATGTACTCCGCCATTGTTGTGTATATTTGTTCGCGCTTTCCTTTAAATCGACACTTACTGCGCATGTCTACATACCTAATACGTACTACGCATGCGCATGACGTCACCGTTTTCAAAGATTCCCGTATTGGGTGTTTACACGGAAACGATAACGGTGGCATTTTCAAAAACTTGCACTTGGAAACCCGTTTTCAAAAAAATCCGTTTTCAGTCCCCAAAACGCCGTTGTCGTGTAAACGAACAGTCAAAACGCATAAAACTTTTCCCGTTTTTGGCAATGAAAACGTTGTCGTGTAAACAGCCCTTTAGATATTTTCTTGAAAATATTTTAAAAATCATGAAACTTGATTGTTGTATGATTATATAAATAGAGGGGATTTTGCTGGTCCACTACACACCACTGAATTTTTACGAGTATATGTGTGTGAATTTTATTTTTTAGGTCCAAGTCGCAGATTTAGACGAGTCGTTGAAACGATTCAAGCCCAGTTGCTCAGTGCTCATGATCAGCCCATGGTGCACACTCTTTCAGGTAAGACCGGACGCATATCATGAATTATTCCAGCATGTTTCCACTCTTCCACAGCCTTTTTTTGCTCTACGCTAGATGAGAAGAACAGTCGCCCTCCTAGAACACCAACTAGACAGAACTCCCGGCGCTCAGAAGGCGGAGCCGACCGCTGCGAGTGGGTGGAGCGTGGAGAGGGCGGGGTTTTACTCCAGCGCAGGGGGTCGGGAAGAGAAAGAACCCGCCTACTTTCCTCCAGTGGAACACAGTCACAGCCCTGAGCTAGAAATATTGTGAATAATCAGCAATCCATCAAGATATGAGCCATGATATGAGACTAAACTACTCAAACGTTCCTTCTCCCCTCGTCACCTCAGAACAGCATGATGGTAAAATGTGTTTTTAAAGGAGCTTTTTGAAAGTCTAATGAAACCAAATACTGATACACATTGTGCAAGAACATGGGATGCAACGAAGCAAGAACCGTCTCCATTGTACGTTAATACAACATAAACTTCTGGGATCCGAGGAACACCTCCAAACTTTCTTCTGAAACTTATTTAATTTGTCATCCTGGACAATGCTTTGATTTATGCTGTATTTTCTCATGTGATTTGGATGTAATGTGCAAAACTTGAGTTTATAATGACATTCATGAAACGAAAGGTTTCAGTTGGGGGTAGCACACCATCTGTTCCTTACAGGCCTGGTCTCCGTTTCAGCAATCGAGTAATTATAGCAACAGAGACGTCCAATTTAATCTGAATTTTTATCCTCCAAATCATGTTTTAAAGAAAATACGTAGAGATCCAGATCCAGAAGCTATTAGCACCAAGAGTCTGCTCAGACGTATGCAATAAAAATCAATAAGCTACAAAAGATTCAGTTTAACAAAGCTGCACATGCTGAATCTTTTAAAACATGATTACCTCCTTGAGCGGACAGACTCATGATGATTTTATGACCGTAAATAAATTGCTCACCAGCCCTGCATCATTATCTATAGACAACTTAATTTTCACTCTCCATAGAAATGCTGCATGCTAAATAATGTCGAGCTTCAACCCCAATAACTGATTGTGATTGTAAAACATTTCTGCGTGCGTTTACACATCTAAATCTGTCCTCGATTCACCTTTTTGGCAGCTCAAATGGACGAGAGCGTCTGACTAACGAAGGATTCCCATGACTGTTGTCCCCAACAAGAGTTCAAATATAAAGTTTCCCTTTTAGGCCATGTCCACACGTACACGGGCATTTTTATATTTCTTCTTGAGTTAGTTGAGTTTTTCCTTCTTCCGTTTTAAAAAAAATCTCTGTCCACATGAAAACGCAAACGCATGCTATGAAGCACTGTCAAGAGCATGCCAAACCAACAGGTGGCGATATAATCTCAACCGTAAAGCCATGTTGGCCAATCAGAAGCCTGAAAAAGTTTCCAGTAGGCGGAGATAACAGCACAGGCTCTGATGTCACAAGCCAAAAACTCCGGTTTCGCTGTCTACACGATAACACTGCAACCGGAGTTTTTGAAAATCTTCACCCTGGCAGGAGTTTTCAAAAATGTTCGGTTTCAGTGACCTGGTGCTGCGTTTGCGTGTGGACGAACGGCCAAACCACGTAGAAAAAGCTGCAGTTTTAAAAACTAAATTTGAAAAAAATACCCACGTTCTGTTATGGACAGGGTTAGGGGTCTATGTAAACTGACAACGTTTTCAGACAAAAATGGGAAACGTTTTATGCGTTTTGACTGTTCGTTTACACGACAACGGCGTTTTGGGGACTGAAAACGCATATTTTTGAAAACGGGTTTCCAAGTGCAAATTTTTGAAAACGCCACCGTTGACGTTTCCGTGTAAACACCCAATACGGGAATATTTGAAAACGGTGACGTCATGCGCATGCGTAGTACGTATTAGGTATGTAGACATGCGCAGTACGTGTCGATTTTAAGGCAAGTGTGAACAAACATACACAACAATGGCTGAGTACATGGTACTGTTGTTGCTGTTTAAGAGTTTGCTAACGCTTCTTCAGCAAAGTGTGGATTTACTTCACCAATATCACAACCAACAGCGGAGACGCATCATATCAAAGTCCCTTTAAGGGTATTCTATAGTCTTTGATCATATACAACATATAATCGTCCTGTTTGCTAACAAGGTGACAGCGCCCAAATACTGGCCTGGCATATGTATACAGCGTTTTTGGCCGTTTTCGCGGATATGTGTAAACGCTAATCGTTTTGAAAATGTTGTCGTGTATACGTGAAATAATTTAAAAACACAAGGGAAAAACTTTTCAGTTTTTGACTACATCGTTGTCGTGTAAACGTAGCCTAAGATGCCAAAGGGAACGAGAATCTTTCCAAAATGTGAAAGGATGTTTGTCCCGATTCTCTGTTGCTGCAAGACTTTTGGTTGAAGCCAACCAAGTGAATGTCGTTGACTATTTTATTTGTGAATTTTAGTTTATTGAAAATAATTTATTTGTATATTACTCCTTGTGATTGAAAAAAAAGGCCATTAGGTGTACATATCCATGTTTAAGAAAGAATGGAATGTCTGAGGTATAAAACAATACATATTTTGGGGGAATTGCAAAATAATCTATGGCAAAGGTCACTTTTCTTTTAGACAAGCAAACATGTGCTTTTGACTCGTGTCTTAAATATATTTTGAATTTAAATCGATAAATATATATATAAAAAATACTCTTTAAAGATGTGTACATTTTGTGTCCCTAGCATCACTGAACGGAAATGCAAAAATAATTACAAGATTTCCTGAACCCTCCCCCTCATCTGCCAGTCAAACAGATAGCCACGCCCCAAACTAACACCATTGGTTGAGCCAAAGTTGCTTTTTAATTCAAATTTTCCCTACATACACTCTTGGTTCTTGATGTTGTTGTTTTTTTAGCATTTATGGTTCCATGAAGAATTTTCAACATCCATGGAATCATTCCATTCCACAAAAGGTTCTTTAGACTATTAAAAAAAATAATAATTCACACTAAGAAAAAAAAAGGTTCTTTTAAGAACAGTGTACTGATAGGTTCTTTGGGGAACCAAAAACAAAATCAACTATGGCATCACAGCAAAAAAATCCCCTTTATTTTTTTAAGAATAAAGCTGGGATAGAAGAAAGTATATCAAATTCCCCCCCAAAATCACACTCTTCACCTTTAAGAAGAAAACAGTATTGTAAAAAAAGAACTCTCCCTTGCTTGTACGCTTGCACACAGTATTACGGTAATGACAGCAAAAGAAAGACTTCCTCTGGACATTATCTGATGAGGAAAATATGCTGTACCTTGCAACCTAAAGAGGAAACTGAAAATTGAATGGTATTTGAAACAAAATAAGCCATTGTCTAGGCCACGGACCTTGCTCGCACCATCACGAAATATGTACATTCACAACAATTTGTCTTCAATTATGATTATGATACAGTACAAAATATGAAATTGGTCTCTTTGTACAGCACTGCTTTGTCATTGGGCTTCCGTGCAGCGGTTATGCAACTGATCCAGCATAATATATCTGAAAGAGGGACACTCTCTCTGTATAAATGGCTTTTCTGCCCAACAGTTGTCACGAATCTTGTAAATGTGATCCAATTTTGTGTGTCTCTGTGAATTTTAAGTTATCTGTGTGTCAGCTCACTCTCTTTTCCATTTATTTCTTGTATGGAAATCAGTTGGGACTAAAAGGCTCATTATATCATGTGACAGTTGTACCATCATATCTTATCATATCTATAATATACATACATACAGTCTAAGCAAGGTATGCAGTTTTGGGGAAGCAAATCGTGATCATTAAAAACTGACCAGTCCAAATCTAAGGAAATCACTCTCCATTTATGCTGCAAAAACTAATAGCATTATGCGTATTATATGTTTGCATCAGGTAATGGTTCTAATATGGATGTGAACAACTATTTGGACATATCATAACTTGTATTGTCTTAGCTGGCTATCAGTTGGTTAACATCAGTATATGTATTTTTAGAAATAACAACAGGACAAAATTACTTGGGAACAGCATTGCCAATGCAATATTGATTTTTTTTCATGTTAAGTCTGGCCAGGTTTCATTTATTCTTCAATTTATTTATGTATGCGTGCAATGTGTTTCCAACCCCTCAACAGAATTTTAACTATATCCGTGAATATACTGTATGTGACATCTCATTTGCTGAGAGTGAATGGATCATGATCGTGCATCTGGAAGTTTGTGCACAGTGTGTGTTCACAATGCACAGAGAGTCAAACCGTTATATGGGTGAGTGCTCTGCATGTCAGAACACATTGTTCTTTGTATATCTGCTTTGAAAGTAAACATCTGTGCGTATGAATGTGCAGTTGGAATGGCATTATGTCTTGGCACATGGGTGTGTGTGTGTGTGTGTTTTGTGTTTGTTTGTGTGTGTGTGTTTGAGAGAATCAAATGGATTCAGGATGTATAGGTCATCAGTTGGATAGCATCAATAAAAGTAAACCAACAAGGGTTACAAAGTTCAAAACTGTGTGTGTTTACTCATCTGAGTACAGTATATGTATATATATGTATATACAGTATATACACACACACACAAGATCATATGTAATATTAAGATAATACATATAATATGTAGTAACTGTTACTTTTCCAATAATATCTATCTATCTGTTCATATATATATATATATATATATATTCAACCAGAAATTAGGTAAAACAGTATCGTATGGTTAAATATTAGAGACGATTTCGGAATTAATTGACAATGATATGAATGAAAACTGTTGATTAGGATAACGTATATAAAACAACATATACAACTGAAATTAATTTAATGATTTTTGCAACTATGTTCTTTAATGTCGGTTGGGGGATCAAAAAACTTAAAAATATAATTTTATATCTCTTAAATTCATTCAAATGTTGTACATTTCCAATGGCTAAAAAGGATGCCATTCAGTGTGTAGCCTAGTAACCGATAGACATCATTGCATTATTTTGCATATTGAATTATGATTAGTCTGCTTTGAATATATTTATTCATAGCTACCGCAACGCTGCAAAATTATCGCTGTGTTTTATGAGCTGAAGTGCTTGATTTGGATTCATCACACAGAAACAGCCTTGAAAAGCCCCGCTGCTAGGCCTATTTCCTTCAGGAAATGCAAATCTATTTTTTTAATCAATGCCCTAATGGAAATTTGACCCGTGAGCCATACTCTGGTGGTATGCGTTTCATATGCATCTTAATTAGATAAGCTTAATTTTAAAAAGCCCAGGAGAGGCTTAGGGGGCTTTCTTTTTCACGTTTTTTCACCTTTTGATTCGTCTTTCATTGAGTGGACTGCTGTTTTTTCTGTCATCGCTGGGTGAGAATGACATCCTCGAATATTTACATTGAACATTAATATTTATTTTACTACAACCAAAAAGTTGTCAGCTAAGCTTGTGGTGCCTCGGCTAGCATGGACATATTTAAAAAGGACTTGAAGACCTACTTATTTTATCAAGCTTTCGGCGTTTAATTAGGTCGGAGTATTGTGAGGGATTGGCTGCATGTTTTCTTGATGTTATGTGTTGTTGTTATTTTATGATTGAATGTATTTTAGTATTATTTTTATTCATGGACAGCACTTTGGTCCATTTTAATGGTTTTGAAAGTGCTTTATAAATAAAAATTGAGTGAGTTGAGTTGAGGACTGTCTAGGTACATAGTTAAGGATATATATATCTACAGTGGGTACGGAAAGTATTCAGACCCCCTTAAATTTTTCCACTCTTTGTTATATTGCAGCCATTAAAATCATTTAAGTTAATTTTTTTCACTCATTAATGTACACACAGCACCCCAAATTGACAGAAAAACACAGAATTGTTGACATTTGCAGATTTATTAAAAAAGAAAAAAAACTGAAATATCACATGGTCCTAAGTATTCAGACCCTTTGCTGTGACACTCATATATTTAACTCAGGTGCTGTCCATTTCTTCTGATCATCCTTGAGATGGTTCTACACCTTCATTTGAGTCCAGCTGTGTTTGATTATACTGATTGGACTTGATTAGGAAAGCCACACACCTGTCTATGTAAGACCTTACAGCTCAAAGTGCATGTCAGAGCAAATTAGAATCATGAGGTCAAAGGAACTGTCTGAAGAGATCAGAGACAGAATTGTGGCAAGACACAGATCTGGCCAAGGTTACAAAAAATTTTCTGCTGCACTTAAGTTTCCTAAGAGCACAGTGGCCTCCATAATCCTTAAATGGAAGACGTTTGGGACGACCAGAACCCTTCCTAGAGCTGGCCGTCCGGCCAAACTGAGCTATCGGGGGAGAAGAGCCTTGGTGAGAGAGGTAAAGAAGAACCAAAAGATCACTGTGGCTGAGCTCCAGAGATGCAGTCGGGAGATGGGAGAAAGTTGTAGAAAGTCAACCATCACTGCAGCCCTCCACCAGTCAGGGCTTTATGGCAGAGTGGCCCGACGGAAGCCTCTCCTCAGTGCAAGACACATGAAAGCCCGCATGGAGTTTGCTAAAAAACACCTGAAGGACTCCAAGATGGTGAGAAATAAGATTCTCTGGTCTGATGAGACCAAGATAGAACTTTTTGGCCTTAATTCTAAGCGGTATGTGTGGAGAAAACCAGGCACTGCTCATCACCTGTCCAATACAGTCCCAACAGTGAAGCATGGTGGTGGCAGCATCATGCTGTGGGGGTGTTTTTCAGCTGCAGGGACAGGACGACTGGTTGCAATCGAGGGAAAGATGAATGCGGCCAAGTACAGGGATATCCTGGACGAAAACCTTCTCCAGAGTGCTCGGACCTCAGACTGGGCCGAAGGTTTACCTTCCAACAAGACAATGACCCTAAGCACACAGCTAAAATAACGAAGGAGTGGCTTCACAACAACTCTGTGACTGTTCTTGAATGGCCCCCCCCCCCCCCACCCAAGCCAGAGCCTGACCTTAAACCCAATTGAGCATCTCTGGAGAGACCTAATAAGGGCTGTCCACCAACGTTTACCATCCAACCTGACAGAACTGGAGAGGATCTGCAAGGAGGAATGGCAGATGTGAAAAAATCCCCAAATCCAGGTGTGAAAAACTTGTTGCATCTTTCCCAAAAAGACTCATGGCTGTATTAGATCAAAAGGGTGCTTCTACTAAATACTGAGCAAAGGGTCTGAATACTTAGGACCATGTGATATTTCAGTTTTTCTTTTTTAATAAATCTGCAAAAATGTCAACAATTCTGTGTTTTTCTGTCAATATGGGGTGCTGTGTGTACATTAATGAGGAAAAAAAATGAACTTAAATGATTTTAGCAAATGGCTGCAATATAACAAAGAGTGAAAAATTTAAAGGGGTCTGAATACTTTCCGTACCCACTGATATATATATATAGATATATATATATATATATTTTTTAAATCCATCTGTTAATATTACTTTTTAACACAAAGCCAGCAAAACAGGAAGTATTTAATGATAGCTTAAAGGCCTGTTCCCTCAACACCAAGGCTGTGAAAACCTAATGAGCTGCCTACAGGAGTGTTGGTTATCTTAGGCGTCTGCAGTATTTTGGGCCCATGATGCCCAACAATGATTGCCTATGATGCCAAAAAGTCTTGGTATCCAGCACACAAGTTTTTGAGCCTAAATCTACACTGAAACGTCTGGAGTTTATCCAAATCCAGAATGTAAATTTATAATAATGTGCTAATAAACAAAATACAGATAGAAAGGACGTTTTGCTCATTGCACACCTAAAAAACTTACTTAAGTAATCTTTTTTTATTAACAGCTTTGAAAAATCACTTTTAATAGAGTGTAGACTGAAAACTAAATTTGAGCAGATTTGGTTTTTTTGCTCTGAAACGGCTAGTAAATTTCACAATTACAGCAAGTAACATGTTCGATTAAACATTGAATACTGAAGGAGAAAGACTGAAATAGTATTTTCCTGTAAACACATACTCCACAAATATACATTTTTTAATAAAAAGTAAATTTTGTGCTCGAAAACAAAAAAAAACTCTAATCTTTAACTTAGATTTTTTTTTACATTGTATATTATGTGGCAACATATAAATTAACTAGGCTAGTTTTCAGATACAATTATTTTCATACATATTTAAAATGTATTTTAAGGATTTAATTGTTCATTAAATCTTAATTATCCAAACAAATTAATGCAATTAATGCATTGCAGTATCTGTCAACGTTTAACAACATTAAACAGTGTTGTGAACAATCCCTTTGTTTAATATGACTGAAAAAAACATAACTGCATTAGGTTACACCAATAAAAATGATTTGAAATGTCAGAACAGGTAGAAATATCCAATTTTCCCAGTTCACAGGGTAGTGAAAAGCGTCATACTGTTGGTATAACTGTATTATTACAAGGTCTGCCATTTCATACAGAGTGGGGCATCAGGCTGATATGTAAACATATGCTAAATGTCACTGTTCATGGTCATTGTCAAAGGTGTGTGGGGGTCGTGAGGGGCCAATTTACCACAACAGCACGAAGCCCACAAATCATAAACACCTTAAAGGCATCTTCTAAAGGGTATTCTATTTTGATCCTGAATAGTAACGGCCTCTAGAACAAAGCAGATGACACGCAAACACTCTAAAAATGTGTTTGCAGGACGTCAATAGACAATCCTCCGGATGAAACTTGCATCTGCCATGCCTCCCCCTTCTCTTGGGCCTGACCCAGTGTTGCCAATTTAGCAATTGTTTTGCTAAATGTAGCAACTTTTCAGACTACCCTAGCAAAATTTTCTTCCAAAAGCACCTAACAACAAATTTAGCAATTTTTAAAAAATTTATTGGGCAGCTTTAGCACTTTGTAAGTGACGAATGATAAAGGCACATTTACCCTTCTAAATGACACAAAAGAGGAAACCAAAGGATCCTAGCAGTACACCGTTACCGAGAAGTTAGCTGCTATTCGGCCAATTGTTTAATTTAATCGTAATATAATATTGTACTGTTTTATTTCATTTAATGAGCCCTTTGTTATATCTTGTAACGCGTGATTTTGAATGAGTAAGCTACACTAATAAAATATGCCGAAAGAATGAAAGGTGCGAAGTAATTATCCGTTAGCCGTTGTAACCGCGAAAACACAAAAATCAATGTGTAATTAAAAATCAGGTACAAAACCTGTGGAAAAATCCTTCACAGTAACACGTAGATTGTGCATTTTTTTTATCTTTTCTTACCGTGCAGCGCATCCTAGACTAACTATAATAACGCTTAAAGTTAAACAATTGTAATCGTTCCAAAAATGTGTACTTTTTTCGATAAGTCAATACCTTAAAAAAATACGTTATTGGTATATCGTTCTAGTATGTTATGCATTATATCGCTAACGAACAATCTAATGGAACATACAAAATCTGTTTTGCTGAGATTTGTGAACCCAATTTTTGCAATCGGATTGCGTCATGACGTCAGCACGCAATGTCATCACGCAACATCTTTCAGCAACAAAGCAACCTTGCTGTAGCAACTTCCCCTGAAAACTAGCTGGCAACACCGCTCTGACCATTTTGGTTGAAAACGAGGGAGCAGCTTCTGTTAGTGGCTGCCGTGGAGGCCGAGGGGAGGCGGACCAGACGAGACGGAGGGGAGGGAGAAGAGAGAGAAACAGCCGCCTTCAAATATGGCGTCTTCGAGGGAAAATGACTAATGTTATGAAAAAGAGAGGCCTCGAGCTCGACGTTCAAGCGAACCGTGCGGGGTCCGCACGCGGCGTCGGTGTTTGAAATCGTTGAGTCGAACGCAAGCCGAAGCGAGTGAAGGAAAGGGACACGGTTTACCGACAAATACAGCAGCAACACCATCTTATTTAGATGCGTCGACAGGGCTAGCGCGCTGCTAGCTCACAACAACACTGTGGGTGGAATTTAAATGTCGCGTTTGATATTCGCTCGCAAAATCGTTGCATGCGTAATGTAGCAGTTGTTTAACGGCCGATGCCCCTTAATGCATATTTCATACAAGTAACGTTAAAGTAAGGGGAGGAGAAACAAGGGACGGTCATATGCGTCCGTCGGTAATTTATCGGTTAAACCGAATTCTTCGCTGAAGAGCATGGCATTACTCGGCCTGGTTTTAAATGAGAAAAGGCTGAAAAGGAGGTGAGTTATTTCTTTGGAGGTGGTCGGTGAACACCCCCTCTATCACGCACTCATCTCCTCCCCTCCATTTCCCTCTCCCTTTTCAATATGCTCTTTTTCACTCTTATGGACTTGGTCGTCTCTCACCAGGAAGAATGATTAAAAACTGACAACGGGACCGCGATCTTGTAGCGCAAAAAACAGTTCCGCACCGAAACCGTTCGCTCGCACCCTCCAGCCGCGCGTTAGTGCGACGCGATGGACAGAAATTACCCGGGAGCTGGCTTCGGTGATCTGGGCGCAGGAGCCGGATGGAGCTACGAGAGATCCGCCAAAGCGAGGTAAGCGTGCAGCCATGCTGAGAACACAGAGTGATGTCCGCTGTTTGGGACCGAGCAGACTTGTGAAACCCCATCTGACGATGCATTTGCGTGGGATGTCAGAAGGTATTAGTGTAGCTATTGTTATTCAAATAAGCGAGGGTTTGCAGCTTTGGGAATTCAAGTGTGATTGATGGACTAATGTGCGGTTTGGGGAGGAGAGGGAAGAAGAAGAAGAAAGGTGGGGGGCGGGGTGAAGTCTCCTCGCACGATTTTATTACAGAGCCCCTCTTAGATTCGTTTAGCATCCCCAATGAATGAATGAGGGGCTCAGGGTCAAGTCTACTGAGAAAAGAGCGAGAGATCGTTTAAAAGGACGCGAACCGCAGCCTTAACAGTTTAAACGACACCATTGATTAAAAAAATACACCACATGAGCATTAAACGGAGCAGTTGCATTGGAGATGCGTATTGCTGAAATGATATTCCTCGTTGTTGTATAAATCGGGGAAACAATGCTACGCGGCCTCTGATGATCAAACCTCCCGTTCAGCGGACGCTAGCTAACCTCATCATGCTGCTGTCGCATGCGGGCCTGCTATTGATTTAAACTAAAACAGAGAAAATTATTAAACCGATGTAAGATTTTATTTCAGGCCAGTGAACGTAAAAAACGCCCATCGTGTTAGACTTGCCTAAGCTAGCTCTTCGCGCTTGAAGATGGGAGCGACCTGCGCTGCTTTGCCAACGAGTTAGTTAGCCTCCGATGCTATGCTCACTGTCACAGATCAGGACATGCATACCAGTCAACAATTCATTGCGTTAATAAAAACATGCTTTGCTTTTTAATTAAAAAAAGGCGTGATTGATGTTGCGCGATTTCGTATTTTAATAATTCTATGTCCTTTTTCCTGCATTGTATTTCATGCATCATCAGAACACACATAACAGTGACAGGAAAGATAATAAAAAAATCCAATATTGCTAATGAAACACGTTAATAACGATTAATAATATGGAAATAGGCTTATATTTCGAACAAAAGCATTATTGTACAGTGTGACAGTGGCTCGTGTCTGATGGGATGTAGTTCAGATTAACATTTGCATTATTGCATTAATTTTCTTTTATTTGTAAGTATAATTTAATATCTAAAAAATGCTGTCCAGCTGCCTTATTACATAGTCTTCCTATCTTAATATCTGAGAAGTTCAATGCTTTAAATGAGATCCTAAGTGAAATCCCCATGATAAGATAAGGATAAACTACTGTAATACAACCCACAATATCTAAATATAATAATAATAATGTTAATAAAACATTGTTAATCATTTATAATATAGAATATGTTTCCAACAAAACGTTATTGCAGTATATTACTGAGCAGTTTCTGAGGTCAAATTAAGATTTGTGTTACTACATTCATTTTTTTAAAGTATAAATTCAATATCTCAGAAATACTGTTCAGGATTGTTATAGTTAATTATGTATTTTTTTTTATTTGTATGAGGAAGTTTATGATCTTAATATCTGAGAAGTGTTCTGAATGACATCCTAAGTGAAATCGCCATGGTTGATATATAAGATATGGATAAGTTAGGATGTTTCTGTAATACAGCTCCAGATATCTAAATATTAGGATGCACCAGTGATAAAAAAAAAATGGTCAAATATTACAAATCTATGCATTAAAAAACAACTTTAAAAAATATATATGAATTTTTGGATTATGGAATGTAATAGAATTGAATTAGCCTACAAGTTATATATACCAGTATAATACCCTTTACAGAATTGCTACTTAAATATTGCTCATTAACAAACTTGGTTTTGCATTGCTGTACAGAGATTACCATAGGAAAACTGCAAACTGTTTAATGACTAAGTTTTTACACTTGCTGCAAGCATCATTGATAATCAATGCTAAAGTCACTGGTGATCTCTGGTCTCGTCAGCTTGGTGTACGGCAGCTCTAGATCATCACATCCAGAGTCTGAACTTCTTCATCGCCAAGCCTACGCCACTCCCCATCCCCTGCAGGGTTATGCTACCAATCACCATCCTGGTGGATCTGGCCAGGGTGGGGCTTGGGGTGCAGCTGGAAGGAGCCTGGGTGAGTGACACTACTTTGACTTCACGTTCAAACATCTGGTTTGGTTTCTTTGTATCAAGTTGATGTGTATAGTACCACAGCACTTGTGGTATGCGATGTATGCACAATGTGCCCAAAAGTAGCTTATATCATAGAGCTTATCACATGATCTCGTCCTACCTTCCGACTACCATGATTGATTTGCAGCAATGATGTATAAGTCAAGACTAGGCTTGTCACACACCATACCAAAATTTCAGTCGTCAATACCAATATCAGCCAAATATCACAGCAAAATAATTTGAAATATGAATGTAATTAACTATTTATTGAAAACAAGCATACAGACAATAATAAACAAATTACAAGCAATAGAATAAAGATTAATAAAAAATTAAGTAAACAATGCTTGCAGTTTTCAGGTATCCAACAACAGGATCAAGTATATTCAATTAAATGTTCAGAAATGTAAAAAATAATTATCACATGCAATAAAAAAAACTACTTGATAGTCTGCGCTGTATGATTGCAAAATATAATATATTAGTATATGAATAAATGCTGTAAGAGTTTTGACTGAGAAGCAGGCCTACATTCACTTAAGACCTAATCGACTGTTTACTTCAATACTTTGCCAAGACAAGCATTTTGACCAAGAAGTGCATGTGAATTGGAGTATGCGCAGAAGACGTGAGCATTTGGAAGCAGCCACCTATCAGCAATGGGTACAAAATTGTTGTCGTACTCTGTGTTAAAGATATCGTAGAGAGACTGGGATTTTTACATTTATTTTGATTGCAGAATTGACTTGTTACTGAAGCACCAATACTTTTGATGTTTGATCTGTGTTTTGTATAGAATTAAAGCAGTATTTGCCAAAATGTGCTCATTACGTGCTTGTTTTTCCATGTATGTTTTTCTTAGGCCTGTCTGGACTTTTTGATGCTGGGCTGCACCACGCAAGTCCGTCAGGCCCAGATCCATCGGTTATGAACCTTATATCTGCACTAGAGTCCCGGGGTCCACAGCCACCTCCATCTGCCTCATCCCTCCTATCTCAGTTTCGCACTCCATCATGGCAGACTGGTAAGCTTGGCTTACTGAGTTGTATGAATTTTGCATAGGTATATTTGAATAACGTACAAATAAATTAAATAACATATTTGATAAGCATCAGATCAAGAATGCACAGTCACTGTTTGCATCAGATGTATAGAATATAAAGAGGAAATGCTGGTAAACTGTAAGTGCATTCAGCCAGCACTGCCAACACTGTTGCCATAGCAACAACTTGTAAGCCACATATTAAAAAATATTAATTGGCTCTTGTAATAACTCAGTGTGCACAGATGTCGAAAGCCAGTATTGTCTTTGTACTTATTACGTTTTTTAAATTATTATTTTAGTATGTTTTCTTAGCCTTAGCTTTTGTCATTTCTGTGTTTTTTTTTCTCTCTCTCCAAATTCTAGCCATGCACACACCTGCCCCTGCAGAGCTTTTCATCTCTGGTGCCCTTCCTGGATCTGGATCCTTCCCATCCTCTTCTGCTTTGTCTGCCTATCAGCACCCAGCGCCATTCTCAGGGCGGTCCTTTCCTGGTGTGTCCCCCTCATTGTCCTTACAGGACACACCCACTTTCAGCCCCACCTCCAATGGCCTCCTGTCACCCCATGATCCTTTACTCCACATCAAGACACCTTCACAATCAAGCCTTGGCTTTGACCGCCTGTTGTCATCACAGGGTGCAGCTGTGGCCTACCGTGGAAGTCATGATCCAACTGGGGGTGGGGTCACATCTGCACAAGCCTCTTCTGCAGCCTCAGTTTCTGCCCGCCATATGCCGTCTCATCAGTTCAACTTGTTGTCCTCCCAGCTTCAAGACCAGTCCTCCCAGTTGTACAGTGCCTCTGTGTTTTCCTCTACCCCTGCTCCACCTCAGCCAACATCCCAAGAGCGGACAGTACCAAGACAAGACAGTGTAATTAAACACTACCAACGTCCCTCTCCAGCACAAGCCCCCTCATCCAACCCTCACCCTCTTCAGCACTACCTTAGCTGTGGGATGTCAGGATATCAGCAAGCCACTCATACGCGCCATGTTGGCCTCTCTTGCAGTCCCCTAGGTGAACACAGTCCTTCCTCAGACCATAAACCCTCCCCCAGGACTGAACAGTACAGACCAATAATCCAACCTTCTTATGGGTCCTCGTCATCCTCATCCTCTGGTGGGACTGGAAAGGGGACAAAGAGCAGCTCTAGTAGTGGTTACTCCTCTTCTGGATCTGCATCCTCTTCCAGAACCCCCCACACACCACCCTCTGCCTCTTCAGCTTCATCCTCGTCTTCATCCTCTTCCTCCTCCTCTGCATCTGCTAGTGCTCGTCAGTCTAATTCCATTCCAACCTCCACTTCTGCCTCTGCATCCTCTCGACAACAGCCACCAACCCAGACTGTACCTCCTCCACCCCAGTCACATTCCCAGGCCCCTCAGAGCACCTCTAATTCCACCCAGCAAACCCCTCTCTTACCAAGTCGGCCTCTAGGGTTATGATAACCAATTGCTCCGTCAAGTCCATGTCATCGCGTGGTCCAGGGCCAGACCATCCTCATCCAGCACAACCCAAGTTCTTTCTCTCCAGAGTCAGCCTTCCCCCATCACACCTTTTCCCAGGTGTATGGGATTGAGGGATTCGTTCTCACCAAATATGCATCTTCCTTCAGCTAGGGACAGACTTGGAGTGGCCCTAACCCTAAAAGGGTATGTCTTGATCACCAAACGGGTATGGGGAATTTGGGGGAAGTCGTAGGCGTTTTCAAGCAGACACAGGAAAGCAGTATATGGGACTGATTCAGGTTATGGGTCTCTGCCACCATCTTTAGGGGGTGCTGGAAGTCCCTCAATGGGTTATGGTGCATCAGGACACTCTCCTGCCCTTCTTAGGTCAGGAGCAAGTGGTGGAACAACTGGTGGTAGTAGTAGTGGAGGCAGTACAGGAACTGGAGCCAGTGGTAGTGGAGGAGGTGGTGGATCTTACCACATCCCTGATTCAAGTCCATCTCCATCTGGCAATTCTGGAATCATCCGTCCTGGTCTGCATTCTCCTGCACCTTCACGACCTGCTCAGTCACCTGTTGGAACAGGATCCAACAAATATCTATCTTCTGTTCTCTCACCTTCATTTCTGCCTTCTCCACAAGGGTACCCAGACACAAGAGGACCTCGATCACAACCCTATCACCCCTCTGCTCCTCCCAAAACAAAGTCTGATAACAGCATACTTGGTGTAGCAGAGTCTAGGTCACAACAGGACGATGATGTTGATGATGATTTCCTCATCCAGCACCTTCTTCAAGCCCAGAGTCCTGCTCCTCAAGCATCCCATCACCATCCTCCTCAAAGCCATCATTCCATACAGCCCACCCAGCAGCCTCCAGTCCTTCAGGCTCAGGATGGAAATAAGGGGCTTGCTTATGAGATGAGCAAAAGCTCAGAAGAGAGGTACCACCTTCAAAGTGTTATTCGAACACATAGTGCCACCTCTAATGCTGCTGTCTCTGACACAGGGAGTGGAGCTGGACTGGACAGTCAGTTGGAGATGTCCCTAAAGAAACAGCAACAGCACCAACAACAACATCAACAACAACCACAGCAGAAAAGCAACAGAACTGTAAGTGATGGAGGACAAGGGAGTTCAGATCAAACACATTCCCATCCTCACCATCATCATGATTCTTTGGGATCTGTGGTGCACTATGTGCGGGATGACCCGTATTCCCAACACTCAATTCCTCAACAATCCACCACCCACCATCAACACACTCCACATACACCCACGCACCCACACCTACACTCTCACCCGCACATGGATCCTCAGAAAAAAACTCAAGATTCAGGAGATATGGCTTACATGCGTAAGACACCTGATGTGCAGCAACATCACCATCAGCATCAACAGGCACATCAACAGCAAACTCAGCATCATCAGTCACATCCACAACAACATCAACAACGTCACTCCCAGTCACAGCCACTTATGGACTCTCCCACTGACCAGTCTCGCCAACCCCCTCATTTGTTGCAGTCTGTGTTGTCCCACACCCGCAGCAAAACAGACCCTCAGCAACAGCAGCATTCTGTAAGCCAGCAGTCCCTTATGGAAGCCACTGGGGGAGTTGTGTCAGCAGAGACCCATTCCCAACCCCAGACATCCCAGCTCCAACTCCAGCTTCAGTCCCAGGCTTTGGAAGCAGCTGGTCACTATGGTCATGGTACCCAGCAGCAAGACCAGAGCCGCCCTAAGTCTAACACAGTGTCTTCACTAGACATGCTGGAGCATTCCCTCTCTCGGACATCTAGCCAAGAGGGAGCAATGGTGGACGAGAGGACAGGAGGTGAAGGAAGCAGGGGAAATTCTGGAACAGGAACAGCAGGAAGTGTAGAAAGGCGTCAATCACAGGAGCAACAAAGACTTTCATCTCACCACCCAACGCAGCATCATGCTTCAGAGTTACACTCATATCTTCCTGAGCCAGACATGAGTTTATCAACTACTTCTCATGGACACCACCTATCCCACCATCACCACCAACAGCAACAATCGTCACAAGGTCCTCAACATTCTAACTCCCACCATCAACACCCTCACCCCTCCCATCCTAATCAACAGAGCCATCATCATCTTCCTCCACAGGCCTCCTCAGCAGCTTCTCAGCAACAAGAGCAGTCTCACCCCTCTCACACCTCCCAGATTCCTCAACCTCAGCTTGACCAGCATCAAGGAGAGCCCCACTTTGACTCCAGGAATCCAGCAGTGAAATCAAATCAAAGCCAACAGAGCCAGAGGTTTGTTCCGTTAACATCCATCTGCTTCCCTGATTCTCTTCTCCCAGATGAGGACCGTTCATTCTTTCCTGGAATGGAGGATATGTTCTGCACAGAGGAGTACAAATCCACTTGCTCAGGAGGAACTGGGCAGGGTCAAGATGGGGTGTTGGTTGCATGGCCAAGAAGGCGGACGGAAGGAATTAAACCAACGCCTGGAGGAGGAGACAATACAGGTCCAAGTTATGATATGCTTGGTCATCACAGTGACCAAGGATATGGGCAATATTGCCATGATCTCTCAGAACCTGACAGTGGAACCATGCATTTGGATCTTGACTCCTTGAAGACTCAAGAGCTCCCATCTACAGTCAATACAGAGCAGCTTGGACTGATCCAATCTCAACCAGCCAACCTTGGAATGGGGACAACTGGAACAGTGGGGGAAGGGCAGGCATTGGCGTTGCCAAAATGGGACTGGACTTTGGTAGAATGGGGGGATCTGGGTCTGATCAGGGGGGGGTTCTGCGGTGGTTTCGGTCCTGTCTTAACTTACTATCTTTGTTCTTCCCTCCGCCCAAAGACAGCTGCCTTAAGTACAGTTCCTTCCATCTACTGAAGGGAAAAACAAGGACCCTGATCCAAACCCTTGCACAAGAAGAGCTAGCACACCAGGGTATGAATTTGAAGAACTTTGAACAATGACGAGGAATTAAGGACTGCGTCCCAGCGATCATGCGCCTCAACGCCGGAAAAGGCCGGTCTCCATGATCCATACCAGACCTTGTGTCCAGGTTGTCGACAAATCAAGTGGTCATAGTTCCCGATTTGTTTGGGAGGGGAACTTTAAGCCCTTAATGGGTGAATCTACGAGCTTTGGTCTAACCCATCTCTTGGTCCCCCTCCGCTAAGTTGAGGCCACAAATGGCCAGAGAAGAAAAGATGGGCGGCAGGAAATGCACACAAAAGCCTAACGAGAAGGTGCCCCAATGGTGGCCACGGGGGAACCGCCCAAGTTTACGCCCAATTGCCGAACCTCACCCACTCTAGGGGTGGGTCTTTATGATGGTTGGAGTAATGGGAACCACGGATATGTTCCTGAAAAAGACTTAGCATGAGGCTGAGGAAGAGGCAGAGGCAGAAGAAGAGAGGCAGAAGGGATGAATGCGAATGAACTATATGATGGCATGGAGAAGGAGATGGCCAATAAAGACACCCGCATTCAGAGTATTATCAACAAAACATCAGCAGCCAATGCACTCACCAATCCACTAAGCTAGACGCAGCGGTGGTAAGCCCAGCAGCAGCCACAGAATTGAGGAGGGCCAATAAAACGCCATCAAGGTAAGCGGTTTTCAATGTAAAAAAAAAAGATATGAATATACAAATATAAAATTTTAGAGAGGTTGATGCGAGTTCAAACATTTGTAGTTGAAGATGGACAATATATTGGGACCATATCAGTTATTGGGCGATACTAGAGTTTTTTGAAACAGTTTTTTTCAGTATTGGATATTTAATATTACATGCTCTCTATGAGCCATAACATTAAAATAATTATCAGCTTTAGAGGTCGACCGATGTATCGGTTTTACCGATTAATCGGCACCGATAGTTGATAGCTGGAACTATCAGTTATCGACAAAAATCCATGCCGATAGTTTTCCCGAGTTGCGTCCATTAATTAACACGGTAATTAACAGAATAATTGTTAAGATCATATATAGTATTTATATTTAATATGTAATAGTTTTTTGTTCATTACAAAGAAATGCTTCAGTACTGTGTTTTATTTTTTGTTTGTTTCCATTACAGTTCCTTTTTTAAAAAAACTATCTGTTGATTAATCTGTATCGGCCAGTGTGGTCCTACCTAGCTATATCGGTATCTGTAAAATCCACTATCAGTCGACCTCTAATCAGCTTATCAGTGTCTGCCAGAATTTTATTATCGGTGCATCTCTAGTAGTTTTTGAATGATGGGACATCTGCTTTGATCATGTTCCAGGTTATTTTCTATAATGTCTTGTTTCCCTTTATTAGATTAAACTTCCTATTGGAACCATGCCATCTTCTGATGCCTTGTTGCGGACAGACTCCTTGTCAGGCACTGATCCGGCTCTCTCAGATGGTTCCCTTGGTTCAGCACCCTCTTTGGGATTGAGCCCTGGGACTCCCGGAGTTCCTGACATGAACAGACCTCAAGACAAGAAGTCCAAATCCCAAGAGGTATGAGAATGCAGTGTAGATCCCAGAGCTGTGTTTGTGAGCATGTTTTTACATTTTGATCTAATGAAAAATTCTGTCACTTCATATTTAGTTGGAAGAGAAAGAGTCAGAGAAGACTGGCTTTGTTGCCTCATTTTTGGATTTTTTTTTCTAAAGTCTGGACAAAAAAAAGCGGCCATCAGGTGATCAACGGGGGGTCAGCTGACTAGCGTTTGGATGGAAATGAAGATGCCTGCTCCCTGGGAAAAACTGGAAGGCTTTCCGCCATTATATCTCAACCCCTCCACACTCCCCCAGCTGCCTTTATCTGGATAGTGGAGATGGGAAAGTGAATGTGTGAAGTGATGGAGGGACTGTCATTTGCCCCGGGTTGGACTGAGTGTCCTAGCCGCATGCAATGCGTATGGGCATGAAAAAAATTGAAGAGCTGAAAAGGAACCTTGAGACATTGCCCTCTTTCTCGTCCGATGAGGAGGACTCCGTCGGAAAGAACCAGGACCTGCAAAAGAGCATCTCCTCTGCTATCTCTGCCCTGTATGACACTCCTCAACTCACCTCTACAATGCAGCCTCCTTCACTTCCACCACCTCCTCCGGAACCACTGACACCAATTCACATTTTTTTTTTTTTATGTTTTCTATTTTGTTCCACCGCCTCAGCCCTTCTAACCACCACTTTTGTCATTTTTTTACATTTCTCGCCGCTCCCATGCTCCCACTTTTCCACTCTGTTTTGAAGACCTGCCAAGAATTTGCAGAGGAGCGTCGGAAGAAGAAATGGAAGAAAAAGAGAAGGATCTAGAAGAGGAAGTGGAGCAAGACAAAGAAGAGAAAGAGAAAGTCTCAGATATGGAGCTGCTGAATGTCCCCAAAGTTGGAGGTGAGGGTCATTTTTGGAAAGTAGGATGACTTAAGCAGCTTCACAAACACCTGTGCCTTGTTAAAATAGGGCATTATTAAGACACAATTTAACACTTGCTGTTATTTTGTTAATACTGTGGGTGGTTGAAAATTTAAGAGTACCGTTCTCTCTTGCAGACTCACTCAAAGAAGCTATTGAAGCCCAAGCTCCCCCTTCTCTCCCAGTTTCCCCATCATCCCATGCTCCCTCCTCCACCTCCTCGCCATCACCGCTTTCACCCTATTACCCATACCCTCTAAGGCACTCCATCAGTTAGGTGCGTGCAGGACAATCCTTCCCCCTCTCAGAAATCGCCTCCACTCAGTCCTGTGGCTTCCTCTGTGCCTGTCCTCTCTCCTCTACCTCCTCCTCCTGTAGAGCCTGCTCTCTCCTCTAGCCCACATTCGCCCAGTCCACCTCTGGTACAGGAGTCCATTGCAGAGCCCGCCTCTCCTGAAGAGCCCCCTGCGCCTCAAATTCTACCATTGCACTTGGCACAGAAACAGAGCGGCGCTGCCATTGTTGGTGAGACTGATGAGGATGAGAGTGAGAGTGGAGGCGAGGGTATTTTCAGAGAGAGAGATGAGTTTGTGGTGCGAATTGAGGACATCAGGAGTCTGAAGGTACAGCAGTCCATTCTCTTTCTTTTTAGATCTTAGTCAGCATGTGTATAATACATATGTGCAGATAAATAATGTGATGTGGTATGTAGGTTTAATTTTGAGTGTCTCCCTAGTTGGCCCTGCAGACAGGACGAGAGCCCCCTCCCATTTGGCGTGTACAGAAAGCTCTGCTACAGAAGTTTTCCCCCGAGATTAAGGATGGACAAAGACAGTTTTGTGCCACTAGTAATGTGAGTCATGACCAATCACATCATTTGTAAAAAAGCAGCACACAATGTTTCAGCTATTTCTTCTGTTCTATAGGTTCACTTCTTACTTAATAGTGCTGTTTGCCATGGCAAGCATCACTGTTATTATTGTGATTTTACAAAATTTCTACTTGTAAAGTTACTATTAATTTTCAGAATTATCAGACTTTCTATTTTTGTCTGATGGAATATAAAACAGGCTAATCCCATTCACCTACGCAGCACATTATCAAACTACCATTTATAACACCTTTGTAACCGCAAAGCAACATCATGGCAACCACAGAACACCCTAGCATTGTGGCATTAAGCATCACTCACATTTTCTTCAGAAATTGTTCAAATCTAGCCTTCCTGTATTTCAAACAGTAGAGCTTGGTGCTAGCAACACCAAGGTCATGGGTTCAAATCCCAGGGAATGCATGAACTGATAAAAATGTATACCTTGAATGCAATGCAACTTGCTTTGGATAAAAGCATCTGCCAAATGCATAACATAAATGTAAATGATGTAGTAATGTGAACTGTACTCATTGGATAGTACAGTATTTATCAGCACAACTTTAAGTGATTGGTGATTCTGTGTGCTTTGTTTTGTTTTTGTATTTTAAGTTGTCACTATAAGTTTCTAAATGTTGTGTCCTCTTTTGTCCCCTTCTCCTCTCTGCTTCCTCTCAGTATCTGGGTTACTTCGGGGATGCCAAAAAGCGCTACCAGCGGCTGTATGGGAAGTTATGGAACATTAAACAAAAAAAAAAAAAAAAAAAAAAAAAAAAAAAAAAAAGACTAGTTGAGGGTCTTGTTTCTCGTAAGCCCTGGCACAGGGCCGGGTCAACCTGAGGTTTATTTCCACCCCATTTGATCTTGCTGTCTTGTCAAGTACAATTGACGCAATGACAACGAATTAATGTTCTAATGCATAGAACAGCCCCTTTTCCCCCAAATGAGCTTTATTCCCGATATACTGTTACTTTACTCCTTCAGATTCCAACTTTTTTACTTTCTTTCAGCAAATAAATATAAATATTATATATATATATAATATAAGATATATATATACTATTTATTTATTTAGATTTATGTCCACCAGCCATTGAACTGTCATGCGAAAGGATTGTGAGAAATCATAGGCATATATATCTCTTAAAAAGCCCACCAGATGAGGGCATCTTAATAGATGGGATGTTGCACAAACGTTAGATTCACTTATTGTGTTGCCTCATTGTACTACATGTGAGGGCAGCATTTTTCAGATTTCAGACACATCCAATTTGTCTGTAAATGTTACAATGTAAAGGGCTGTTCATACCAAAGACCATAACAATAATGCTTTAATAATCATACTACTTCATCCATTCTAGTTCATCCAAAAATTAAAATTAACCCTTGATTTACTCATCCTCAAGCCATCCTAGGTGTATATGACTTTATTCTTTCAGACGAATACAGTCGGAGTTATATAAAAAATGTCCTGTCTCTTCCAGGCTTTATAATGGCCGTGAATGGTGGTCTAGATCAGTGTTTCCCAACCTTTTTTTTTTTTTTAGCCACGGCGCAGTTTTGATCAGTAAAGAAATCCCATAGCACACCACTTAGCATTATGATGGCCAGCAAATCTCTGCAAAATTTAACAAACACGCATTGCTTCAAATGACATTAAAACTGGATATTATATTAAAAGTAGTACTTACATTTAATGTGAAACTTGAGCTTAAGTCAGGTAGGAACACAAGGTCATAGGTAGCTTTATGTTGTTGGTGATAATAAAACAACAAATTTACATATCGTCACTGTCGAGCGGAAACATTGTGTGTCCAAAAGCATTACCACTTTCAGGAATTTTGTTTTTAGTAATTAAACAGCGTCGTCAGAGTTGGTATTGTGGCTTTATATATGATCAGACACCTTAGTTACGAAGGTTTTTTTTTTTGTGAAGTGCATCCAGCCATCATAAAAAGTACTCCACACAGCTCCGGGAGGTTAATAAAGACCTTCTGAAGTGAACAAGCGCTGCTTGTGTACACGAAAAAATATCAATATGTAATTAAACCTATTTTAAAGGTGCTTTTAAAAATTGATATTTTATTACACAAATGTACCACCTCGCTTCAGAAGGCCTTTATTAACCTGGATGGATGCACTTTATTTTGCTTAAAAATCTCGACCACCATTCACTGCCATTATAAAGATTGAAGAGACCATGGGAAATTTTTAATGAACTTTGATACCCCAGGCTGGAGGCCTGTTTGAGGGTGATGTAAACTCATTGGGGGTTGGTATTTTCATTTTTGGGGGTGAACACCCTTTTAAGGAACCGGGAAATCCACACCACAACTATAAAAATAAGGATATAGAGCAGGGTTCCTCAAATCTTGCCCTGGAGGTCCAATGCGCTGCAGAGTTTAGCTCCAATCCTGATCAAACTCTGCTACCTGTGATTTTCTAATGATCCTAAAGAAATTGATTAGCAAACTCAGGTGTGTTTGATTAGGGTTAGAGCTAAACTCTGCATGAAAGTGGATCTCGTGGGCCAGATTTGAGGATCCCTGATATAGAGGAACTATATCATTGGAATCATTTTCAGAAAATTTTTTCCAGATGCTCAAGGATAAAAACATTGACAGCCAATTAGAACCAACAACATTAAAGGCTGAGATGGTTTAATTTTTTAAAGTGGCAGACAGTTTATTATACATGTAATAAACAGCACGCTGTCATATGTTGGTGTGGACGCTAATATAGCCCTTATATTTATTCATCTACGGTAGGGTAATTAGCATGTTTTGTACTTTTGACATGCTTGCTTGATAAAGGTATTGTTTTTTACTTTGTAGGAGACAGTCTCAAACTCTTCCGAAATTAGTGCCGCCACCCCCCAACAACCAGACTCCTTTAGAGAGGACTGAAAAAGACCAAGAGAAGATTAAGGAGCCACGTGAAAGCCGTGAGAAGAACAATGTTCGGCCAAAGGAACAGCGGGACAGAGAAAAAGTGCTTAAAACCAAGGAGAAGGAAGAAAAGAAAGCGAAAGAAAAGAAAGCTTCACCTCCTCCTCTGCCACCTCAGAAGCCTGAGAAACGAGCAGCGGTGACAGAACGAGGGAAGGTGAAGGAGGAGAAGAAGAGCGGTGGACAGGAGAAGAAGACTGAACGCTCTGCCAAACCTCAGCCACCAAAGGTGAAGGCTGAACCTCCGCCTAAGAAACGCAGGATGTGGCTGAAGGAAGTACCCTCATCCTCCGACTCGGACTCCTCAGCAAGTGAGGATGAAAGTGAGTTTACTTTTTAAATGTATGGCATCCATTTGCCGAGACTGTGCAAGTGTCACTGTTTCTTATTGACAATTAAACATTGCAGTCATCTTGAATGTGCATTTTTATTTATCATTAAAGGGTTAGTTCACCTTCAGTAATGACAGAATTTTCATTTTAGGGTGAACTGACCTTTTAAGACATTTGTATTGTAAAAGTTTTGAATAAAAATAGATCATTCTCTTTAGTGTGAATTTTCACCAGGAAAGTCCGCTAGTTCGCTTGCTTTGGTCCAGACCAAATACAAAGTTGATTTTTTTTTTTGTTTGGTGTGGTTTGCTTTCACACTGCCCTTTTCGCAAGTGAACCAGAAATTGTAAACAAAACCACACGTGTGCTAAAGGTCATCCATTCATTGGTTCATCCATTCAACCATACCAGAGTTCATTTGGAAGCGGACCGAGACCACCTCTTCAGCTGGGTCTCTGTACGGTTGTTTGGTCCGCACCCGAGTGCGATTTGCTTTATTCACACCTGCCCAAAAGATCCGCACCAAGGGGGGAAACGAATTTGAGTTCGATTCAGTCGAACCAAACAAGACAGGTGTGAATACACCCAAAAACTATAGTCATAGATCATATTTTACCAGGAAAATCAAAAGAAAAAATTGAAAGGGTTTGCATAGATAAAGAAAACCTATAGTTCAGTTCAACTGAACAGCACCTTGAACACAGCAAATAAAAAATAAAAAGCGCCCTAAAAAAAAAAATTAGTTAATTAAAATTTTTGAATAATAATGTAAATTTTGTCGTGATTAGTTTCTTTTTCTTTGACTTTATTTCTGCATTAGTGTATGCAAAATCTTAAATCTCAACAGCTATAATCTGATTATTTGATTATGTTTTATTTATCCATAATGTTTAGATATCACATTGTTTTTTATGGTACTGCCTTTAGTGTTTGCAGATTAAAAAAAAAAAAATGAATTATCCATTTTGCAAAGAGGAATGGGATTCATATTTTATATATATACCCCCCCAAAAAAAAAAAAAAAAAATGAAAATCTTTGTGCATTACTATGATCAGAATTTTGTAGGAATTGTGGAAGTCATAACTGTCATAAAAATAATGTCTGAAAAATATAAAATTGGTCTTGGTCTGGTTAATTTGTAAAATAAAAAATAATTTTTTTCCCTTTTGATTGTGGACTGAAATGTGACTTGATTTTGTGCAACTATAATGCAAAATGACTTTTTACGCATAAAAAAAAAAAAAACCCAGTCATGTGACATAATATAGCAGGCAGTGTGCAGTTATGATCGTGTGTTGATGTGAATATAACTTGATGTGTGTCTGTCCAGCAGTCTCGGTCAAAGTAGGCCTGAACACACGTGCAATGCGTGAGATGTACCGGAGCTACGTGGAGATGCTGGTCAGTACGGCACTCGACCCTGACATGATTCAGGCTCTAGAGGACACAGAAGGTAAGCAAATGTGATTACTCTAAAACAACTAGCGCTTGTAAGTACCAAACGAGAGCAACTCACGGCTTTGTGAAGTATGGCTATTTGAACGATGAAATTGTCTTCTCCAATGCGCAGTTGCAGATTTACAGGGCAGAGAGGGGAGTTTTGAAAAGAGTCACTATGATTCGCACCAGGTACTTCCGTATTATTGTGTGTTGATTTTTATTTTCTGCAATTGCTCAGTTTTTTCGTGTTGCAAAGGGTTAAACGGGGAACAATTTGAAAATTAAGGAACTTGCAGCCTTTCGAATTTTTTTTTCAAGGATCATATCCGGGTTTTCGTTGTTTATTCTTTGTTACTGTCTTTTATAGAAATCATCAATATCCCTCACTTTAACAAGAATACCTCAGGAAAATAATATAAGTTAAAAGTCTTATCAAAACTTCTATCCATCATCGAAATGAGCGTCGGCGCCGTCTGATGCAACCCCCCTTAAAACGTGCTTTGCTTGTCTGTGCCATTTTAGCCTGCACATTGTGGGCTATATACTGGCGCTTTCAATCGTTAGCCATATCCTTAGTTTTATTTCAACCCTCTACCATTCCTTTTTCTGCTGGCTCATCCAGCGCAGGCTAGCAGCTCGAACACACGCTCTATTATTTGGCTTGGTATTCTCCATTTTTTATATGTCGTACCTTTCGTAAATGGATCTAACTGGTGGACCCAGACCTGTACCGCTTCTCACACTCCGGCCCTGTCCGCTGCAGCAAACGGCCAAGTATATTATACTACCGCTCGCAATACTTATCTTGAGGTTCATCGCGCTGTGGACTATCACGATTAGCATGTCCTCTACTGAATTTGATATCGCGCCGGCGGTGATGATGCCCCACTCATTTACTTACCCCCTTTGTCACTAGATGAATTTCGTACCCACACATCTACATCCAGAATACTGAAGGCATCCTGTGGTCAATCGTATCTTATTCTTCATGTCTTTGATCTCTAGCTATATGCGAGCATATATTAGTCATCTTCTGTCATGCCAAACAAACGCAACGCTAGCATGGCCATATCATAATTAAAACCTACAATTCACATGGCACAGAGACAGAGTGATTGGTTTCTTTTCGCATCAGCCACCAACTGAAAACAGACCTTGCTGCTCAACATTCATACTTGGCTATGCTTGTTGTGAAAATCCTTCACCTTCCCCAGCTCCACCTCTATTGATCTGCTATGGTGTGACTTCATGTATGTCATATATGGGGGTTAATTCATGTATGTAATATATGTTACCAGGTTCAGCTCGAAATAAACATGAATGAACACCCGAAGGTATGTTAAAAGAGTACAACTTAACAAAATCCATATCCTGTCTCATAATTGCTCAATCAGTGTTTCAACGGCAGAAAGACGTCAATATAACAGCTTGTAAACAATGCCATGTAATGTCACATTTACCTCAGAAAAACCGCAACCTCGCCATGACAACCCCCACGCACACGAAAAACTATTCAAGGACCACCGCTTGTTAGTCAGCTAGAAAAATTAATTCTAGAGAGGAGCATTTTGCTAAATATATGCACCATATAACATATTCATTATAATTTTTACTGTTCTTCAATGTTTAATTTATGTTTGATTAAATCCATCAAGTTATGACAGCCACAATTTAAATGTTTATTTAAAAAAACAAATTGGAGTAGAAATAGAATTATGTAATTGTATTTTTATTATTATAAATACTTAATTGAGTGTAATTTAAGCGTTTGTATGCAAATCCGTTAATTTCAACCTTCAGTATTATAGTGATATAGTGCCAAACTGAATATTTTACAGCATTAGTTGAGTTTTTTTTTTTCCTTGAGAAAATTTGGCATTTACTATACCTGATGTATATCCAAAATAATCGATACTGAATTGAATCAAATCGGAAATTGAATTGAATCGCAAGCTTGTGAATCATATAATCGAATTGTGAAATTTGTCAAAACCCAGCCCTATATATTACCATGCTAAACTCTCAGAGGGTTGTCATGACAGAAATACATTTGTTTCTTGTGTGCAAACTGAATCCACATATGCCTTTTACATTTAAATGAAGAGTTTAGTTTTCTAAAAGCTAAATTCAAGCATTTTACAGACCTTGTGTGAGCCCTGTTGCAACCATTCTTCGCTGAAGTTCCTTCCGTTTCTGCTCCACAGGAAGCTCTTCACACTTGCCCTCAGATAACAGCGGAGACCCTGGACTCGGGGACGGTGAGGGTCAGACTGGGTGGTGAATGCTACAACCGCAAAACCCTGAACCGCATCAAAAAGAGTGTTCCCAAACCACAGGTCATCAAAACCTACATTTTTTTTGGCTGCAGATCTCTGAATCGGATCTGATTATGGCAGCTTCCCATAGCCCCACCCCCCTTCATTTTTAAATAGAATTAATAGGGCTGTTAATTTGTAATCAATTGATGTATTTATTTGGTGTTGTTGTTGTGTTTTTTTTTTGTTTTTTTTTTAAAGAATGCTTTTATTCATCAAGGCTGCATTAAATTGATCAAAAGTGACAATTCAAGAAAAACAATTTATAAAACGGCTAGTTCCGGTCCTTGATTCTGATTGGTTGAGCCGCGTTCGAAGCTGTTGTAAATTACTCTACAAACACACACCTTTGTTCGCTTTGTGTGTTTCTCTGCAACCACTTTGTTGCAAACACAACTGTTTCTGAGGAACTACATTATTTGGTGGAAGAATAATGTTTTTATTAAAATCATTACACTTTATTTGCTCTGTTTAATTCTGTGAAACCTTACTACGTTTATGGAATAACCGTTTTGGAATAACTCCGCTTCGCGTCGTGCCTATCAACGCCCCTTAGCTGTTATAAATTCACTGTAAACCACAGCTTCTTGGGGCTTATTGCTTTAGTATCACTGTTTCCACAAAAATATTGAACAGCACAACTGTTTTTAACAGAGATATTAATAAGAAGCGTTTCTGGAGCAGCAAATCAGCGTATTAGAATGATTTCTGAAGATCATGTGACACTGAAGACTGGAGGAATGATGCTGAAAATTCAGCAGCGCATCATTTGAAATAAATGACATTTTAAAAATATATCGAAATAACATTTTAAATTGTAATATTTCACAATATTACTGGGTAATTTTTACTGTACTAATTTTTACAATTTCAACTATTTTTTGTGAGCATAAGAGACATCTTTCAAAAATATCTCCGCAACCCTTGACTTTTGAATGGTTGCGTATTTTATTAGTCAATAAATGGACGTGCAATATTTGAGTTTGAATGATTGAAATTATTTTATAAACTTAATGCATACTTGTAATGGTATCATACTTGGTTTTACTTGCAGAACATTATATAATAAAATAAATATACAAATATTTGGACTCCAGTGACAGCCCTAATAATTAACAGGGACAATGTAGAAACAATAAAAGAAGTCTAATACTAACGTCACCATTCCTGTCTCCTCCAGGACCTCAAGTTGTCAACAGAAACATGTCGACTCTACAGTCTCTACCATTCGCTGCATCATTATAAATATCACACCTTCTTACACTGTAAGAAAGAGGTAAGGATCGAACTACATTTCCCATAAGCAGCTGCAGTAAACAAATGCAATGCAAATCTGCATTGAAGTTCTCTCTTTTCTTTTAGACGAACACTATAGAGCAGGCTTCAGAAGATCCTGGACAAGAGGAAGTTGTTCAGCAGTGCATGGCCAATCAGAGCTGGCTGGAGACGCTCTTCAGCTCCTTCTTAGAGCTGATGACCCTCAGCACCAAAGCTTAAGACAAGAAAGGACGGGGGAGCATGAAAAAAGAGAAACGTTGAGGAATCAAGGAGGCCTTGGTGTATAAAGAAGCTGGATTTATTGTTGCCTAGCTCTCCTGTCCTCCTCCTCCTCGGTTTTACAGAAATGTTTCTTTTAAACGGCGACAGGAGAGGACCGGGCGACGAGCCCAGCAGGTTGCCGCCAGACTTTATTAACTCTTTACAAACGTCTGCAAAAACGCAGGATCCGTCCTGAGCGTTCAGGCATATGGATGTGACTAAACTGAGATCAGATTTGACAGAATTTTCACTGAATCCGAAGGAAATGGTACACGGAACCATGGAGCTACGGTTGAAGGAATATACTGTGTGAAGTCTTTATACTTTCGAATCGACCGATTCGTCGCGGGAATAACTGACGGGAGGAGTTCGCTTCGCGCCGACTTTAGGAGGAAATCTGTTACTGAATTTTACACGAATAATTTTTTAAGACGATAGCAGTTTTATTTCAGGTTAGGGTTTCTGAAACGAGTGCAGAAGGGAAAGCAGTCATGGGAAGATGCGTGCAACGACATGTGATGACATTCAACGCTTTAGTCTCCACACGTGAAACAAGCTAAAGTAATGCAGTTTTAATATTTATAAAGACATTTTTTAACAGCAATTCGCACGTACAATACAAACCAGTGATGCTTCATATAAAACGGTTCAAATAATGTTTGTTCAGATGTTATACATGGATCTTATTGCCACATTCTGAGCGGTCTTCCTTTTTGCTCATCAAAGGTGGGTAGACGCCATGGAAAATGTATTATCGTTTTGATCTGTTAACGAAGAGAAAGACAGAGTAGAACAAACCATTTCAAGCTACGCAAAACGGTATTATTGCAGTGCATTCTACAGAGAAAATAAATGGAATTGAAAGCGAGAGCGAAGCATCTGGTTCCCATTAGGGAGGGATTATGTATTAGTACTATTTAAAATGGAAATTTGTTTTTGTTTGTTTGTCTGTATTCTGAGTATTCTTTTGGAACAATCTAATACTGTGCTTCTTTCAAAAGTAAAGCCTTTGTGTAAATATTGTACAGCTCTTGACAAAAATCTTCTGGTTCTTCTGTACATGGACTATCCCTGTATTTGACAAACAAATAAAACCATCAACAACTACTTTGTGTTAAATAAGACGCTGCTTTTCTGCTCAGGTTCACGCTGAAAAGTCTAACCCTAACCGGTGTGGCAGGTGAAATAATCACAGTCAAGTCAGAACTTTCTTCCCTGAGTTTCTAAATGCAAAGGTTTGTACTTTTTCTTGAACTTCGGCCATGACTTCATTACAGTTCCTCTTTTTGCTGTTATTGATTATTATTGCTGTTGTTTTTCATGCTTTGTTCTCTCGGCCTTCTCTTTAACCATTCCTTATCTTTGCAGACGGGCATTTCCAGCCAGGAACTTTTTTTTTTGTTTTGTTTGTTTTCTTAGAAAAAGTCAAAAATGTCTAGCTTTTTCTGATGATAAATGGTTTGGAATATTTTCAGAAAGTATAACCAGAAAGTACAACTCCGACCTGAAATGTATATCAATGTGCAAATATGTCAAAAGTAGCTTGCCTATTATATAAATCATATATTTATAAATAAATGCCTATTATATGAATAATTGTATTATATAAATAATATTTCTCATGACCCTAATAACTTTTGATATAAAGACATGCTACGGTATTATTTGTTTTTTTGTTTGAGAATATTAAATTAGAACTTAAGTTGTTTTTACTGCAGTTTTGATTGGTTTGACATTTTTGGTCATAATTTTGATGATTATTCTAAAATATGGAAAACATTCATAATAGGACATACAAGTAGGTGTGTTACGGTTATTTCATTTCTTTATTTTTTTGCATTATTAAGCACCTCCGTTCTGTTCTGCACCACATTCCCTCTAAAACAAATACATATAAATCTTGAGAAGTGTGCTGATCTGGAACGTATTAAAGTCATTGTGTTAATACAACTATATTTTTTATTTTATTTAGTCATTAATTAGACGCTTTTATCCAAAGCGACTTACAAATGAGGACAACAGAAGCAATCAATTGTAGTATTAAAACAACTAAAAACAGATCCAAAGCTAAAACTTTATAAATACTTATACACATTTTAAAAATAGAGATTATATAAAAATGACAAATGCATTCAACAAAATTTCAAAACTTAACATTTAAATGAAAAACCAAAAAATAAAGCTAAAAACAATTCAAAATATTAAAAGAACAAAAGGTATGAGAATAATAATGATTCTAACATAACACTAAGCCAAACACCAAAAAAAAAAAAACTACATATGTGTATGTACAACCACACACATATATACTGTATATGTACATACACATTTATAAATT
Organism: Sinocyclocheilus anophthalmus; assembly: GCA_018155175.1. Lineage (NCBI taxonomy): Eukaryota > Metazoa > Chordata > Actinopteri > Cypriniformes > Cyprinidae > Sinocyclocheilus > Sinocyclocheilus anophthalmus. Next base: position 125,943 of record JADLZN010005339.1, read on the forward strand.
CAATATATATATATTTGCTTAGGTTTGTTGAAGTATTAAAATGACCTCAATTAAATAAAACAAAAAACTTAATAAAAGACCTATACAGACATAATGTAAGTAAAATTTTAATAAATACAAAAAATACAAATCAAATGACAAAACACTCATGCTAAGAAACAACAACTTACACATAGTAAGAAATGGTTATAAAAAACTCGAACAGAAGCGAAACAAGTAATAGTAATATATATGTATATATATGTAGTTATTGATTTTCAGGTTGTTCAAACTTGCCATGTTATTTAATTGTAATGGTCGTCTGCGCCATCTAGCGGCCGTCTAAGCTCAGACACTCCTGGAGCGACGTGCGCAATGACGTCTAAATGGGAAATCGAAACTGGCATGGATTTCCCGAGTAATGTCTAACACCTGATCGTAAAGCACAATATCGGGAAAAAGTTCAGTATTAAAGGAGCACTGACAGACAAGCCCGTCTCATCGTCCTGGCATCTGAAGAGTTCGCTGAAAACCCCAAGAGAGGCCACAGGACTCGAGGTAACCCTTACCAAAAAGTAGTATACTTCAAATTTATTTTAAGCTCAAGTATATTTTTAAGTTTACTTTATGTAGTAAGTATACAAATATCAGTGTACTAGTAGTATACTTGAAAGTGTACTATTTCAGTAATCCTAAATTGGCCCACTTTCTAGTATATAAAAGTATACTTTAAGTACAGTAGTAAACTGAGTACACAACTAGTTTACATCAAAATGTTTAGCTTGTACTGCAACTATACTAAAAGTGAACTTATATGAATACTGATAGTTTACTAATTAAATAATTGAAGCATTTTTAATACACTTTGAAGTATAGTCTCAGTAAATTACTAGTTTAGTATACTGCAAGTATACTCGTAAGTTTTCTTTAAGTGAACTTTACATCATACTTTAAGTATACTACTATGTCCCTATTTAGGTATTAATTTGTATATATTTTGTTACAAGTATATCTGAACATATAAAACACCAAAAGAAAGAACAGGGTATCTGCTTGTAAACAAACACATTGTATTCTAGCTTCATGCATTCTTTTTTGAAACACTTGAATGTGGGTAAGTTTCATAAATAAAGAAATAAACAACATTTTGAACAAAAAGCTGAAAAAAACTATGAATTGGATTCAGAATGATAATCAAAACGAGTCGATCAACACCCCAAAGCTTGACAGTCATTATAACCTCTTCATTGGTAGACATTACATCAACGTTACACAGTTTTGATGCTGTTTTATGTCTGATGATCGTGTTAGATTACATGTGGAAGCATCTGTTGTTTCGGTTTCTTCACTTGTGTTTTTTGGAAATTCTGTACAGAAGATGTGTAATAGCGTCCCCTACAGTATAACAATGAAAACACGGATCTAGAAACACAAGTATAGCTCAAATATATTTAAGTCAAGTATACTTAAATGTCATTTTAAGTATATTTCTGAGAAGTACATAAAAAGTAGACTAAGTATACTTTCCTATTTTTAGTTTAAAAGAAGTATACTAATATCACACTTGAATAAACTTATTTTTCGTAAGGGAAGTGACGATTAAATGGCATGGTGTTTTTGTTATTATACTTACGGTTTGTTATATAAACCCCGAGCTCATATTATTCATTATACAGAATGTCTTTCCAATATATGTCATTTCTAAAATGAAAATGTGAACTGTGATATGTAAGAAAATATTATACTGTATAGTTTCGTTTCATGAATTCAAACATTGACAGTAGCAGAAAGTACTGTATTTACTTAGGGGTTTTATAGCGGTTGTGAAAGTTTGTATATGACTATGAAGATTTTTCAGCATGCTTTTCGGTTGTGTTGTTTGTGCAGCACATTGATGGTTTGGTGTGTATAGTCTGATTGCATCATGGCCCAACCAAAACCACTCTTCGTGCCCTGGTTGTATGAACAAATCCAAAGTGGAAGTTATCCTGGAGTGTGTTGGACCAATAAAGAACAAAGACAGTTTAGCATTCCGTGGAAGCACGCTTTAAGACAGGACTCTAACAATGTTGATGTCCTCATATTCAAGGTGAGATTATTTGTCATGCATCATTAAGACATTTCTGTGTAGTTTTTTCATCATGGTGCTTAATGAATACCCTATTTATGTGGCATCCCTTGAGAAAAAGAAGTGTGTTTAACTATATTAAATGTGCACTTGCAGTACTTCAAGTCTACATATTTTTTACTTATTTAAATAGAGTAGGGCTACACTTTTCGTGACTGTTTCAATTGTATATTTAGTATATTATTGATAATACCTTATAATTTACTACACTTCCATTACAATCAGCATTTATACATTTATATTTATTACAACCATGCAACACCACATATTACATTTAATGTAAGGATTTTTTTAAGTACCCTGGAGTATCAGGTAAATACCTATATCAATATAAATCATTCAGTACCATAGTATATAAGCATGGTATTACCGTCAGAGCAGACATGGAGTACTTTTCTTCTGATAACTGTATTTTGTCCCCGTCAGGCGTGGGCTCAGACGAGCGTCGCTGGAGATGGCAGGATAAACGGAGATCCCTCTGTTTGGAAGAGAAACTTCCGTAGCGCTCTTCGTGCTAAAGGCTTCAAGATTATAATTGACAGCAAGAACGATGCCGCTAATCCACATAAAGTCTATCAGTTTCCATCTGAACCTCATTCTGCGGGTAGGAAACATTACATTTGTGGTTGATGCCATTAAGAAGATTGATTGAACTGTTAAATCTGATATTTGTTTTGTCTCCTCTCCAGCTTCAGGATCCGAGGGCTCTCAAGAGACTGATGTGAGTATCTGTTTCATCAGGTTTAATCTGTGTTTTTCTTTAAGGCACTCTCAAGTGGACAGCCTGTGGCATCAGATACGACATACACACACTGACTTGGGAATTGTTTTGTTTTTTCTTTTCGTCATTTTTAGTTTTCACCAGAACTGTATGTTGAGGAGAGCGACATGTTCCCTAGTAAGACAGCATTTTATACCCAGCCATGCATTTTTTTTTAATATATTTGTGAGGTAGGCCTTTCATTGTGATGACAGTATGTTTTACTTTTATATTTCTTAGCACATCCGCCCCAAGGTTTGGAGCAAGATTTCACGGGACTAAACCTTCAGGAAAGTCCCTCACGAGGTAGATTGAAAAGACCAGAAAAGATGATGGATTAACTCTGATTTAATTACCTTTATTTTAAGTTGCCCTTGGTCTCTGTATGGTTGGATAATGTTTTATATGGGACTGTTATTATATTATGATTATGATGATTGTATATACCTATCAATCCTGTAAAGATGACCATTTTATTATTATATGTATACACTATCGTCCAAGTTTGAAATATAAAAACATAAAAAAATTGAATGAAGTCTCTTTTGCTCACCAAGGCGGAGGGGGGGGGGGGGGGGGGGGGGGGGGGGGGGGGGGGACGATTTCTTTGAGTTAAATAACACAGTAATAATGACATATTACTTTAAAAGATGTTTCCGTGTGAATATATGTAAAAATGTAATTTATTCCTGTGATGCAAAGCTGAATTTTCAGCATCATTACTTCAGTCTTCAGTGTCACATGATCCTTCAGAAATCATTCTAAATTTGTGCTTTTCTGATTTTGTGCTCACTTATTCCTATTATTATCAATGCTGAAAACAGTTGTGCTGCTTAATAATTTTGGGGAAACCGAAATACATTTTTGCAGTACCGAGAGTCTTTGATGAGAGACGTTCAAAAGAAAACAGCATGTATTTGAAATGAAAATATTGTAACATTAAAAATGTCTTTACTGTCACGGTGGAGTTAACTAAATGCATACGTGCTGAAAAGTAATTAATTATTAAAGAATCTAAAGTATATATATATTTTTGTATTTACACCAAACTTTTTAATGGTAGTGTATCACGTTTTCCACAAAAATATTAATCAGCAAAAATAAATGTTATATAAGAAATGTCAATTCCTGAGCAGCAAATCAGCATATTTGAATAATTTCTAAAGGATCATGTGACAATGAAGACTGATGCTGAAAATCAGCTTGCCATCCACAGGAATAAATTACATTATAAAATATATTCAGATAGAAATCATTTGTTTTAAATTGCAATAATATTTCAGAATGTTGATGTTTTTAATTTATGTAATAAATACAGCATGGGTGAGCATATACAGTATATAATGATTTGAAGGACAGTGCATTGTGTATGTGTACAGCCTTTCATTTTTGTTCCAGTTCATGAAGTTTGGAATCCAGATCAGTTATATCTGGGGCTCGAAGAACCAGTACTCTTCCAAGAAACCAGTCCATGTCCAGAATCCCAGTATACTGAGATCCATTACCAAATAGTGAACACTCATGGACAATTTTCTTCAGCTGAGGGCTACTCAGGGGCTGTATGGATGATCGGAAGAGTCCGATCCGTGCGAGACGGAGTGAGACGAACGTTAGCTGCGTGAGAGACTCGATCGTACTCTTGAGTAACACATGCACAGAAGCAGAACAGTCTGACGCGTGAGTACGGATGTAGATCTCTCTAGAGTCCGCATTCCTGCGAGTATAATATCGAAGATTGAGCATGGCTGTACAGTGGCCTCGGTGTCACGGAAAGATCAACAGCAGCTCTACTTGCCGCGTAGTCTAGGTGTACTGATTAGTTCATTGATTTGACTCCTGACACCGAATTTGGTTATCTATCCTCACTACTGTCATACGTTTCTCTCACAGAGACATAGTTGTTCGGACCATTAACAGGCTTCGACGCCTATCACAAATTGAGAACGATGTATCGTGCAGACGGTAACGAGTGTAGTTTTGAGGAGATCGCACGTTTGTTTTTTTTTTTTTTTTTTGTTGTTTTTTTGTTCCTGGATGCTTTCGAATCCTGAGAATACCTGGTCACGGGATAGGTATGTGTGAGCCGATCATGTTTTGTACTGATTCAGCCTCTGAACGCGATCTGTGTAGTTGTACTGCAGTGTCGCATTGGAGTGGCGTCGGGGGATTACAGATTGAGATTCAGTACCTTGTATACAGGAGTACGCTTGTATACTCCCACCGAGTGGTACTGATCTGTTCACCGTTTGATCACACTTGTCTATGATGAGCATGGTTTAGCGGTGCGAACTTTCAAGCGATTACCAGAGGTCACGTGACACACGCTTCCTGAATCGGCTTCCATATTTGCGACACAGCTCACATGGGGGCCTGTTACATCGATCTGAGCCCATCGCAGTACTGTACTAGACCACTATCATACAGGTGTTCGTCCCCCTGACGTCGGCGATAAGGACAAAATTGTCTTGCATTGTCGGACTGAACCTTCTGGTCAGCACCGTCCCCCCCGTCGTGTCGACATTTGATCTATGTGTCCGGGTGGCACCCCATTGTAGCAGGCTGGGTCCTTTGTGGCGCCCCCGCTCTTATTGGAGTATAACATCTCCGACCCCCTCAATTTTAGCCCTGTCTTACCATTAGACCCTATCTTTTGTATGGAGTTGCTATCCACCCCCCACTTGTAAGCTACACAACTGTAACGATACTATCTACAATCCTGCATCGAGCATTTTATTATATATTAGTGTGATTGTATGTATTTGATCGTGTACACTTCTCATTTTTTCTCCCAGCCCATGCCTTGTTTATATCAAGATCGAGCGACCTTTGATGAAAGTTCTAACGTTGCTGCCCATATGTATGATTATTAATCAAGAGTAAGTACATTATATTGCAAAATTAAGAAAAGATAAATTCGTGTGCTAGATGACGGACTATTCATTGAATAGACATTACAAAAAGTGCCATATTAAGTATTACATTATACACATAAATACACACGTAATACACATTGCATAGTATTACGATTACATTTCCATTTTATTTTTTTCCATATATGAACAAAAATAAGAAAAGAGTAGGAAAATGCCTTATGGAATTTACACATGAGTCAGGTAGCATGATTAAACAGTTTTTTTCATAAATAAAATGTAATTTAAAATACATTAAAAACTAAATTCAATTGTGTATTTGCTCAGATATGGTCGATCGTTGGTGCTTGCAAATATTTCGTTGGTTCTTATATGTTAGACTGGTCACTTGGAACGTGTGCTGGACGTCTGATGATGTCATTCCTTTAGGTTTGATGGACTTTATTCAGACAAGCTGCGAATCTCCTTCTTACGCTCTTTACTTCTTTCTGGGAGAGAAGTGGCCCGACCCCAAAATGAGGCCGTGGGAGAAGAAACTCATCATGATAGAGGTTAGGATAGGACTTTAGGTTAATATTTACCCTATAAAGCCTACTGTATCATATTTCATACACAAATTTCTAAGGCCTCTAAATGATCAACATGGTCAGTTTTGCTGAAAACACCATCTACTATATGCCTTCTGTTGTCTGATTGATGGTTTGTACTTTTATAGCAAGTAAAAGGCCTTTTAGTATAATTGTAAAATTGTTGCATTAAATGTTTTGCCCCCACAATAAAAATTACAGAGCTTCGATCATAAAACTTAGTAGCATCTTACTAAAACATATTATTAGGACATGTAGAGTGACAACTGATTTATATACGTTTATGCATTTATACTGTTAAAAATAATCTCTTTGATTTACATTACAGGCTATTACAATTTCATCTTACTTTTAAAGCATATAAATAACAACATCTGCATCAAATTGCATATTCTGTTCAGTTTGGGGCTATAGTTAATATTGAGGTGTTTTCCCTCCTCATTTATGAATATTTTTCATATTTTTACTGTATCATTCTCTATGGGCCATAAAAGCTCGATGTATCAAATATGACACTCAATTAAAAAAGAAAGAAAGAAAGAACATTTTTTTAATTAAATATTTAGTTGAAAGGTCCATAAATCTGTTATTCCATATGTCAGGCTTTACAGGGTTTAGAAATTTGACTCTTTAATGAACATTGTTGTCTTTCATCATATTTCCGTTATCTCGATTTTATACATGCAACAAATACTAACACTTACCATGCATCACAGTGAGGCATTCTGCTTCCTGTTGTGGTTAGGATCACACCTTACCTATAGAATCACTGTAATGTCATTTCTTTTGTGGCTTATTGCTTCATTTATATTAAAGGGGTCATGTGATGCTGCTAAAAAGAACATTATTTTGTGTATTTGGTGTAATGAAATGTGTTTATGCGGTTTAAGGTTCAAAAAACACATTATTTTCCACATACTGTACATTATTGTTTCTCCTCTATGACCCGCCTTTCTGAAAGGCGTCGATTTTTACAAAACTCATCGGTCTGAAAACGCGAGGTGTGCTCTGATTGGCCAGCTATCCAGTGCTTTGTGATTGGCTGAATACTTCAAGCGTGTGACGGAAATGTTAGGCCCCTACCATACTGCGATGCCGTGTACCGTGAGCGGCGGCCGGCGGGCTTGTGGCAACCACATGTGACGACCCCGGGCTGCGACGTCTGGACTCGGAATCATACTCTTTCAAACAATAGTGAGTAGTTGCCTCTTCACAACGGAAAAAACACAGCAGTCCTTAAAGACATCGGCGGCGCGGCGGCAACACACTACTACAGCGAAGAATAACAGTTACGCCTTCTTTCGTTGCGTGAACATTTGGGCGGTGTTATGCAAATCTTCCCACACAGTGAGGTAGGTGGGGGGCGTGTTAGAACGAGCGTTTTTAGGAGGGCGTGGACAAGTCTTAACTTTTATAAAGAATATCTCTTTGGGTTTGAGACTTTAGTCTTTGCAACCCAATTTGAAATTGCGTCATATGACCCCTTTAATGATTTCTTAAAGGCACAGATAGTGTGTTTTTATCAGAGTTCATAAAATTAAAAAAAATATATGTATCATGATTTATTTTCAACTTTCCCATTCCCGCTCTCTCTTTCTCATTTGTTTAGGTTATTCTGACTTCACTGGAGGGTTTGAAGATGATGGCTGTTGTAAATGGGGCGTCTTCACTGCGTTCAGTGGAGCTCCAGCTCTCTCTGGAGCAAATGATGGAGCTGTGTTAGAAAGATCGGCTGTGACCGAGCAGAAAGACGTGACTGCACACATATAGGGCTCCTGAATTGCAATTATTTCTTAAACGGTTTACTTAGTGGTGACTCCATGGTTAATTGTATTTATTCAAGGTGCGTGGACTAATATTAATGGTACAAAGTAATTGTCAATGATTCTGTGGATAAAAATACAAAGATGACTTTACAAGAGGAGTCTTATTTTAAATGGATGGGTTTCATGGTTGTGTGCTATCATGAAAGAGCATTTAAAAATGCTAGAACCCAAGTCTAATTTGTTTAAGTCTGTTTTTGCACTACTACGGATCTCTGATACAATATTGAGTCATGATGATGTCTATTTACAGTATTTCTTCAGTCTTTTCCTGACCTGAATTTCATTGTTGTTATATTTTTGACAGTAATCTGAACTGAATGTGAGCTCTTGTTCCATTGATGTGCCGTGTTTCTTCCTCTTTTTCAGCTGAGATGAACTAAGGTTTACACTTAGTATCATGGTTTCCAGTGATGTAAATCCTGGAAATTTCAGGGAATTGTATGTGTTTTAAAGTTAATAAATCTTCAATGTCATGGAAAAGTCAAGAACATTTCTATTCTAGAATACATGTTGTTGTAGTTACGCTCTGTTCTAAAACATTTCATTGGAAAGATATTGATTCTGAAGAGTAAAACCTGCTGGCAAGGTTTGTGAGTGAATCATTTGAGTTCTATTCAATAAATCAACCAAAGCAGTTCACACATCAGTTTAACATTTAATATTCAGCTATGTGGAGAGAGATTTCACTGTGGGCGGAGCTTCTCAGTGTCACACAACATAAATAAAAACAAAGAATCTCACAACCACCTGTTTAGGACGCTAGAGGATACAACTAACTTACATTAAATGGACACTATGTTCACACCACTGATTCTACATTCACAAAAAATACATGAACATTCAAAGTAACATTTAAAGAACACAGAGTCCTTCACAACGCATTCAATAAATGCATTGACTAATTGAATAATTATGATATAAACGTATTTATATTATATATATATATATTTTATTTCTACTTGCAAAGTTTTGGTAAGATTTTTTTTATGTTTTTGAAAGAAGTCTCTCAAGCTCACCAAAGCTGCATTATTTGATCAAGAATACAGTAAAATTGGAAATATACAGTTCACACTAGCTGTTTCTATTTAAAAATGTTCCTTTGAATATTGTAATATTATGATTTTAAAATAATAGTAATTTAGCAATTTATTCCTGTATCAAAGCTGAATTTTCAGCTCCGTTACCAAGCTCTGTCCATGATCCGTCGAATCATTCTGATATGCTGATTTGCTGCTTGAGAAATATTTCTGATTATTATCAATGTTGAGAACAGTGCTGCTTCATATCTTTGTGGAAACTGTGATACATTTTTATTTTCATGATTCTTTGATGAATAGAAAGTTCAAAAGAACAGCGTTTTTTTATATATACATATGTCTGTGTAACATCATAAAGGTATTTACTGTCACTTTGCATCCTTGCTAAATAAAAATATTCATTAAAAAAAAAATCTTATTGATCCAAACTTTTGACCGGATGTGTACTAATTAAATAAAGTGTCTCAATAATTTGATATATTCAGGTAATATTTAAGGGCATGTCTAGGTGGTGTTATGTGATAAACTGTTAAAACTATTTCATATTGAAATATTATTATTTTATCTAGTCAGTTTTGATCACCACATCTATGCCAATTCTACTCCACATTCTCCAGGTCATCATGTTCTTCCTCTGATTTCCTCTCCTCCACTGAAAGGTCCCTGAGCTCCGGCAGCGGCACCAGCTGACCCTCTTCGTCCAGTCCCATCGGCTGAATCACATTATCCCTCATTTAGGAAAACATGTGAGTGTTAAAGCAGTACGTATGTACGAACTATTACTGGTGTTTTCAGTAGTTTAAGTTCCTTACTTTGAGAGTTTGTTAAAAAGACTGATGAGCCGGTGTGCCTCCTCCTCTTTCTCCTCCTCTGTCATTCCCTCCATCGGATCAGGCTGCTCCTCTTCCACCTGTCCCGTCACTGGATTCACTCGGTCTTTAATCTGCCGGTACTCCTCGGTGTCCGAGTCTGAATCGCTAGAGTACTGCGTGCCTGATGATGTTGGCCTTTGAACCTCTGAACCCCTAGCAAGCCTCTAGTGGCAGGAGCCCAGCTGCATTTCCATACCCGTGACTTACGAAACTCCTCAAAAAAAAAAAAAAAAAAAAACTGGAGTGCCGGGCAAAAACCACATAGACTAACCATGACATAAAGGGTCTTTATTGGCTTCTCTATGGTTCCATGAAAAACCTTTGACATCCATGTAACTGTTACATTAACTTATATATACAGTGGGTACGGAAAGTATTCAGACCCCCTTAAATTTTTCACTCTTTGTTATATTGCAGCCATTTGCTAAAATCATTTAAGTTCAATTTTTTTCCTCATTAATGTACACACAGCACCCCATATTGACAGAAAAACACAGAATTGTTGGCATTTTTGCAGATTTATTAAAAAGAAAAACTGAAATATCACATGATCCTAAGTATTCAGACCCTTTGCTCAGTATTAGTAGAAGCACCCTTTTGATCTACTACAGCCATGAGTCTTTTTGGGAAAGATGCAACAAGTTTTTCACACCTGGATTTGGGGATCCTCTGCCATTCCTCCTTGCAGATCCTCTCCAGTTCTGTCAGGTTGGATGGTAAACGTTGGTGGACAGCCATTTTTAGGTCTCTCCAGAGATGCTCAATTTGGGTTTAAGTCAGGGCTCTGGCTGGGCCATTCAAAGAACAGTCACAGAGTTGTTGTGAAGCAATTCCTTCGTTATTTTAGCTGTGTGCTTGGGGTTATTGTCTTGTTGGAAGGTAAACCTTGGGCCAGTCTGAGGTCCTGAGCACTCTGGAGAAGGTTTTTCGTCCAGGATATCCCTGTACTTGGCCGCATTCATCTTTCCCTCTATTGCAACCAGTCGTCCTGTCCCTGCAAAACACCCCCACAGCATGATGCTGCAACCACCATGCTTCACTGTTGGGACTATATTGTACAGGTGATGAGCAGTGCCTGGTTTTCTCCACACAAACCGCTTAGAATTAAGGCCAAAAAGTTATATCTTGGTCTCATCACCATAGAATCTTGTTTCTCAGAGTCTGAGGGTCCTTCAGGTGCTTTTATGTGTTTTGCACTGAGGAGAGGCTTCCGTCGGCCACTCTGCCATAAAGCCCCAACTAGTGGAGGGCTGCAGTGATGGTTAACTTTCTACAACTTTCTCCCATCTCCCAACAGCATCTCTGGAGCTCAGCCACAGTGAACTTTGGGTTCATCTTTACCTCTCTCACCAAGGCTCTTATCCCCCGATAGCTCAGTTTGGCCGGAAAGCCAGCTCTAGGAAGGGTTCTGGTCGTCCCCAAACGTCTTCCATTTAAGGATTATGGAGGCCACTGTGCTCTTGGGAACCTTAATTGCAGCAGAAATTTTTTTGTAACCTTGGCCAGATCTTTCTCTTGCCACAATTCTGTCCTGTCTGGGCTCTTCAGGCAGTTCCTTTGACCTCATTATTCTCATTTGCTCTGACATGCACTGTGAGCTGGAAGGTCTTATATAGACAGGTGTGTGGATTCCTAATCAAGTCCAATCAGTATAATCAAACACAGTGGGACTCAAATGAAGGTGTAGAACCATCTCAGGATGATCAGAATAAATTGACAGCACCTGAGTTAAATATATGAGTGTTACAGCAAAGGGTCTGAATACTTAGGACCATTTTATATTTCAGTTTTTCTTTTTTAATAGATTTACAAAAATGTCAAGAATTATGTGTTTTTCTGTCAATATGGGTGCTGTGTGTACATTAATGAGGAAAAAAAATTCTTAAATGATTTTAGCAAATGGCTGCCATATAACAAAGAGTGAAAAATTTAGGGGGTCTGAATACTTTCCCGTACCCACTGTATATATATAGTATATATATATATATACACACACAAAAATGGTTCTTTTAATCTAAGAAGCTTGTTTCCACCACAGGATAAAAAAGGTAATTGCAACTTTTTTTCACAATTCTCTCAATTCTGACTTTTTTCATAATTGCAAGAAATAAACTCAGAATTGAGAGATATAAACCCGGATTCCGGAGAAGCAAAGTTCAAATTGTGATAACTTTAGCTTGTTTTTGCAATCACATGATTCTGATTGAGGGCAGGAAGTGAAAAGCAGAATGGGTGAGATGGAGGGAAGTCCGCACTGTACTGGTTTAGACACTCTTACAAGAGTGAAGTGAAAAGATGTGGCCAAGTATGGTGACCCATACTCGGAATTAGTGCTCTGCATTTACCCATCCAAAGTGCACACACACAGCAGTGAACACACACAAACTGTGAACCCGGAGCAGTGGGCAGCCATTTTTTTTTTGCTGCGGCGCCCGGGGAGCATTTGGGGGTTCGGTGTCTTGCTCAAGGGCAACTCAGTCGTGGTTTTGAAGGTGGGAGAGAGTGCTGTACATTTTCTCCCCCCACCTACAATCCCTGCCGGGTACAGACTCGAACCCACAACCTTTGGGTTATGAGTCCTACTCTCTAACCATTAGGCCACGACTTCCCCCAGAGAGAGGTATAAACAGAAAATCACAACATTGTGATCCTTATGTTATGAAGAGGAGCGATTTTTCAACTAAATTGAAATACTTGCCTGCCATCGAGGCAGTGGATATAGGCTGGCCTGTGGCAATTTAGCGTTTAGTGAATTCGGACTGTCTCATGTTGAATGCGTGAGAGTTGACAGCCCTGTATCTATTTATATATTTCTTTATTAATAACTTAATTTATTATTGTATCTTATATTAACCATTTGCACACACGAACATTTCTCCGACTCGGCTCCTCCTGACCGCAGAAGTTGGTTTTCAAGCCACTTTTTCCTGCATTTTTCAGTCAATTTCTTTCCTTTTCCACCCTTATGAACAACAAATATTCGTACACGATAATAGCTCCTTGTGGTTTCTCAGTTTGACCGATTTGAGCATCCATATAGAAAAATCACTTCCTGCACTCCAGCTGCATTTCGCGCCACAGTAATGACATTATGTGCAAACAACCTACTACTTCGCCCCGGCGTTTGATTGACTGGTGATCTGACCAATCATGACGCCGAATCTGCCATTTTCATTTTGTCCGACAAACAAACTAGACAGAAGAGTAGATTAACGTCAGTGGACTTGAACTTGAAAAATGGTGTGTATTTGCGTCTTTTCATGGTTGAAACAAGATACCTTCTGATGTTCCTTCATGTTTATTTCGTGCTATATCTAGTAAAGAGATGATCGGTCCACGTGCCGGTTGAACTGAGGAGCTACAGCGATCTGTCACGACACATCAAAGAGCTACAAATTATTGTTTGGATCTCTTAAAAAATGTATATTTTTGAAACCTAAGAAGACTTCGTTTCATAATAAAAGTAACCTGCTCTGTCTTGTCTGTTGGCACGTTGTGTCCTCTTTGCTCCGCAATATATTTTTCACTGCTTGAGAAGACGATGTGTGGCCTGAGAGCGCCAAGGCTTGTCGGACATAGCAACAGTAACTAAGGGGGGGCGGGTCTTTGCGAAATGTAAAATGTGAGATAAAAAGTCGCAATTACCTTTTTTATTTTTTATTCCATGGCGGGGAAAAAAAAACAGAATGGCGGGATTTCAATTCAGAATTCAAAAAAAAAAATTAGAAAGTCAAAATGTAAACGTAGAATTGCGGGAAAATCTGAATTCTGAGTTTATACCTTGCAATTCTGGGCCCGTATCACAAACATCTTAAGGCTAAAAGGCTTAAAGAAACTCTTAAAAATAATGCGCATGTCAGTCCTAAATTTAGGACTCCTACATTTTTCTCTTAAGAGTAGTTTCAACTCATCTATATCCTTTAGAATTAAACTAGCTCCTAATTAAGCCTTTTTAGCACAAACTAGCTCCTACCTAAACTTCCCCCTTTCCCTTTACTTTTTTTTTTTTTTAATCTGTGAACCGTTAGTAGGAAGAGGACTCCTAAGTCACTAAGACCAAGCTACACAAACTATCCTAAAATGGCTGTTGCTGGCAATCTGCCTCTGAACGTAAACATTTTAGAAACATTTGATGATAATGACCTTTTAAAAAGGTATCATCTTTGGTTTTGGAGGTTACCCCAACTCCTAATTTTCCCTTTGATCATATACTTATTTTCATTAACCAGTTGGGCAAGAAGAAACAGCTGTTCTTGCATCCAGTTTGGTTTTCTTTTACGTTTGCATGTATTAGGCCTTTACTGTCAGTCATGATTATTCTACTCTGTTATTTAAAAGGCTGTTTATATGCATATCCGCTAATTGTTTTTGAGAAGCATACATGTAAGAGGCTGACAATAAGCAGGTATGTGTTACTCCGCAGCGGTGACCAGGCTACAATAGTCCAAATATAAGTACTTATTATAAGTGTCCCGTAGTGATTCGGAATAAGGCAAAAACGCTGTTTGGAAGATTAATTCATGATGTACTCGCTCATTATATACATTTTGCAAATTTTGAACACAGAAAAAGTTACATAGTGCTGCTTTAAGACTTCTCTCTATTCCTTAGCAAAAGTTTGTCTCAGCAGCTTTGTGAATAGGTTTTAAGAGAAAACTTTTACTCTTTTTTAGGAGAACTCTTTGTGGTAAGAAACAATGTTTTGTGAATACGGGCCCTGTTATTTTTCTTAAAATTGTGAGAAAAAAAAAATCTGAATTGTGAGATAAAAAGTCTCAATTACCTTTTCAATTTTTTTATTCAGTTGCATAAACAGGCTCCCATATGCGTTTAAAAAGGTTCTTTAGGGAACCCAAAATGGTTCTTCTATAGCACTGCAGCAAAAAACCCTTTTAAAACGTTATTTTAAAGAATGTGGTATGTTTTTGGAGGGAAGTTCTGTATTTTTACAGAATTCTGGTATTTGTGGTTAATAGTGTGTTTCTATGCGTTACCGTTCTCTTTGCACAGCACGAAGAGCAGGTCAGCAGCGCAGTGTTTGAGCTCAGTCTCCAGGTGGGTCATCAGTCTGACCAGACGATTCCTTATAGTGTTTCCCTCCTCAGGTTTAGTGCTGGCATCTCTTAATGGAGGCAGAATCTACACTCAACAAACAAATTGATCAAATTTGATAGCATTTGATAAAAAAGCAAGAAGTATTTTTTTAGACAATAATGTAAAATAGCAGTCATGCCTGTTGTCTGAGGTAGTGCCTTGTGTCTCTGTGACCTCTGGAGCATTCGGTCAGCAAGTTCAGCACAGGGGTCAGTCTCTCTTTGACCTTTTCACCCTGCATGTGAAACACCATGGTGTTAGAAAAGCTGCTGTTGCAAACATATGCATTTTTTCCCATGAGGTTCACTATTTAAGACCAGGTTTTTAGGCCAAAAATGTATATAATACACTCTAAAAAAAAATGCTGGGTTAAAAACAACCGTGCTGGGTAAAATAGGGAAAACCCACAATTGGCTGTTTTGACCCAGCGGTTTTGGTTCAATGTTTAACCCTCCTTCTGGGTATACCCAACCCCTCTGGGTCAAAACAGTCCCAATTGCTGGTTTGTCCCTATTTTGACCCAGCCTGGTTGTATTAACCCATCATTTTTTTAGAGTGTCACTCTAAAAAAATGCTGGGTTAAATCTAACCCAGCGCTGGGATAAAAAGGGACAAACCCAGCTATTGGGTTGTTTTGACCCAGCGGTTGGGTCCAAAACAACTCAACCGCTGGGTCAAAACAACCCAATAGCTGGGTTCGTCTCTTTTTAACCCAGCATTTTTTAGTGTGTAGCCTAATGGTTATAATTATTTTTCCTCCTCTCTAACCCAAATTTTTTCTAATTTTAACAAAATAAATAAAAATGCATTTTAGAAAAAAAGTACAATTTACACTACCGTTCAAATGTTTATTCTTTTTAAGTGAAAGAAATGAATAGTAAACGAGACTGCATTAAACTGATCAAAAGTTCAAATTAAATGAGCAAATTAAAATGATTTCTGAAGGATCATGAAGACATTTTACCCTATTGTTTGTTTTTTATTTCCCTTTCCGTATTTATTTCTTCCCCTTTCTCATTACCTGCCCCAGTTTTCTCTCCATGTACATGAGTAGATTGTGCACACAGTCCATGTTGGCTCCATTCATCTGGTGTGAGTCTGGACCCAGAGGCACAGATACCAGAACGTCTAGACAGCTCAACGGGAGAGCAGACAGCATATTCGCTGCATGCCTGAGAGAACGAGAGCGAGATGAGGACAAGCGTATGCTCAAATCTGTCCTCTTTCAGTCGAACGTTCCCTCTCTCAGTTTATAAAATGAACTGAAATGCAGAAATGTACAGCTCATATTTTTATTGAAGCATTTACATGAATCGTTCATATGAGCGGAGAAAAGCAGACACAGACAAACATGGCATCCAGAAGAAGGAAGAGCTTGTGCTCACGGTGACACTGGTGAGGCACACTGGCTAAAGAGGCCTATATACTGTGATCAATTTAGAGATATGAGAGAGAGATTCTTTGAAAAAGTCACATCTAATTCCTCATTTTTTTTAACGGTCACAAACAGATCAGACGCAGGTGTTACTGAGGGAAGACAGTTAGACATCTGTCAGCCAAATTAATATATGCTCCACACATGTGATCCAATACTAATATTCACTAGTTTGTTTATTGGCTGCACAACAGTGTAGTCTTAATGTGTTTTATTATTTAATTGATTTGACTTTATATTGCAATTATTATTCTGTTCTGTTCCATCAGCCAAATTAAACATGTGATTCTCATATTCACTAGTCTATTTATTGCCTGCAAAATTTTATATATTGCAATTATTATTCTATTATTATTTCTGGAGTCATGTTTTGTACTATTTTCTATTATCTTTCACTTCTGTGTGTGTGTGTGTGTCTTGATCTTGTCAATCATGCCACTAAAGTATTTGTATCTCTCAGCCAAATTAATAAGTGCACTATACACTTGATCTATTTTTCAAATTCACTAGTCTACTGATGCACAACAGTGTAGACATAATGTATTTTAATTTAATATATTGCAAGAATTATTCTATTAATATATTTTTGCATATTTCATTAATATTATTTATATATTTATCAACACTAACCCCTTTAATTCATCTGAAGCTTCCTCCTCCTCACAGGACACCATCAGACAGTGACACAAAACTGCAGCCAGGTGGCGATAGAGAGATGCATCTTCCTGATAGGCACAAAGAGAACCTTGACATTAACAGTTACATTATATCAGTTTATTCAGTGCACTGTGTGGGTTTTTAATCACAGTCCAACAGTAACACCATCTGACACATCATGTGGTGCAATCATAGTTGTCTATAAGGGAGGTGAGTGTGATGATAATCTCTGCATACACTCACCTCTTCTGGTTCTTGAGTGTGTGTGCTGTGTGTGATATTAAATAGAATCTTCAGGGCCTCCTGAGCCTGCTGTGAGTCCTCCACACTTATAGGAGGCGCTTTAGGATCCAGCACGACCTCATACTGTTCCTTCCACTGGACTGATAAACTCTTCTCCAGCACTGTGGTCAACAGCGGCACTCCTCCCTCCTACAAATGAAGAAAAAGTCATTATAATATAGACATTAATAAGTTTGGGGTCATAAATATTTTTTTATGTTTTTGAAAGAAGTCTCATATGCACGCCAAGGCTGCATTTATTTAATACAAAAATACAGCAAAAACAGTAATATTGTGAAATATTATTACAAATTTAAATAGCTGCTTTCTATTTGAATATATTTAAAAATTTAATTTATTAATGTGATGCAAAGCTGAATTTTCAGCATCATTACTCCAGTCTTCAGTGTCACGTGATCCTTCAGAATTCATTCTGATTTGCTGCTCAAGCAACATCTCTTGTTATTATAAATGTTGAAAACAGCTGTGCTGCTTCATATTTTTGTGGAAACCATGATACATTTGTTTTTTAGGATACTTTGATGAATAAACATTACAGGTGTAACTTAGAAATTCTACCTGTCCTTTTGATTAGTTATAATGCATTCCTAAACATTGAGCAGTAGTGTACATTATATAATAGCAGATTCGCTCGAAATTCACTAAAATAGAAGATGAAAAAGTAGATACTTGTTTCAGCTGTGCTCTGAGTTCAGGTCTCAACGCCGTCAGTAAAAACATGAACCGGAGTGTGTAAAACTGACCACAGGGGGAAGATGCGGACTGAAACTCCTTATTTAGCTTTTCTGTCAGACCACAGAGGAGACTGAAGTACAGCAAACAGTTGGAGAGAAAACAAAAAATGCATATGGCATGAAAATATATTTAGTTTCAGTGAATACAGTGGCCCCATAAACACTTAAAGGGACAGTTCACCCAAAATTTTAATTTTGTCATCATTTACTCACACTCATGCCGTTCCAAACCCCTAATACCTCACCGTTCATCTTCGGACACAATTTAAGATATTTTTGATGAATCCGAGAGCTTTCTGACCCTCCCTAGACGCAAGGTCGCTTATACAGATCAAGGTGCCAGAGGGGAGGGGGGAGATGGGGTCAAGGGGTCAATGGAGGGGGGCAATGCAGGCCCAGAGAAACGTAGCAAGGACATCATAAAATAATCCATGTGACATCAGGGGTTCAACCGTAATTTTGCGAAGTTACGAGAATACTTTTTGAGCGCAAAAAAAACAAAAATAACAAAGCACAATCAGTAAACAGTGTATCCCGCGTGGCGCAGCTGACACAAAACAGCAAACGCTGTTTACATTCAGTGGATATTTCTCCAAAATGGCGTCCCAGGGTGATGCGGATGATACGAATTGTTTGTTTTTTTCGCTCAAAAAGTAGCTTCGAAAATTACGGTTAGCACTTGATGTCACCTGGATTATTTACACCGATCATCTTGGTATTTTTCTGGACCTTGAACGTGGTAGTTACCCTGCTGTCTATGGGAGGGTCAGAGACCTGTCAGATTCCATCAAAAATATCTTAATTTGTGTTCCGAAGATGAACGAAGGTCTTGCGGGTTTGGAACGACATGAGGGTGAGTAATTAATGACAGAATTTTCATTTTTGGGTGAACTATCCCTTTAAGTGTTTATGGGTGTTTATTTAAAGCTGCAGTCCGTAACTTTTGGCACTCAAGTGGTTAATAAACTGAAGAACACTGCAGCCGGAGCTACTTCTCTCTGTTTATGTCTAAGGCGAATCACGCAGGTACTGGTCTTCTCCGCAGCGGTACCTACCCGAACCATTCTAAAATAGTCAGAATATAAACACTTATTATAGGTGTACCGTAGTGATTCAGGACAAGCCAAAAAACACGGTTTGCAAAATGGATTCATGGTGTACTCGCTTATATACATTTTGTAAATTTTGAACATAAAAAAAGTTATGGACTGCAGCTTTAACAAACAAATAAAATGCAATAATTTCATTGCATTAACTCGTACGCTTTTTTTCAAAACTAACTTCACTATTTTTTTGCAACCATGCAATCTTGTAACCAAGTGGTTAGTCTTTCACTGGTTAGCATAAATAGGGCCCTATGATTTTTGCAGACAGAATTCATGAAATTACAGATGGAATCTAGACATAAAAAATGGAATTTACTGTATAACACGGAATGTCACAGAATTTGGCAAAATTTGGATGTTTAAATCAAAGATTAGGGTTGTACAGTTAGTGAATCTTAAACAGCAAAAGGCTGCTATTTTAAATATGAAGTAATATGAAGTTAAAAATTTAAATGTAAATATTCACTTCATCTTCAGAGCTGCCTCTGAAAGTATTTCAGCCCGCCAAAATAAAAGTTTGGCTTATCTTGAAGAAATGATGACACAAATAAATTACTATTGTATACTAAAATGTACTTCTGACAGTAATGATAATAATAATGATAATAATAATTTTAAGGAATATCACAATTTTTCTTTCATTTAAAGAGTAAACCTTGGATGTGCCAATTTTTGCCATAGTTGCCAAAACTGAAAGGAACTGTTCAAATTTCATTTGATTACATTCTAAAAGACTAATTAAATTGCTAAGTTTTATGCATTCATTTAATTACCAATATTTTTGATAATAAATTTGTATTAAATCCTAAAATACAGAATCCAGAAAAATTAAGACAGACGACACAGAATTTCTGAAAAAATAAAATAAAATAAATAAATGAATAAATTTCATAGGGCACTATAACTGTAAAAAATGTTAATAAATTAGGAAATTGCTAAAGTTTTATGAATTCAATTGAATTCATTTATGTTCATTCAATTCAATTCAATTCCTTTATGATGATCAAAATTTGATGAAACCATTAAAACAGAATCTGGAAAACTTAAATGAAACACAGAATTGAGAAAAAAGTAAACTTTTTTTCATAGGGCCCTAAGTTAAACTCCTGCTGGTAGATGAATATAACTACACAGTTTGGCTGCAAAAAAAAAAAAAACTATTTTCATACTTTTCATAGAATTCATGAGGAAAGATGTTAGAATTTGAAACTGTAAGTTGAAATGATTCATACCTGAGTTCGCTGGCTCTCTCTTGTGCCCAAGCACTATTGTAAACAATGTTACAGAAGATTTTCATGACTTCCTTCCTGTTGACTTCATCATCAACTTTTTCTTCTTTTTCCTCCTCCTCCTCTCCTCCTCCCAGGCTTCCTCTGCTGTCTCTTTTACCAGGAGTGAGAGCTTTGAAGACGCTGCTCCTCCTGCGAGAAGGTCTGAGGCTCACGTTTGAAAACGTGCTGGCCTTACGCTCGCCACACCAATCACTCTGGCCCCAGACCACAGGGTCGTTCACATCACTGCTTACGGCCCCAGAACCATCGTCTTCCTCACTGCCGTGATCATCCTCATCCGCTCGACCCAATTTGCTCTCAGAAATAGCCTCGATGATGTCATTATAGGGGTCAGAGTCGCCGTCGGTGTCTTCTTTGGGAACAGGTGCATTGCTGATGCCGCCCAGGTGTGCTAGTGTGAGAAGAGCTCTGTCAGTGATCAGAGGGCCCAAAACCTTTTTGTCCCTCGAGAGAATCCGTATGGATCTCAGGCATACTTTCAGCACACGCCCTTGCGGTTCAGTCTGGAGGAACCTGATTAAAACTGTAGCCAGAGCCTGAGGCAATGAAACAAATGAAACAAAGGCGGAAACTGGTTTTAAAATGGTTTAGGTGTGTATTTGTTTATAAGAGCCAAGGTTACCTGTCTCAAAATGACATCTGGGTTACTGGATTCATCATAGTCTGAATCAGAGTCTGACATATAATCCCGCACTTTATTCTTTCGGAACTGCAGTGACCAAAACAATAACACAAAGTATTATGGGAACAAATCACTAATTATGGGTGTCGCTAGCAATGCAGAAATTATACACCTTTAACCCCTCTGGTGTTCCACAATTAGGACGAATAAAACAGACTTAGGACAATAAGCATAACATTTTGTTTTAATTGAATGATTATAATATATTTTGTTTCAATAATATTTGTTCTTTCATGGTACTAGACAATATTAATCTCGAAGGTACAGTGGTGTGAAAAAGTTTTGGCCCCCTTCCTGATTTCTTATTTTTTTGCATGTTTGATACACTTTAATGTTTCAGATCATCAAAAAAAAATTTATATTACACAAAGATAAAGCAGGTAAATACAAAATGCAGTTTTTAAATTATGATTTCATTAGTTAAGTGAAAACAAGCTTCCAACCCTACTGGCGGGCGCGGGGCACTATGTGAAAAATTAATTGCCCCCTCCTATTAAATCATGAAAGGACTGCAATTAAATACATTATTTTAGAAAGTTGAGTTAAATTTCACTAGCCACACCCAGGCCTGATTACTGCCAGACCTGTTGAATCAAGAAATCACTTAAGTAGAAGCTGTTTGACAAAGTGAAGCATGCTTAAAGAGCACCACATTAGGCCGAGATCAAAAGAAATTCAGACCCGATAGAATCAAACAGTTGACCTTTCAGTCTGGAAAGGGTTATAAAGCCATTTCTATGGCTTTGGGACTCCAGCGAACCATGGACAGAGCCATTATCCACAAATTGAGAAAACTTGTAACAGTGGTGAACCTTCCCAGGAGTTACCAGTCAACCAAAATTAATCCAAGAGCACAACGATGACTCATCCAATAGGTCATAAAAGAACCCAGAACAACATCTAAGAACTGCAGGCCTCACTTGCTCAGTTAAGGTCAGTGTTCATGACTCCAAAATAAGAAAGAGACTGGGCAAAAACAGTTTTTATGGCAGAGTTCCAAGACGAAAACCACTGCTGTGCAAAAAGAACATAAAGGCTTGTCTCACATTTGCCAAAATAATATCTTGTTTATCCCCAAGATTTTTGGGCAAATATTCTGTGGATTGATGAGACAAAAGTTTAACTTTTTGTAAGGTGTGTGTCCCGTTACATCTGGCTTAAAACCAACTCAGCATTTCATAAAAAGAACATCATATTAACAGTCAAACATGGTGGTGGTAGTGTTATGATCTGGGGCTGCTTTGCAGCTTCAAGACCTGGACAACTTGCCATAACTGATGAAACCATGAATTCTGCACTCTATCAGAAAATCCTGAAAGAATGTCCGGCCGTCAGTTTGTGACCTCAAGCTCAAGTGCTCTTGGGTTCTGCAGCAGGACAATGATGAAAAACACACCATCAAGTCCACCTCTGAATGGCTCAAGACAAACTAAATTAAGGTTTTGGAGTGGCCAAATCAAAGTTCGGACTTAAATCCGATTGATGATTTTTGATGCTTAAACAGTCCATTCATGCTCGAAACCCTCCAATGTGGCTGAATTAAAACCATTCTGCAAAGAAGAGTGGGCCAAAATTCATCCACAGTGATGTGAAAGACTCATTGCCATTTATCGCAAATGTTTGATTGCAGTTGTTGCTGCAAAGCGTGCCACAACCAGTTATTAGATTTAGGGGGCAATTACTTTTTCACGTAGGGCCATGCAGGTTTGGACAGCTTTTTTCCCTTAATAAAATAACTAATCATTTAAAAACTGCATTTTGTATTTTTTTGCATTATCTTTGTGTAATATTAAATTTGTTTGATGATCTGAATCTTTTTAATTGTGACAAATATGCAAATTCAAATAGGAAGGGGGCGCACCACTTTTTCCACACCACGTATATATTTATGCCTATACTAAATTCTACATATTAAACAAATCTTTCCAACAATTTTTTATATAACAGCGTAAACTTAAAAATATAGCAAAGCTATTTGGTTGTGAAAATGAATGGATTGTTCCTTTGATTAACTTTTCAAGAATTAATTCAATTTAATTAAGTTTTAAGTTATTAAATAAAATTAAAGTGTATGCCATCTAATTACCCAAATGGTTTAATAATAACTATCTGTGTGTATATTCCTTAAATTGTGGTGGGGTAAACGTTTTATGCATTTAATTGATTAGACATCTTTTTATTAAAAAATTCAGAAAAAAAACAAATAATTTGAGAAAAAAAAAAGGATTTAATAGGGCCCTACATGGTTTAATCCCTGCTGGTAGAAAAAATTTCTATATAAAATAAAACAAATATTAGAAAACTATTTTATATTTATATACAACATACGTAGAAAATCCTAGGCAGATTGGTGCCCTCTTGTGGGAGTAATATAGAAAATCATATGTAATACCATGATGTAAGTACTAGATGCCTTTATAGCCTTATATGTAAATATCAAGCGGCCACCTCAATCTCGTGAAGCCAACACGGTAGTGACTTAAACTGTAATTCGTCAACTGTGCAGCTGCTAGAGGTTGGCTCCAAAAGGGAGTCAATCCCATATGGCGCTTTTCCACTGCATGTTACGGCACGGTAAACGGCTCGGTACTGTTCACTTTTAGGGGGTTTTCCACTGGGTACAGTACCTGGTACCTGGTACTTTTTTTAGTACCACCTCGGTTGGGGTTCCAAGTGAACCGTACCATTACCAAAACGTGACGTGTAAACTCTGCTGATCACGGATTGGCTGGAGAGAATCGTCACTACCTGCATCACTGAACTTGCGACACAAACACAAAAGAACCGCTAGATTTAAATCAGCACAGCCAGCGAAGGATCGAACGCAGCTGTTTTGAACGAGCGCATCTTTTTTTAACAACCAAAAAGTTTTTGTTGTCTGTTGCGGAAGACCAGACGTTTCCTCGCGTTGATAGCAGAGGAGCGATCAAGCGAGAGCTTGATGGGGCGACGCGGAGTGAAAACGTTTTTTTTAGGAGTCGTGGAAGTAGAGGCGGCGCAACTATAACGACATGGGAATAATCCACCCACTCTAAAGCGGTACTGAACTGCAGTGGAAACAAACCGTGCCGAGCCGTACCGTGCCGTACTGAGCCGTACCGAGCCGAGTCGTACCACGCAGTGGAAAAGCACCAATAGACTCCCCATGTTAAAATGCCCAAATTTACAGCAGAAAAAAATATGTTACAAAAAGGGGTTTTGGTCTATATAGCTAATTTTGTCCTTCATGACATCTGTGAGGGGGGTGAATTTTTTTTTTATATCTCATCCGTTTAAATTATATTAAGCCATACATTTCTGTATAATTAAGGGCGTGGCCATTTGAGTGACAGGTGGATTGCCGCTGCTGTCACCGGCGTCAAGCTAGGTGGGCGTGGTTTCAGCAACCAGCTCCCGCCTCTTTGCCCATTTTCGATTATCCGGGAGTGACGCGCTGCCAAGATGGCGACGGCCGGCTCCGCCCACTTTGAGCTTCAAAAACGCTCTTCAGAAACCTACGGGTGACGTCACGGATACTACGTCCATGTTTTTATACAGTCTATGGTAAATATATACGCTCTGTGATCCCCTAGTTTCTTATAAGAGTATTTTGAGACATGATTACTTACTTTGATTAGATTTGCATTTGGATATAGATTTAGACTATCTATTTCATCATGGCTGATTTGTAGATTGTTCCCCCCAGAAATAGCTCCTTATTTTTGTATTTGCTTTTAATTTCTTATGGCGATCATAAAACATAAAAAAAATAATAATAATTTCCGAAGGTACGATTTTACAGTTTAAAATCGCCGAAGACCACCAGAGGGTTAACAGCCGTCAAATGCTTTTCAGGATGTCAGTAGCCTTAGAAAATTCAAGAACGTAGCTTTTAAAAAAGAAAATAATACCTCTTCCAGCTCCAGCCTCTGCAGCCAAACAACAGAATAATAAGAAAATTATTAAACCATCCGAAAAGATAAGACAAAGAAAATATGTCAAATATATTTATTCTGAGTGTGTGTTTTAACAGTCAGTAACAGAGCTAGTAGACCAGGAAGAGAAATCTATCCCAGATATAATGTTGAGTTTTCATCCAAACCATCATTTTGGTTGAGATTAAAATCTTAATGTAAAATCAGCATCACATCAACACTCTAATTAAGTGAACAATTCACATGGTTTTTGAAATTTCAACAGTCTTAATGTTTACTGAGTATGCAAAAATTATAGTAAACCAACATCTCTTTGTAATGTTAATTCAATGCAATTAAAGTCCACACATCAACACTAACTTGCTCTCTGGGATGGATTTGGTAGAGAGCTTATGGTCTAAATATCAATGAGCTGCAGGCCGAGGATCACGTCAGCTGCAGTATCAGCAAACAACTGAGGACATGCAGGAATATTTCCTGCCCGGAGGAAAACGGCACGGCTCAGAGAACTCCATGGCGTTCATATACAGAAATCTTAAATATGAGCACAGTTAGAGGAGACCTCATTTCTGAATGTGTGTGTGTAACTGCACTCAAATATCTCTTACTCTTCTTCTCTCCCTCTCCTCCAAATCATAGAAGAAACACTGTGCATACTAGGAGAGAGCGAAAATATTGAATTAGAAAAGAGCAGTTACATAAAATGTGAGTTGTGAGTACACAACAAAGTAGATTGTTTTGTAATGACATGTATTGTCAGCATGAATGCTATTAATACATTGGTTTTGGAGCCACTGGACTGAATACAATCAGTTTTTAGTTAATTGTAAGTACCTCTCGAATAAATTGCTGTAGTTCTGCCTTCAGCCCTTTCTGATCATCCTCTCTGATACACTCGATAATCCTCTCTATATTCATCGCTGCTCGAAAACACAAACGCACATACATAAACAAACAATAAACAATTTCTCAAAAACATCTAAGACGTGGTACAGAAATCTGAGACCATTAAAATCCATGATTTTACTCAAATGAGCAGTTTTATGGAAAAATTCTAATCAAAAGAAATATATATACTGTATGTTATAATTCACTAATCAAAAGTAATAAATTATTGATCAGTGTAATCAATCCATTATTAAAGCAAAAAGGGTACAAACTAAAAACAAAAACAAATCAAAACATTCTTCTATAATAACATTTTCAATTCAACTTTTGATTAAAAGTTTATAATAAATGAAATCAATATAATGATTTATGTTTAATGTAATAGATGTAATCATTACATTCATTACATAAATGTCAATTCTAAATCATTCATATGCATCTTGTACTATATAAAATGCAATATTACATTTATAAAATTACATTCTGAAATATAACATTTTCAATTCAATTTTTGATTCAGAATTCCTAATAAAGGTAAAACATGTAATAAATAATAATATGTCATTTACTTCAAATGTAATATTACAGTTAATATAATAAATGATTTATAGATATAATTAATTATATTAATTGCAATACTACATTTATAAAATTACATTATATATACACACACATAAACATACTTTTACATAAACGCGTGCATTTATGAATAAATCATTTATATTAATAATTGAAATGGCAAAATAGAATCCTTATCAAGATATGAATATGACATTTCCATATTAAAAACACAAAAAGAATCCGGCATTTAAGTCAATTCCAGATTTCCTTCCACTCCAGCCAAAACAGTTGTCTCCTTTATATTTGTGATAGTTTATCGTCTTACCTGTGAGCGTGTCTTCACCTGAGCGTGCCATGCAGGATGCAGTGCACCGGAGCCTTTAAATCTTTAATTTCTATTGGATTTGAATCACTTGCTCAGTTGCTGTGATTCTCTCTCTTCACGTGCAGGCCTTTTATCTAGATCTCTCTGAGATCTCTCCCTCTGTTTACCTCCAGCTCTGTCTCTACCTCCGTTTGTCTGTAATCCTGCAGTGCATTAGTTATGCTCTAATCCTTTAATATCTTTTCACTTCATCTCTATTCACTCACACTATAAATAACCTTACAGCAGATCCAGTTGATGTGCAGTGACATACAGTAACCACTAGGTGGCAGTTCTATAGAAAACAGTGACATGATGATTGATCACTTACTGTCTGAATATGTAATTAAACATTATTATGAATCCATAAACTATGAATAACCTAAACACAAGATAATAAACTGTAAACAGACAAAGCTGCTTTGTTATTGTTTAATTTAAATTGTATATGTACATATACTGTCTATTGTCTTTTTGTTTATTGATTTTGTATATTTATTTTGATTTTGTTATCCTGTCTGTACACTGGAAGCTTTTGTCACCAAGACAAATTCCTTGTGTGTGAAAGTATACTTGGCAATAAAGCTCGTTCTGATTCTGATTCTACCCAACATGCCCTTCAGACCTAAGGGTGTAATATATGTTTGATATATAAAAAAAAAAAACTTTTTTTTTAATTATATAATGTTCAAATATAAATAAACAGTTATTTATGCAAGATACAATGCACTGGATGTAAGCTGTAACAATGTAACATATATTTAGAAAATTCAAAAAGGTTAAAAAGAGGTTTTTCTTGTTTCCCTCTAAGACACACACAACACACAACAACACCACGACACACACAACACACACACACACACACACACACACACCACACACCACACACACCTTACCCATAGTCCTTTATCTTTTGCCTACGATTACGTAATAGCAATTAAAAACTGTATATTCAGTATATAATTTTTTATAATAATAATAATAATAATATTATACTTAATAATTATTATTAATTATTCAGTAGTAGTAGTAGTATAGTATTTAATTGTTTTAAATTATACATTTAAGTTTAATACATACATTTTGTTATGTGCTTTCCATCATTTTTATTTTTACATTACCATTTATTTTAATTTCAATTTTAGTTTTAGTCATTTTAAACTTATCTTTAAACTTGAGTTCAGTAGATGACAAGGCAGGTTTTCGTTTTTAACAGTTGTTTAACTTTTCTTTAGCAATAGTTCCAATTTTATTAAGTTGATTTAAAATAAATGATAATTTACTATTTAATAAACCATTTGAAAACTGTAAAAAAAGAAAAAGAAAAGTATATTGAAAGGTTTATTCTTCATTCAGTGTTGCATTTTTATTTATTAGTTCTCTTTTCCCTTTTAAATCCACACACAAGCATATATTTTAACCATAGTTTCAGCTTTTTCTAAGTCATAGTTAAAATTGAATCATGTTGATTTAAACTATCAGTTATTCTATTACAAAAGATTCAATTGTTGGAAAAAAATGTCAACTTTAATTATCTTGATAAAGTACAGTTTCAGTACATGATAATAGGAAACATCTTTCTTCCCAGAGGGCCAAGTTATGATTGCAATTCTGATTTGCAAATGTTAATATAATACTGGATTAAAGTTCATTTTGTCTGTGTGGTACATATTAAAGGAATGTTTCACTACATTTAGCTCATATGGGCCATATGGATATGACATTTACATTTATGTGTATGTGTGAATGTACATTTTAGTAAGTAAAACAGTACCAAGCGTTGTGAATCTGTCATGTAACTGAGCCAGTGTGTTTCCTGACAGGATACACATCAGTGCCTATGGACAGAAGAAAACACACACACACACACACACACACACACACACACACACACACACACACACACTCGTACCCAGTAGCACTGATTGGCACTCAACAAAGGATGTGTCTTTTAAAGATAGGGCAATGTTTGAAATGTATACAGAGCAATTCACATGAGAATACACAAACCCACCCCCCCACCCCCCCCCCCCCTCACCTTTCCACTACAGCCCAACAAACTGAATTCAACACAAGCATAAATCACAATAAGTGCTCAAACAACAGCGCCTCTTCTACTCTTAATCAAGTGTTACTCAAATCCTGCATCCACACCTGCCATTTACATCCTGTTGACAAGCTCCGTCGTACCAAGAAGTGATTGTGTCATGGTCAGTGAGTCAAGATGAATAGAGGTGAATCTGATTAAAAGTCACAAACAACTGTTCATTGTTACCAGGAACAAAACTTAAATAACACACAAAAATAAAAAAGCGCATCTTTTGTTTTTCTCGTTTTATTTTTATGAAATTGATTCTAAAACCAGAGACTTCACAATAAATAAAAAATAAATATTAAAAGATGAATTATAAGATTAAAAGATTCCTATAGAGAAGGTAATGGCTATTTGAGTTAATACTGCTGTTATTGGTTTCTCATAGGAATCACAGTTATAATTACACCTGATTAATTCTGGCCTGACTGTGTTTTAAAATGACAACAGTTGACATGAAAACGTGTGATGTTTGCTAGCATGTAGAAAAAAACAAGTGTCATGCCAATAGATGAAATGCAAATTGTGCCTTGATGACTTTTTCTTCTATCAGGACTACATCTACACTATACAGGAAAGTAGATATTTATCATCAAAATATACATAAACTGAAATTTGAGAACAAAAGCATAGTCATATCTGGAAGGATGTTTGTGTTTCATTGGAAGCTAATGTTATTTAAGTATTAATAATAAATATTGTAGTATATATTAATATATTGAATTAGCTTCTCTTTTTTTCATTTTCACAAGTACACAGTTTTCTTTTTAATTTTATACACTGTATATTTGTGTTATGATTTCCAGCCATTTCACCATCACCTGTCACCTCCACACTAGATTTCCCATAATCTCTCCTGGCTCCCACCTGCACACACTCCACAATCACCCGCATCTGCCATCATTCAATCTCATCTCTGATTCTCCGGGTATCTTCTCCAGTCTCCAGCTCCCCTTGTGTTCACCGATCTGATGTGGATGCGGAGAAGCAGCGCAAAGCCGTAGGAATCAGGTGATGAGAATGTTGCGCAGTTGCGAGATAACTGACACGATGATGGGGATCCAAAAGCACAAGAGAACTTTTGTTAATAAAAGTTTCATTTCTTCATTTAAGTGAGTTTGTCTTTATTGTTGCTGTGCTTTCATTAAAACAATGACCCACAAACTAAGCATTTGTTTTAAATAAGGGAAAACATCTTATTTATTTGGGTTACAGTGCAAGTAGGCTATATCCATCTTATGCATTTTGTTAATGAAAGTTAGATGTTTAGTATATGCAAATTTTCCATTGTACTATTTTATGATTTATGTGTTTTCATTAATAATAATGAACAACGAACTACGATCATTTTAATGTAAGGGGAAATCCGTAGACCTTTTATTTATTTGTGTTGCAACGAGGGTATTTGTTCATAAAAGTTTTATGTTTAATATCAGCAACTTTGTTGTGTGTGTGTTTTTTTTTCATTAAGAGTAGCCTAATATTGAATCAACCATTTTGTTCCAAGAATATAAAAAGATCTAACGTTAAATAAGTGAAAAATAAGTGCTATACAGATGCGAGAATGCGTGAATAGTTGCTGTTGAGATAAATGGACTCTCTTGCTCTTTCTCTGCTGTCTCTTTGCAATGGTAGATGTGGTCGTCAATTCTTAATTTGAGTACAGACAAGTTACAGGTAAAAAATTATATGATAAAAAAGTAATGGCAACAAATTATTTTTTAAAATCTTTTACTGTATCAGTTGACACAAGTCATTTACCTCATGTTTACTGTGCTCCTTTCAATCATTGTAGGCTAGGCTACTTCCCCTTTCCCCCCCCCCCCAAAGCATGTATGATAGACAAATTAATAAATTAATTATTTCTTTTTTTGTTACAAAAAAAAAAAAAATCCTGGGCTAAATGCCAGGGAGTGCTGCAGCACCCTCAGTACCCGTGGTAATGCACCCAGTTTCCGTACTCGTCATCCTCTGCTTAGCTGATGTTGCTAAAATATTCATCCTGTGCACTACTTAAATAAACAACCTTGTGTTTGCTCATCATATTTTCTGAGTCTGTGTTTCCAGACTATAACAGACAACACCAACAACCATGAGCATTCTACTATTGACATATTGATATTAACTGCTAATGACAAGATTCCATGGGTGCCTGGATGAGCCGTTATTTTCCCAGATTCTGTGGGATACCAACAATTGCACCTTGGAGCAATATACTGTATACTCTATGCCCTCCTGCTCAGCCGCTCTGCCTCATTCAAATTACTGCTTCACTCTTCAGTCACCGAATCTACACCAGTGTCCACCCCAGTCTTCCAGGTGTCAATTGCCAACATCACCGAAATTTCACCTGTCTTAGAACTCCTCCCAGATCAGGCCCCCTCGTCAATCCTCATGCAAGCTCAAGAGTCCAGAGTCTCTTCCTACCAAGAAGTCGCGCCAGTCCTTTACTTACTCCCTGAGTCCACTCCAGAGAGTGAAATCCCTGAGTCCGCTAGAAGGTGAAATTCCGGAGCCCACTTTAGAGAGAAAAATTCCAGAGCCTGCTCCAGAAAGGGAATTTCCGATCCCGTTTCTTAGTGGCCAGTCCTAGCTTCAATGTATCTAGATCCCTTGTCATGGCCACAGAGGCCAGTCCTAACTTCAATGTTCCTAGTTTCCTCATCATGGCGACGGAGGCCGGTCCTAACTCCAGTGTCCTTAGCTCCCTTGTCATGGCCACAGAGGCTGCTCCTAACTCCAGTGTCTCTAGTTCCCTTGTCATGGCCACGGAGGCTGCACCTCACTCCAGTGTTCCTAGTTCCCTCATCACGGCCATGGAGGTCACTCACTTCTCCCTTGTTACAGCTATGAAGGCTGTTCCTAACTCTAGAGTACCTAGCTTCCTTGTCACAGCCATGGAGGCTGCTTCTAACTCCAGTGTTCCTAGTTCCCTCATTAAGGCCATAGAAGCCACTCCTAACTCCAGTGTTCCTAGTTCCCTCGTCACGGCCACGGAGGCCGCTCCAAACTCTAGTGTTCCTAGTTCCCTCATCATGGCCACAGAGGCGGCTCCTAACTCCAGTGTCCTTATTTCCTTGTCATGGCCACAGAGGCTGCTCCTAACTCTAGTGTCCTTAGCTCCCTTGTCATGGCCACGGAGGCCGCTCCAAACTCCAGTGTTCCTAGTTCCCTCATTAAGGCCATAGAATCCACTCCAAACTCCAGTGTTCCTAGTTCCCTCATCATGGCCACAGAGGACGCTCCAAACTCCAGTGTCCTTATTTCCTTGTCATGGCCACAGAGGCTGCTCCTAACTCTAGTGTCCTTAGCTCCCTTGTCATGGCCACGGAGGCCGCTCCTAACTCCAGTGTTCCTAGTTCCCTCGTCACGGCCACGGAGGCCGCTCCAAACTCCAGTGTTCCTAGTTCCCTCATCATGGCCACAGAGGCGGCTCCTAACTCCAGTGTCCTTAGTTTCCTTGTCATGGCCACAGAGGCTGCTCCTAACTCCAGTGTTCCAAGTTCCCTCATCACGGCCATGAAGGTCGCTCACTTCTCCCTTGTTACAGCTATGAAGGCTGTTCCTAACTCTAGAGTACCTAGCTTCCTTGTCATGGCCACAGAGGCTGCTCCTAACTCCAGTGTTCCAAGTTCCCTCATCACGGCCATGAAGGTCGCTCACTTCTCCCTCGTTACAGCTATGAAGACTGCTCCTAACTCTAGAGTACCTAGCTTCCTTGTCACAGCCATGGAGGCTGCTCCTAACTCCAGTGTTCCTAGTTCCCTCATTAAGGCCACGGAGGTACACTTATTTGTATGTGTGTTTGTTAAGTGTTGATTGTATATGTGAAGCACCACGGCAGTCTGAACTAATTTCCCCAAGGGGATTAATAAAGCTCTAAACTAAAAAAAAAAACCTAATAATGTAAACCAAGTCAGGTTAATTATGTGTTTCTGTGTTCTCTCTAACAAGCCATCACTATATGATACATGGTTGCTATGGCATACATAAATGTTTGCAGGTGGCACTTGGTTGAACAGCTTGAGGATTCCAGCAGCTCCTCAGACTGGGAAAACAACTCCAGATGTCCAAAGCAGGAAAAGTGCACAATAGAGTCTATAGGGAAATAGTGAACAAGCATGAGGGGGGAAAAATAGGTTGTCAAGAAAAGAGGATGAGAATAGGGAAAATGGGCCCTGAATGAGCAGTCATTTCCTTTATATAGCTGAATTCAAATGACACCTCAAAATTCCTGGAAGTTCCTGACTGTCTGAAAAGATTTTATTTGGAGACCGTGTTGAGAAAGAGAGACCTCATGTCATCCGAAAAAATACTCACTTGGGAATGCCGATGGGAATTTTGAGAGTTAACAGAACTGGAGGGGATCTGAAGTGCCAAGGGCATGGAAAAAAAAGATAGAAAAAAATGTGACTCAAGTCAGGGGAACAAAACGACAGGAAAAGTGGAGCGATAAAGAAAAGCTTGTGTGTGAGGAGGGGCTATTTTAAGAAATGGCTTTCCGGCAGGTGAGAGAACTGAAAAAACCTTTCAGGAACAAACAGTTGGTTGAGGCGCAATAAGGAGGTGAGTCATAAGAAGAGGGAGGTATTGAAAGTATGAGTGCATCGGTGTTAGAGAAAGAAACACATAAAATTCATATAATCATCATACAGTAAATGTTATCTGTACCAGTTTAAACAGAGATGGAAAGTTGTCTATTAAGAAGGAAGGTATAACTACAACTATATAGACTGTATATAGCCTATATAGATTGTAAATCCTCTGTAATTGACATTGAGGACATGCCTTCTTACTTAACCCCGCCCCCTTCCCTCTAATATATAAATACAGAGGTGGCACAAGGAGATTTTAGAGCTTACATGCTTTTCTCAAAAGACAGTCATAGACAGAGTGGATCATATTTAATTATTCTCATCAGTGCGATATTGCTTCAAAGGATTGATGGTCAGGACAAAAAGTCTCCCTTCCATGCAGGGTAAGTTTTTGTAATTTTGTAATATGTAATATTATTGTTTATATATTTATTGGTGTTTCATCTGTTAACTAGACAACCATACCATATTTAATTCCTATGAAGTAAATAAACAAATAAAATAACTGAAATAAAATAAAATTGATAAAAAAACGTAATCTTATTTATTTCAGTTAGTTGCCAAGGCATCATTTCTCATTTCATTTAGTTACTACTTTTTTTCTTCTTCTGTGGAATACACAAGAAGACATTGTGAAGAATGAGGGTAACAAAATTGTTTATGGTAGCCATTGATTTCCATGATATTTTTTCCATTCTATGGAAGTCAATGGCTACCGCCAACTGTTTGGTTACCAACATTCTTCAAAATATCTGCTTTTGTGTTCAACAGAAGAAGGAAACTCAACCGCTCTGAACAACATGGGGGGATAATTATGACAGATTTTCATTTTTTGGGGGGGAACTATGCCTTTAAGTACTTAACTAAAACTAAATAAAATTGACACTTAATAAAAAATATATATGCATATTTTTAAAAAACAAACAAAAACTGATACAAATGACAAAAACACACAACAAAATTAATAAAACTTTAAAATTAAATTGAAAACTGAAAATACAAAAATAAAAGCTAATTCAAAACATTTGACAAAACTATGTTCCATGATTTTACTGCAATAACACACACACAGCACACACACACCCATATATATGATACAGTAATGAACATTCTCATATATAGTATATATACAGTAGGCCTAATGTTTATATATAATACATTTAAATTTATTATATATTGTGTGTAATTTACATCTCTGTAGGTCATACCATTATGGAAGTGGCTGTTTTGTTGTTGCTGACTATACCGATGAGCACAACCACACCAGTGAGACAGACAGAGAGGTGTGTGCACTTTCACCACACACACACACATTAGCACACACACACGCTACAGTATATTCACACAGTATATTCACTGCCACATGTGTTTTTTGAACAGGACACAGACAGAAAGCCTCTCACTAGTGAAGAGCATACAGAGGTCAAGAGACATGACCTTGATTGACACTGACAGAGAGACTCCATCAGTTGTGACCAAAACCACCAGAAAAACGCATCTAAACGCAACCTCTTCTCTGCTTCTACAAACCATCCTTCAAAAAGCCAGAGAGTAAGTGAGAGCTAAACTACCGTTCAAACGTTCAGCGTCAGTATGATATTTTTCAGCTCACCAAGACTGCATTTATTTAATCAAAACTTCAGTAAAAGCTGTATATTTGTGAAATATTATTACAATTTCAATAAATGTTTTCATACTCCCACTCCCACCCCCACTCCCCCACCCCAACACCACCCCCCAACTGATAACATATACAAATACACACATTCCTGTGTCAAAGCTGAATTTTCAGCATCATTCCTCCAGTCTTCAGTGTCACATGATCCTTCAGAAATCATTCTAATATGCTGATTTACTGCTAAAGAAACATTTCTGATTATTATCAATGTTGAAAACAGTTGCTAAATATTTTTGTGGAAACCGCAATAAGTGTCTGATGAACAGAAGGTTTAAAAGAACAGCATGTATTTTTTGAATAAACTATTTTGTAAAGGTCTTTTCCGTGACTATTTTATAAATTTAATGCATGCTTGCTGATAAAAGTATTAATGTTATTTCAAACCCCCAAACCTTACCGGCTTGTAGATATATAAATAAAAAACATATATTTGTTTGTGTTTCTTGGATTTAAGTTTATATCTGATATGTACCACATGGATTCACATTTTCCTTGTCCTCTGCAGACAGGCGGCACTCAAGAGGGTGTCAGCTTGGGACTGTCAGTTATCACACCTGCTGCACTTTATAACCGATGGTTCAGCGCAATGAGAAATCCAAAATGCAAATGACCCAACAGATATGGACGCTACTAATAACACATCACAGAGGACTTCTGCTCATTTCATCAGTGAACAAATGTATTTGACTGGACTGCTCAGGAATGTTTTGCTATAAAACAAAGTTCAAATAAAGTTAACTATTGTACATTGTATTAACTCCTAAACTAAGATATTGCATGTCTTTGACTAGCCTTGTTTAGGCGCTCTTACTGTCATAAGATTGTAATGCGTTCTATTTAAAAATTTTATAAGGGACAAAGTACTACCATGAATAAATAACACATAAGAAACTACTTATGGTCTACAGGTTTGTGCTGTCCACACTTTAATAACATATTTACCATCGGTTTTTACAGAAAATATGCCATCTTTTTGAGCATTAAGTATCAAAATATATGTCTTTTTTATTGATAAACACTCAATAATAAAAAAAAAATATTTTTGATTGTCAGATATTTTGTTTACTAAAATACTTGAAAAAATAAATAACCTGTCCTATATTATCAATGTTAATTATAATTTTAAAATTAAAGAATAAATCTTTAGATTTAAAACTCAAATTTACAAACAATGTGAGGGGGCCTTTTACCTTTTAGGGAACATTTAACAAATAAAATAAATAGGAGTACCTAATAAAAAAATTTTTAGAACAAAATTTATACCGGAATTTTTAAAAGTTTTAGTAAAGACATTGTTACTAATTTTATTGTATTAATTATAAATGGCAATTGATTTCTCTATTTAAATAACATATATTTCTTACAATTAATCTTAAATATTACTTTATTGTTAATTAAATATAAAATCACACACGTGTATTTCTAATGTATTTATTAAATATGATATATCCTCCTGAGAACCAGAAATATAAAGCTTTGTGAATTTAGTATTTTTTCATGTCATTACTTTGTTTAGAGCATAAGAAAAAAATGGTAAAATAACATTTTTGGAAAATTATATTTTATTTATATGTTATGCTATGTGCTCTGTAGAGGACACCAGACTCAGTTTTTTCTAAAAAAAAAAACAAATGACAAGATATACTGCAACGACAAAACAATGGGATTTTAAAAAAAATCAATTTTTAGGTTTCAGGATTTTTTTATACCTATCTTTGTTTAAGGATGGTTCTCAACTATGTTATAAAATATATAACAAAATGATTTTGATCTACATGTTGCTTTATGCAATATTTGTGTAAAATTCCACTAAACCGGTTTTCCCTTTAAAGCACCATGTTATCTACGCACTGTATCTAATTTGCATATAAAGTGCTGTTTGGACCGCATTTTTGAAAAAGACGTGTAATCATGTGAGTAGTATTGGCAATTTCTAATAATATATATATTTCCTAAGAATATTGATATATAATTTGTTTTCCTATTCAATTATTTTGTCTCCTAAAATGTATAAATGTGTAATAAACATGCTTTTAGTCCTGGTGTCCTCATATGAGGACATGCATGAAATCAACCTCCTGTTTCGTGACAGAAAGTTATATTTTGATTTGAAACTCCATAACATTTTTCCTGAGATGTTGATTTATGACAAACATTTTGAAAATGAGTCAGATTTAAATGATAATTACAAAACATCATCATATTTCCATAAGGATGTACAATCTTATCACTAAATTAATGTCAGCCATTTTTAAAGACCAAGGAGAGGGAGTGGTGATGGTGAAACATCCAATCATTTGGTATCTCTGGAAAGCCCTGATTGTGCTCTGTACAGGACATCCAGACTGTGACATGTGAGGTCTCAGAGAATTCACTCAAATATAATGTCCACCACAGAGACAAAAACTCCATAGCTGGGTCTCAAGAGATTATATTATATATAAATTATTATTTTTTTAATAATAAAATATAAAAAACACCAGATCAAAAAATGACGCTGTACACTAAATCATGAATAAATACAATGAGATAATCAGATAACTAATAACATTGCATGTCGTCTTTTTCTCGTCTCCAATCACGTGCCTCTTCCTGCTCTCTCCTCTGCAATCACACCCTGCGCGCCTTAACACCTGAGTGCCCAGGTAGAGTCTCGAGCGCTCCCGGACTTCCTCGTTCACGGGTGTCATGGACTGAGCGCTCTGAAGTCAAACTCACGACAAACAGCGACTTTATAAAGTCCATAAACAAACCAAGATGAATGAAAAGGAAGCTGAAGAAGGTGCAGTGGCCGTGATGCCGAAACAAGATCTGGTAGGTCTGGCAGAAAATTACTTACAGCACCTATAGCTACAAACCGAAGCACTTCTTTGCCTTGATTTTGTATTTTTACAAGCACGCTCCAACCTTTTGATGGCCATTTATTATGTTCTTGATAATACAAAGACTGACTGCTTGCAATTCGGTATGGTTTCGATTTAATGTTGCTTTGAGCAGCACTGCAGGGAGTTTCTCAAAAACAACATGCCATGGGTTATTACAAGACTGTGCATGTGTGTTTGGCATGAGCTTCTTCTAGAGTGTTACTAACTACAGTGTTCAAGTTAAAGTGCAGTAACATTTGTTGTAACTTTTTAATGTACTACAAGTGTTTTATTGAAGTATTTGACTATTTGTGTTATTTTTTATATTGTGGGGAGTTTGAATATTAAAGGGGTCATATGATGTTTTTTTAAAGATCATTATTTTGTGTATTTGGTGTAAAGATCATTATTTTTGACATGCTTTAATGTTCAAAAACACATTATTTTTCAAATACTGTACATTATTGTAGGTCCTCTATGCCCCAGCCTCTCTCAAACATGTCGTTTTCAACAAAACCCCCTCCTTTGACAAGCACAGTCTGATCTGATTGGCCAGCTGACACAGTGCATTTTGATTGGCCGAACACCACAAGCACTCGTCGGAAACATAACGCCCCTTACCATAATCGCGAGTTTCATCTTTCAAAATAGATGTAAAGACAGAGCCTGAAAGGGGATAGAGTCGCGTGACAGACACAGTGATTAAGTTGTTATGTGTTTGCAGTACACAAGCCACGTTTAAGACAGCTGTCTCCACTGTGATGTGACTCTCTCTCTCTCTCTCTCTCTCTCTCTCTCTCTCTCTCTCTCTCTCTCTCTCTCATC
This sequence comes from Sinocyclocheilus anophthalmus, assembly GCA_018155175.1. Lineage (NCBI taxonomy): Eukaryota > Metazoa > Chordata > Actinopteri > Cypriniformes > Cyprinidae > Sinocyclocheilus > Sinocyclocheilus anophthalmus. The sequence goes on from JADLZN010005339.1 coordinate 165,086, forward strand.
TCTCATCAAACCTGCTTTGAACGTCAACAATAGCAATACTTAAACAACAACAACACTAGCGGATTCAGAGCACCAGATTGTCAGAGCAAGTCAAATGACCTCCTCTCCTAGGTTCCGAAACGGTCGTCATAAATGCATTGCTGTTCTGTTGTAGTAATCTTCAAGATTTCTAAATGCATCTACTTTCGGAAGACCAAATAAAGTGCTTTTGCTTTCGCCTAGAAACACACAGCGTCTCTGACATGGCTGCTTCAACACTAACTGCGGTTACTGAAACCACGCCTTCTTTCTTTGCGTGAACATTTGGGCACATTATGCTAATATTTCTACATAGTGAGGTAGATATGTGGGGGCGTGTTAGAACGAGCCGTTTTAGCTAGGCATGGTTGACTCTTAACTTTTACAAAGAATATCTATTTGGATTTGAGACTTCAGTCTTTGCAACTTCAGGGATCTTATCTATTCCCATCAGCTTGTTACACTCCAAAGAGAAAGGAAAACTTGAAATCGCATCATATGACCCCTTTAAAACCCCTAGTTTACTTACACGATAAAGTAAAAAAAAAAGCATATCATTTTCCAGATTTCAATCTGTTATTTATATGTAAAGTGACTTATAAGCTGTAAAAAAGTTGATGATAAACAGGATAAAAACATTCATCATTAATTTATACTCTGTTTTATGGAATTTCAATTCCATTTTCTATGACAGTAATTAAATTCTAATCAATGTAAACACACACACATATGTAGGGTAAGTTTATCTAAGAAAGTAAATGAGTCATTTAGCAGAATTATTTAATCATTTTATTTAAAGTTGCATTAAAGTTCTCAGAAGATGTACTTTGAACTGTTTAAAGTACTTATCCTATTTCTCCAAAAAGTATTACCCCAAATTCCCTTGAAGAACTGTTTAATGATAGTAGTTAATTGTACTGTGCATCAGTAAAGTTTGTGCTTTGGTGTTTCAGTGCACCAGACACTGCAGGGACACTACACACAAAGCTTAACAGTTCTTCTAGTCTAAATAAGTGATGAGGTTCTGTAAAGGGTAAACTGGTTTGGCTTGCTTATTTGATGAAAGAGGTGGGTGGGGACTTAATGATAAAATTACAAGTCAAGTCGGGGTGAAGTGAGCCGTTTAACCTAGTTTTGTGGTCGATTTGCAGAAATGTAGCATTGCATCACTTGCTCAGCAATGGATCCTCTGCAGTGAATGGGTGCCGTCAGAATGAGAGCCCAAACAGCTGATAAAAACACCACAATAATCCACAAGTAATCCAATATTATAAATTATGGACTCACATTTTAGCTGGAAGAAACCATCTGAAGTTGAACACACATTAATGATGGATTTTTTTCTTACACACAGCTTTTCACTTCACAAAACATTAACTGATGGACTGGAGTGGTGTGGATTACTTGTGAATTATTGTGATGTTTTTATCAGCTGTTTGGACTATTAATGCACTGTGAACTAACATGAATAATTAAAAATATATTTCTCATTAATAGTGACCCTACAGTAAAGTGTTACCAATAAGATAATGTGTTACACATTTTAAAGTTGCGCTCAGTATTTTTTCCTCAATGAATCACATGATCAGCTTAAAGGCAGAGTAAGTGATTTCTGGTAGCCAATGTTGACATTTGAAATCACCAAAACAAACACGCCCCTACCCTAAAAGTGTCTCGCCCCTATTTTGATAGCTCTGGCCCACACATATGTACGCAACCCAGGCATCGATTTGTTCTGTGAAACAAAGCAAAACCAATGTTACACCGTGTCTACACCGAATGCGAGTGGCGCGGCGCGACAAAATACTTTAGAACTCATTATAATCAGTGATGCTGTCTACACCATAGATATATATACATATCTATGGTCTACACTGGACACGACAAATCCCTGACAGAAAACTGCTGCTGCGCACTGGGGGGGACTACAATTTCACATGATTTTCCAGTTTCAACGGTCTCTTTGTCGCGTCCAGTGTACTAGACAAGACTTTAGCTGTTGCTGCGCAGACACGGTGTTACTCACCTATCTAGAAGAAACAAAGCAACCTCGGCGTCCGATCCCCGCAAAGGGGGGGGGGGGGGGCCCCCCTCCGCTTCCTTTGAGTTCTCTCCAGGGCTGGAAAGCTGATCCGATATTTACACGGGTCCTACTTCTTGCCTTAAGCCTTCTTTTGTTCCGCAGACGGTTTCCTCTTTTGTTTTTTTTTTATCCGCCATCTCTATCTTTCTGTCGCTCGGCTCGGCTAATGTCCGTCCTGTTTACTGAACGCTCTCTCCTCCACATCATGAGTAGACACGCCCCTTACTGCTGATTGGCTACAAGTTTGTTTTGCTATTCGGCCTGAATCGGTTTTCTAAAGCGCTTTTGAAAAATCGCTTACCCCACCTTTAAATACACATACTTTAATCTGGTAACTTGTTTGAAGGTAGGTCCGGCCCACAGTTGTATCATGTTTTATAGTGTATTATTTAAAAGTATGTGTTATTGATTTTAGAGCTGGATTCCAGTGTTCTTTAAAAAGAGAGTGTGCACAACATTTGTGGAGGACTCTTTCAGGTAAGATGGTTGACTTTTAGTGAGTATTCAGTACCTCTTCGTCAGAGCACAGATCCTCTGACCGTTTTTTTATTTTTTATTTTTTTGTAGCAATGGCAGTCTGTGTCAGTGTGGGGCCACGCGAGACTTCCACCCCTCAGTGGCCCTGGGCGATTACTTCAGCACAGCCATTGTCTGTCACTGGGACAGCACACAGCACTCCTCCGAGCAGCCCACAGATGCCTATGGAGAACTGGAGTTTGCAGGAGCCGGCAAGAGACACAGCTATGTGAGTTCCTCATGCATATGTTCAAATTAATGGCACTGTGGTAGTGAGCCTGGATGAATCCTGTGGGAGGATATGAAAAAAAAATACTTTATTGCTATTAGTGGGTCTGGGAACAGACCACACACACACAGCACAACACCACACACACACACACAACATAGAAATATATATTTTAGGGATGCACCGGATGGAAATTCCTGGGCGAACGGAAAATCTGGGTGCACTTGCCGAAAAACTGTTAATTTAACTTTAATAAAAATTCCAATCATAAATAACCACACTTTTATTGAATAAACAATAAACCGGGACAGAAACTATATTAATATTAACTATAAATATATTTCATTCAGGGCTTGCAACTAATCAATTTAAATGGAATTTGTGTGTGTGTGTTATATATGCGATATATAATGTAGATGTGTGGTGTGGTTGTTTGTGTGGTGGGTGGAGTTTTGTTCCAAAACGCTATAAATCCATTTTGATGAATTTGAGTAAAAATGTGTTTTCTTTACCAAGAAAGTGGCAAGATGAAAACCACTATTTTCTGTTTCAAACTTTTACATAGCATCTTTAGGTTATAATAACATTAAAAATTCAAATCCAGATTTAGATTTTCAAGGATTTATTATAACATTTTATTTATTTTCCCCAAAATGCAATAAATCCATGACACTTTTTTTTCTCCCCAAAACGCAATAAATCCATTGAATCAATATAAAAGTTATTTTTCATATCGAAACTGTTGAAAATACACAACATAGACAGAAACTTGTTGTCAGAGCTGCGGCTGCCCGGCGAATTTATCAATAAAATAGTTTTCTCAGCTGAAAAGCTACATGACATTTCTCAGTAGCGAGGTTCTTGAAGCAGTTCAACTTAAAGATTCAATATTAGTAGATGCTGCTGCTGAATACTGCTGAGAGACGCACAGATGGAAGTATTCACACACACTTAATCTCTCTCTCTCTCTCTCTCTCTCTCTCTAATAACTGCATTAGCCTGCATATCAATGGTCATCTCAAGCCTCTGTTATATGCTCTAAAATGACGTTTTGGAATTTGCAACGAAAGGTTTGGGATGAGGTGCGTAAAAAATTAGCTAGTTTAACACACGAGATTTCAGGATGGAAACATGTCAAATGTCTTGAAACAAATCATCTGGACAATTGATGTGTGATTGTGACTCCAGGCCGTTAAAATTATTATAGAAATAATGCACTCCCGAAGTGGTTATGTGGCCACGTCGCCTCGCCTATTAATGGAATGGTCTTTCTCAGTTCTCAAACAAATTAAGAACTACAATCGATTTTTATTGACCGAACGCAAGCGCTTATTGTGATAGAAAACACTGTAACAGTTTCCTCTGATTAAGAAATATTTTTGTTTGCTTGGGTGGTAATATTAGGCCTATGGGGGCCCAAAAAATTGTTTTGCCTGTGTCACGAAAAGAGGTAAATCCGGCCCTATATACGCTGTATTAACAAAAACATTAATGGCATAAATAAAAACACTTACACTGACAAGCTACACAATATCGCGGGTTTATTCAAAGCGCTCCATTAGAAGTGCGTTGAATGGTGCGCTGTGATTGGTTGAGCAGATGTATCGCATTCTGCATATAAGGGAGACTGGCGTTTGTCGCGGTTTGAAAAAAAGGGAGAAAACATGACAGAGTAACTCGGCGGATATCGCATTTTGCAATTTTCACTTAATGATTGTTTGTTTATACATTTTGTTTAGAATAATTAATATTAAATAAGTAAATCAGTAATAAATGATATTTTAAAAAACTTTTCTGGTCTGTGGCAAAGGTAAAATAATTAAATATTTATATAAAAACATTTTTAAAACATAATTGTCATGTTTTAATTTGGGCTTCATATAACAAACATTTTTAATCAAATCAACCCCTGGGACATAACATTGCCTTTAAGCAAGGCAAGGCAAGTTTCAAGGCAAGTTTATTTATATAGCACAATTCGTACACTATTGTAATTCAAAGTGCTTTACATAAAAAAAAAGAAAAACAATAATCACAACAATAAAACAAGAATTTAAAACTTTGAAAATTATTTAAAAAAAAAAATTAATTTAAGAGGTTTAAAATGAATTTTAAAAAACGATTATACATAAAATATAGTGCAATCAGTTCGGACATCGCACAGTGCTCATTCAATAAATGCACAGCTAAACAGATGAGTTTTGAGTCTGCATTTAAATGTGACTAATGTTTTAGCACATCTGATCTCTTCTGAAAGCTGGTTCCAGCTGCGGGTGGCAAAATAGCTAAAAGCTGATTCCCCTTGTTTTGTGTGAACCCTCGGTATTTCTAACTGACTGCGATCCTAATGATCTGAGTGGTCTGTTCGGTTTATATTCAGTGAGCATATCTGCAATATATTTAAGTCCTAGGCCATTGAGTGATTTATAAACGAGTAAAAGTACTTTAAAATCAATCCTAAATATAACTGGAAGCCAGTGTAAGGACCTGAGGACTGGTGTAATATGCTCAGATTTTCTGGTTCTAGTCAGAATTCTGGCAGCAGCGTTCTGGATGAGCTGCAGCTGTCTAATGGTCTTCTTGGGAAGGCCGGTGAGGAGACCATTACAATAGTCCACCCTTCTGGTGATAAAGGCATGAACAAATTTCTCCAAGTCTTGACTGGAAACAAAAACTCTAATTCTTGCACTGTTTTTGAGATGATAGTATGCTGATTTATTTACTGCTTTGACATGACTACTGAACTAAGGTCTGTCTCCAGAATTACACCAAGATTCCTGACTTGATTTTTAGTTGTTTGACCCCTAGAGTCAAGGTATGCATTCACCTTGAGAACTTCATCTTTGTTTCCAAATGCAATGACTTCAGTTTTTTCCTTGTTTAACTGAAGAAAGTTCTGGCACATCCAACTGTTAATTTCATCAATGCATTGGCAGAGGGGATGTATGGGGCTGTAGTCATTTGGAGATAATGCTAGGTAAATCTGGGTATCATCTGCATAGCTGTGATAGGCAATTTGGTTCCTTCTCATTATTTGACTTAGTGGGAGCATATACAGGCTTAACAAGAGCGGTGTAAGAATTGAGCCTTGTGGGACTCTGCGTGTCATGGACGTCCACTTAGACTTATGCTCTCCTATACTCACATAATAACCTCTCCCTTCTAAGTATGACCTGAACCATTTAATTACCATGCCAGAAAGCCCAACCAAGTTTTCCAGTCTCTCTAGTAGTATGTTATGATCGACAGTATCAAACGCAGCACTGAGATCTAGTAGTACCAGCACTGATATTTTGCCAGATTCAGAAATTAAGCGAATATCATTTATTATCTTAAAGAGTGCTGTCTCTGTGCTGTGATGCGATCGAAAACCAGATTGAAAATTGTCCAAATATCCATTTGAGTTTAAGTATTTGTTCAGCTGATTAAAGACTACCTTTTCAATAATCTTTCCTATAAAAGGAAGATTTGATATTGGTCTATAGTTGCTCAATATGGCGGGTAGGTGAAGAAACGGGTAGGTGAAGTTTATTTTTGTAATTTAAAGTTGCTCTTTGGCTGTATTCCTGTTTTGATCTTAACACCCTTCTCTTTATAATTATTTAAAAAGTTTGTTTTCACTTGTTGTTTAGATTAATTTATGTGCAGTAATTAAGTATTATTATTTTTTAAATTTATTTATAATTTTTTTAGAATGTTTTGGTCTGTGTCAAGGGCACAGAAAAGCACAAAAATAATTTTCTTAGTAAACCGTGTATAGTTTTAATTTCACAGAAAATTTGCCCATAGTTGACGAAACAACCATGTCACAAATTAGTAGTTTGTTTTTGTAATTTACAGTTGCTTTTCACCTTTAATTCCCATTTTAATCTTACTTCCCTTCCAAGGATACCTTACTTGGTACCCTTCCAAGTACCAAGATGATCGACAAAGTAGTCCGTGTGTACCATCAGTGAGTTCAGACTGTAGGGGGTTACGAAGCTATGAGAATACTTTTTTGTGCAAAGAAAACAAAAATAACGACTTTATTCCACGTTTTTGTCTCTACTGCGCCACTTTGGACGCGCGTTCACAACAGTACCATGACGCGAGCGTGTGGCAGCACTGACCCAGTTCCAGAATGACGTCATCACGGTGGATCTAGGTCAGGTGCAAGTGAACCACTGATGTCACACAGACTACTTTGTCGATCATCTTGGTACTTTTCTGGACCTTGAAAGTGGTAGTTACCTTGCTGTCTATGCAGAGTCAGAGAGCTCTCAGATTCCATCAAACAATCTTTAATTTGTGTTCTGAAGATGAACAAAAGTCTTACGGGTTTCGAACAACACAAGGGTGAGTGATTAATGACAGAATTTTCATTTTTGGGTGAACTAACCCTTTAATCCTTCTCTTTATTCCAGTTTCTGCGTTTCTCCAGCACTACGGATCCTTCCAGGGTCTTTGATTTCATGAGAAAACACTGGAAACTGAGGCAGCCAAACCTGGTGGTGTCAGTGGTTGGTGGTGAAGGAAGGTCAAAGGTCAAGAGCTGGGTGCGAGACGTGTTGAAGCAGGGGCTGGTTAAAGCAGCACAGAGCACAGGTGTCGTATTCTCTCCTCACATAATATGATTCATTTACTGTTCATTCATTTTCATTCTGCTGCTTTCACAACAGTGTTAAAGTGTTGATATTTGAGTAGAAGTTTTCGATCTCCAGACTGTAATTTTTAGACTTGCTTGTTTTAAGAACATGTTAGTTGTTTATTTGTAAAAAGGTTTGTATGCCATGTGACTTTTTGTTTGTAAATGTCACCTGAAATGCATAATGAGAAAAAGAGAAGTGCATGACCACAGTGAATTTACTCAGTGACGGGTATTGCAAGCAATTATATGAATCATACATTCATCTTTATACAAGGCGAGGCTTTTTATCCAAGGTTAATATGTATTGCTGGTCGCAAAAACATCCAAAATAAAAGTTTTGTTTACATTATATAAGTGTGTGTACTGTATATATTTATTATAAATACACACTCGTACAGTATATATTTTGAAAATGTTTTGTTTATGTATAAAATATTTATATATAATATAAATTGCATATGCATATAAATATATACCATTATTTTAAAAAAATATACATGTAGGTTTGTATATTTATATATACATAACAAATTTACACAGTACACACACACACGTATATTATGTGAACAAAAACTTTTATTTTGGATGCGATTAATCGTTTGACAGCACTAATAACAAGGCATTGCTCATTCATTCAAGTCCCCCCGCATTCACTAATTATATCCCTTAAAGCTCATCTTTAATAATTAAAATTACAGAATTTAAATGTTTATTTTTCCTGTGAAAATAATTTCTTCATGTCTTAAATTGGCTTGAATATAACTCTACAACCCTCATTACGTATACACGGATTCATGAATATGCAAATAATATGCATGCCTCTACTCAATCACACCAGCCCAGACCTGCTTCACATTAGCTTGGTTAACTAATTTAACTGTAATAGATATCATCAGCTTTTGGCTTGACTTTGTTGTCAATCAGTTAATAATGTTTTGCTAATGTTACATAAACCATGGTATCATTCACCATCTCAGACTGCTGCCTTCTAAAAATCAACATCCTTTTGTAGAAACACTTTGCTAATGAAATGAAAAGCCCCATCCCACAAGTTGATGGGATTAGTCACATGTTTGTGATGGCAGGTGGTTTCAAACTGCATTTTTGAGTCTTTGTACCAACTGATGAATTTGCTAAGTGTTTGTCTTTACTAATTTTACAACATTAAAAATTTGATTTTCACCACAGGGGGTCTTTAAATTTTATTCTGGCCACAACTGGGAGCCAGTGGAGTAAGACCAGGATGGGTGTGATGTGGGGTTCTCTTTAGCTGATTAAACTTTGGGATTTTGATTTTGGATGTATAGGAGCGTGGATCATAACCGCAGGACTGAGGGAAGGCATCGGCAGGTGTGTAGGAGAGGCTGTGAGAGATCATGCCTCTGCAGTGTCTTCCACCACTTTCAATAAAGTGGTTCCTATAGGCATTGCTCCCTGGGGTCTGGTACATAACCGCCAACAGCTTGTTAACCCTGAGGTAACACTACTAAATACATTACATTGCTGACGGTGCAATACTAGGCATACTTAATACTAAATATTGTACATTTCCTACAAATAAACAACATGTATCTTGAAAATAAATGTTCCCAAAAACATATTCCCTCTATACACTATATATACTGTATATAGTTACTCTTAATATAAACTTCTAATTCTGAGTTTACATCTTACAATTCAGTTTTTTTTGTTTTTGCCATGGAATAAAAAAAATGTTTAAACGGTAAGTACAACTTTGTATACTGAAGTCTGATTTGCTCATGTTTGTATAGCTGCACAAACAAATGGCATTTCAGCCTGCCAAAACATTTGGAACTGAATGCGCTTTCATCAGAATTTTCTTCTTCAGCACTAGGGATGTAACAGTATGAAAATTTCTTATCATGATTATAGTGACCAAAATTATCACGGTTATCAGTATTATCAACAAATAAAATGACTTTTTGTTTGCATAATCACTAAAACAATAACATTACCAATGATGTTCGATTTTAAATGATAGCTTGACTGACACCGTTTAATGGCATGTTGAAATATCTAATGTAAATGTTCAAATAAAGCTTTGAAAAAGTTTAATAAAAAGGTAAACCTCACATTTCAGCCTTTAAATAAAGAAAATATATGTCTAAATGATTAATAAATGATTATATGCATTTGATCTGCTCCATAAATAATTGTAGATAACTTATCTGAATTGTTTAAATGTGTAGAATCCACATAAGCTTGTTTTTCATCAACCGATCAAAATTTACAGCAGGGCATGGAAATTCGGTCCGTTTTTGGCCAGACAGAAACTGCTCACAGGCTGAATGTAAATATAAGTCTCTGTAAATCCACTCGCTGACAATGATAAGTGATAATTAAAAGATGAAACAGTAATACTAACCGTGGGGAATTTTATCGTCAAACCGGTAATCGTTACATCCCTATTCAGCATGAGGATCATCTCTTCACTGGACTCCGAAGAAGAAGAACGAAGAAACCTGCTTTTACCATAGAAGTGCCCCGGCAGCAGAAAGATGCTCCCCTGCGGCCATCCGGCGATTACAAAAAGCAAATTTCCTAGGAGCAAATTTCTGTGGCATTGTTGCAAATGCCGTGCTACGAGTGTAGCTTGTGTCGGGCACCCCTGCATGCCTCAGATGGGCACAGTAAGTGCATCGCTTGCCTGAGCCACGCCCACGTTAAGTTCTGCGCACACTGAGACAGACTGCTTTCACTGCGAGAGCATGAGTCTCGCCCTGCTTCGCTCGCGGATTGCCTTCAATGAAGGCACATCTCTGCCTTCCATCGGCCCTGTGCACCCCTCCAAGCCCTGCAGGACCACCTCGGCTCTAGTGGGCAGGACTTACTTAGCAGCTGGACAGGCTGCCTCAGTGCTTCACACGATGGTGGTGCTTCAAGTGTTTCAAGCCAAACTCCTCCATGCAATGGATGAGTCCAGCCCGAATCCTTATGCTTTTAAGGAGCTGATGCTAATGCTTTCAAGGCGGTCTCAGGTCATGCTCCCTCTACAGGATGGCGAGACCTCTTTTATGGGCACATTGCAACCTGTGTTCACTCAGGGCAGTTCATGTGCCGGGCAGACTGAACCAAGGAGCAGACATGCTGTCTGCAATGCATCAATGTAGTAGTTCAGATGATTTGGTCTGTCTTCGAGAGGGCAGACGTGGACCTCTTCGCCTCAGAAGACAACTCTCATTGCCCTACTTATTTCTTCAAGGAGCAATATGCTCTGGCCCACGATCGGCCCAGCACTCTCCTGTATGCATTCGCTCCGATTTCCTTGCTCCCTCATATCATCAGGCGAGTTAGGGAAGTTGGATGCTCAGTCCTCCTGGTGGCTGTACTCTGGAGGTACCAGACATGGCTGCCCAAGAGAGAAACTGTTTAGAAAGGGAATGCTTTGGTTACTAACGTAACCTCGGTTCCCTGAGATGAGGGGAGTGATCTGGACTTATATCTCTGGATTTATATCTCAAAATAATTTTTTCCCCCTTAGAATAGCAAGAAAAAAAGTCAGAATTGTGAGAAAGTAGCAATTGCATTTATTTTATTTTATTTTTTTTATTCTGTGGCAAAAACAAGCTTGCGTAGCGTAATGTTCAGACCATACATGCTATGTACTTCAGGAATAGTAAGAGGAGTATGGTAGTATGCAATTCCGAACATAGTCGATAAAAAAGGCAGACTTCCCCCAATAACACTCAAGTGCAAAAAAAAATCATACCCCAATATGCAGATGTACTAGCTTGTGGTTCACAGTCTTTCAGAACAACAGTGTCTTTCGGTTTCTCTTAGGGAAGTTTCCCTGCAAAGTATTTTGTCCAAAATGCAACACGTGACTCCTGGTGTCTGGATAATAACTACAAGGCTTTCCTTCTGGTGGATGATGGGACCGTAGGACGTAAAGGTGGGGAGGTCATTTTCAGAGGCCGTCTGGAGAATCACATTTCACGTCAGCGTCCAGGTACAAAATAAAACTGAATGGCACTCTTCTCTTCTTAGGAATGGTTTATAAATGTTCATGATGCATTTGTGTTTAATAGAATATTATTGATGTAGAGTTGACTTTACATTGCTTGGATTCGTTGCAGTTGTTTCATCGAACAGACTTGTAACCGGCTAACCAGCAAAACCTTGATTTGAACAAGGGAGAGGTTTTTGCCATCTAATGGTCATTTTGAGCTATTGCAAGAGAGGACAAAACTTTTAGTATAAAGAAATTTAGTATACATTTTAGTATAAAGGCAGCGTCCACAGAAGGGAATGTGGTGATAGAATTTGACAAAGTTTGACAATAATACGAGTATATTACTGAAACTTTAACGTTATATTAGCTGAAATTATATTAACAATATCAATCAAATTCAGTAGTAATGTTTAATATGTTTAAACATATTATGTGTTTAATATAATGTTTTATGTATTTTATTGTAAGATCTGTTTCTGATTTCATACTGACTGATATGCAATTGCTTAAATGCATCATCTTATATGCAGGCAGTGCAAGCATTGAGATTCCTGTTCTGAATATGCTGATATCTGGAGAAACTTCCATGGTGGAGGTGAGGAGATTAGTTTTATTAAACACAAAACTTCCTCTGTAATTTAGATGTGACTTTTTTTCCTTCAGTAGAACAATAAAGAAGACTTTTAGCAGAAACCACGGGTCTTGGTAATTTATAAAAAGCAAGTCAATGGCTACCAGCACTTGAGAGTAAAAAAAAAAGAAGCATATACATATAAATGAATCATTCTTTTGAACTGGTTCTTTTAAATGAACTGGATGAACCAGTTCATCAAATCAGAATGAATAATCTGAAACATTTCTTGACTTGACCAGCATAGATCTACAAGTTAAAAGGGACATAACACGCACAGTTTCTGCCAATCTCGTGTTAATCTTGAATACCTATAGAGTAGAACTGCATCCTTCATATCTCCAAAGAGTCTTTAGTTTTATCAGATTTATAAAAGAGAGATACAGCTGTACCACTTCTCTCTGAAAACAGTCAAGCCCCTGGATGCTGCCCATGGTCGAGCTAAAGCGGTCCCCGGCCTGCAAAGCTTTTACGTAGCGATCGTCTGCAAGCTGTGACATCAACATAAATAAAACAGGAACAAAAACTTTATTGACTTAAATTTTATTTAATTTGTTTATAAAACATTTGTTCACATCGAGTGCTTTAATATAATTGCGTATACGTGATATCAGTGTGTGGTTACGTAAACAACCTGGTAAATCAGTTATTTGAACCAGTTCATTGAAACAAACTATCTGAAGAAAAAAAAAAAAGTTTGTGGAAAAGTAATTGGACTTCCCTTTGCCTGAGACTCTGGATTACAGGTAATGATACTGTAAATGTTAAGTTTCTTGTACAGACCAATTGTTTCGCTTCATAAGACCTAAATATATTGTCAGGAGTCACCGGCATTCATTTTGTCTTGCCTGTATATGCTTTTTTGACTCTCAAGTGCTGGTAGCCACTGACCAATCTTCTTTACTGTTCTACTGAAGAAAAAAAGACACCTACATCTTGAGTAAATTAACAGCAAATTTTCATTTTTGAATGAACTATCCCTTTAAATTTTTCTCTAAGGAGCCGTCAATGCACTACTTTTCCATTGTTTTTCCATGTAAACAGGTGCTAGACAGACGTGTATGACCATTGCGCTCACGTCTAGCGTCTTTTGCAGCATCTCGCACATGAGCGCTGGGTTTTAAGACACCTTTTTCAACTTTTACAAGCGGCGCCACTCGCATTGTGAGCTTTTGTTTACTGTAGCAAGTTGACATGGCAACTGTTTTATTTGATGGCAACATGGCATTCTGCATTTATTATTATTTTTTTAACCATTCCTGTGCGCTGCATCTCATGTTTTTTGACGCAGAGATGCATTCTGTGTGAACGGCCCTTTACCATGTTTCTTCATCTCAGGCATTAGATACCTCTCTGATGAATTCAATGCCCTGGTTGGTCCTGGCTGGTTCGGGTGGGCTTGCCAATCTTGTGAGTGACATCGTGGAGAACGTGCAGTCTGCTTCAGTGCCTGTACTTGGAGCAGAGAAGGAGGAAGGCACTCCCAACGTGGAGCTTAGAGAACGAATAGCCACGAAAGTAAAAAAATACTTTCCTTCAGAGCGAGACATGGACAAGCTTGTTGACAAGGTGAACGTCACACTCTTTACTTAATCATATAACATCATCAAAGTGGGCTATTTTGTGTCAGAACTTCAGAAAACTCCCCAGCTCAAATTTTATTTTTTAAAGCATTTTTCTGAAGAAAGACAAACATAAATAATGATGAAAGCCAGAATATTATTGTCATGGCTTAGAATTTACTGAGTATTCCACTATTTTGAAATTTGACAATTTTCACCTGATATTTAGAGCCACATTACAGGGGTAGGTCTACTGGTAAAATTTGACTTTAGCAATTTTTGTTGCAATAAATGCCAATGATGACAGTTCAAAAATGTTACAACATTCAACGTTTTCTTTCCTTCAGACATTTCTCTTTTAAAAAAAGTAACATCTGTATTCCCAAGTGACCAACATTTGATTTTTGTTTGCTGAAAATGTGAACAATTTACTCATTGAGCCACATTGAGATCCCTATATTTCTAGGACTGAACCACATACAGGCCTTAAAATGAAGATAACCAAAAGAAACAGTTGTTAATGTTACCCCTCTCCCCCGGGTCCTCACCACCACACCTCATTATTGCGCCACACCTCATTCTTGCTCCGAGTGAGTCTCCGGCATGTGAGGCGGACGCACTAACAAGGAGGCTAAAGACTGCAGCCCCTAGTGTCAGTCGCTAGTGCATCTCTTGAGATCAGAGGAGTGAGGTTTACCTGCACAGCACCTACTACTGGCCTCCGTTACACTCACCCCCCTAAACCGCACTCCCATCCGGGTCACGGCACCAATGTTACCCCTCCCCCCCGGGTCCTCACCACCACACCTCGTTCTCGCTCTGAGTGGGTCTCCGGCATGGGAGGCGGACGCACTAACAAGGAGGCTAAAGACATATCTTAGTTCTCTTATTTACGTTTACATGACAACGGTGTAGTCAAAAATTTAAAAGTTTTTCCCTTGCATTTTTTAAAAGTTTCACATATACATGACAATGTTTTCAAAAAGATTTGCATTTACGCCAGTTTACACACATCCGCGAAAACAGCCAAAAACGCTGTATTACATATGCCAGGCCAGTAGTTGGCATGGTCACCTTGTTAGTAAACAGCACCTGTAGGGAAGTGAAGATTATATGATGGATATGCGTCTCCACTGTTGGTTGTGATATTGGTGAAGTAAATCCACACTTTGCTGAAGAAGCGTTAGCAAACTCTTGAGCAGCAACAAAAGTACCATATACTCCGCCACTGTTGTGTATGTTTGTTCGCGCTTGCCTTTAAAATTAACACGTACTGCGCATGTCTACATACCTAACATGTACTACGCACGCACATGACGTCACCGTTTTCAAAGATTCCCGTATTGGGTGTTTACACGAAAACGACAACGGTGCCATTTTCAAAAAATTCCACTTTGAAACCCGTTTTCAAATTTATGCGTTTTCAGTCCCCAAAACGCTGTTGTCATGTAAACGAACAGTCAAAACGCATAAAAAGTTTCCCGTTTTTGGCTCAAAACGTTGTCGTGTAAACGGCCCTTTAAATACTTTTTGTGTTACAGATACACAAACATTGGGGGGGAAAACACTAAACATACGTTTCCAATTTTTTCATTGTCACCACTGGCATATAATGCAACAAGGATAGCTAAAGTCAACTGATTTTACTTGTAGACCTTCCTGTCTTTCTAAAGTCATTTTAATCCTCCTGTAATTTGGCTCCATATCAGTCAGTTCATATCACAGACACTTTTTTTGAGCACTGACTTATTTTTTTTTCTTGTTGTTTGGCTGGCTCCTGAAAGGTTTTAAGCATCTATCAGAAAAAAGACCTCATCTCCATTTATCACGCAGAAGGAACGGATGATTTTGACACTGTGATGCTTAAAGTGCTTGTGCAAGGTAAACTTAAACTGGTTATTGCAGTGTTTGTACCTCACTTCCACTTCTAACTCCTGTCTACAGTGGACCTTTGGTGTTTATACATGTCATATCTTTTAATGTATGTAATTTTGCTGTGTGTTAGCGAGTAAACAGCGGGTTTCAGTGACCACTAATCCCTATGTTGATGAGTTGAAGCTGGCTGTAACCTGGAACAGAGTGGACATTGCCAAGAGTGAACTCTTCAATGGAAACATTGACTGGAAGGTACAGTAGAGAATTGTAAGAAATATTAGCTTTTGAACTAGGGCAAGTTGTTGAGTGTTACTGTAGTTTAAACAGCAGTGCATGGCAATAAAAAAGCCAAGGTCTTGGGATTGATTCCCAGGAAATGCATGAATTGATTAAATGTATATACTGAATGAAGAGTCGCTTTGGATAAAAGCATCTGCCAAAAGCATAAACGTAAGTGGCAAAACTGAAAATGACATTCACATAAATTAAGGAATATCATTTTTATGTACACTAATGTTCAGAAGGTTGGGGCCCATAAGAAAGAAATTAATAAATGTATTCAGCAAAGATACAATAAATTGATCAAAAGTGTCAGTAAAGACATTTATATTGTTACAAAACATTTCAATTTAAATTGAATGCTGTTCTTTTGAACCTTCTACTTATCAAAAAATCCTGAAACAATGTATCAGTTTCCACCAAAATATTAAGCAGCACAAATGTTTTCAACATTGATAATGATAAATATTTCTTGAGCAGTAAATCAGCATCTCAGAATGATTTCTGAAGGATCATGTGACACTGAAGACTGGAGTAATGAAGCTGAAAATTCAGCTTTGCCTCACAGGAATAAATTGCATTTTTAAAATATATTCAAATAGAAAACCATTATTTTAAAATGTAGTAATATTTCACAATATTACTGTTTTACTGTATTTCTGATCAAATAAATGCAGCCTTGGTGAGCAGAAGAGACTTCTTTCAAAAAATCTTACCACCCCAAACTTTTGAATGGTAGTGTGTCTTTTGAGACGTTATGGTACTATTAAACATACTTTAACTAACTCACCAAGTCATCCCATATTTCTCCGAAGTTCTCCGAAGCACAGGAATTTATGGCCACTCAAAAAAAACCACAACCTTGTATTCATATTTAAATGTACATGAACTACTAATGTTATGCGTTATGTATTGTGAATAATTAAAGTTGTTATATTTTGGCATACGCAGTATGAAGATCTAGAAGATTCCATGACTGATGCCCTGATGAACAATAAACCCCAGTTTGTGCGTCTCTTCATTGACAACGGTCTGAACATTTTGGGCTACCTGTCTTACGGCCGACTGGAGGATCTTTACAACTCCATCTCTGATACCTCTCTGGCCGGCACTCTCCTGCAGCATCTCCTTGACGAGCGCAAGAACGAGTCCAGTGATCAGACATGTCGCTTCAGCGTTTATGAGGTGAGATCTGGAAATTGACAAATATTGGCAGATTAATTAGTCTGTCACCAATTCATAGTAACACCCACCTTATTTTCTTCAGCCAAAGTGATATTAAGGCTTTAGAAGAAATCATTCCAGGATTTTTCTCCATCTAATGACACCATTTTGACAGTCAAAAATCCACAGACAGCTTTAAAGTAATCCAGCTTGGAGAAATGATCAGTAATGTTCAGAACAAAAATTCAAAAATGATATACTTTTTAACTACAAATGCTTGCCTTGGTCCAGCTCGGTTTAGTTCACACCCAGAAGGTTGTTTGGAAGGTCACGCAAGAGGTGGCAAGAACTATGAAGAAGGGCGCCTGTCTAAAAGTTGAATGGTCGATGCTATATATTAGTATTTGTGTCAATTTAATGATTGGTCTGTGTATTCTGGTTCTTGAGGCTTGTTCCACAATGGTCAGCCCACTCTATCTAAGTTCTTCATCCTTGTACTCGGGTTCAAAGAAGTAGTTATGGGTGAAAAACTCCATCTCTTTTCCTCCAACTTCAAAATCATTCCACAAAGATGCTTTGGACTGTTTTACAGTGTGAAGGGTGCTTACTATTTAGTATTTGCAAGTTCCTCTTGTCAACAATGGAGCGGTTTTTGCCACCTCATACATGAACTTCCTAACTTGTATACATCATGCAACACACCCACTGCTCCGGGTGTGTGTTCACGGTGTGTGTGTGTTCACGGTGTGTGTGCGTGCGCACTTTGGATGGGATAAATGCAGAGCACTAATTCAGAGTATGGGTCACCATACTTGGCCACATGTCACGTCACTTTAAAAGAGGTTTTACTTTTTAAAAAAATTCTGCATATGACATCGTTTCACTAAAGAAGACGCTTATTTGTCAGGTTGGGTCATGTGTTTTACTCGGAAGCTGCCTAAATATGGATTTTGGAGTGTCAAAAATGGACTACGTTAAGCTCCGTATGCTTGCGTACGATGGAGAAAAAGTATGTTTTCCTCCAAAACGTTAATTCTCTCTTCGGCTGAAGAAAGTCATGTACGTCTTGGATGACCTGTAAATAATCAAGAAATTTTCATTTGAACGATTCCTTTAAGAGTATTCTTAACCTGCCGTTTAGTGCATTCATATGTTCATATTCTGAGCTCATCATCATGCTTGTCTGTATATAATATACATCATCAATAAGGTGTATACTGAATTTTATATTACGCATGTTAAGCGTTTTAAGTGATTATAATGCAATGGAACGCAAGTGCTCAAAACTTCTCATATCTTTGCTTTTCATCTTTTGAGAGATGATCTAAATATCCGTGGCTTATAGCAGATGGAAAATTGACGGAAGAGCTGCAGTTCTATGTATGTTTTGCGCACAAGTCATGTGACTGAAAACAATGCATGGATATGTGCTGTTGTGAATGTCACTGATTTCTCATCCTACTGTAGGTGTGTCAGCTGCTGGAGGATCTATTGGGAGAGGTATGCCAGCCCTTCTATAAGTCTGTGCTCAAATTGGACCCAGCATCTACCAGAAGAAAAGCTCTGAAGGTACCAGACCTCACTTTAGTTCTGTCTAATCTGAAAATTCATGCTTTGCATTGTCTGCTCAGTATCTAAAAATAGAATGTCGTTGTCTTTGAATACCACCCTTCAGAAAGTATGTGCGGTCCTAAAGGAGGATTGCAGGTATCGGAAAGTCATGTGTAAGCACCCGTGGTTATGTCTCTTCCTCTGGGCGGTGCTGCAGAACCATAGTGAGATGGCGATCTTCTGCTGGGAAATGGTAACATGCTTCTGATGAGTTGCTGTAGGGATGCACTATACTGTATATCACTTATTGGCTGATTTTAGAGATATTATATTGTATCATTATGGAGTGGTATTGGATATTTATTTGATCATACTCATTTCCCCTGTTTTTATATTTAGGCTACATTTGAACACTTGCTTAAAGTTAATAAATACATATTAGTATTAGTTCAAATAAATACAAATAATTTATTAACTGTATAAAGTAAATAAATATACATTTTCCATACCGTACATTACGGCTTTGTCATTGTCTATATCATCGCAAAATGTAAACTGTAAAATTGCACAGCTCTATTTATAAAGTTGCATATGTATTATATCCAACTTTATCCGCATACATAGTTTACTCATGTAAAGTGATATGTGCTGTATAACAAATCTCAACTGCTTGATTTTTTAAAATTGTTTTAAAATGAAACTATCGCCTAACTCGTTATATAAAGTTAGATACATATGTATGTACACCTTCATCTGCATATATACAGTACACTTAAATTATGCATCAAGTTTTATATATTATATAACAAATCTCAACTGCTTGCATCATCACAAAATGTAACTATATAATCACCCAGCTCTAATCAGCTAAATACGATTACAAAGCATGAAGATGTTAAGATATTATAACTATTAACATCATATGATTTTCTGTAAAGCTGCTTTGAAAAAAATATGTATTATGAAAAAGCTCTATACAAATAAATTTGACTTGACGTTATAATGCTGATGCAAAAATTCACTTTTAGCATTTAAAATTATTGATTTTAGTTTTCAGTGTTTTATTTTCAACTTGAATAGTAAGACTTCAATATAATATCAACTATACCTATAAGCCGTTCAAAAGTTGGATTCAGAAATTAATGTCTGTTTTTACAGGTGTTTCTAATGCTCATCAAGGCTGCATTTATTTGATCAAAAATACAGGAAAAAATGTAATATTGTGAAATATTATTATGATGTAAAATAACGTTTTTCTATTTTAATAAACATTAAAATGTAATTTATTCCTCTGATAAAAGCTGAATTTTCAGCATCATTACAGCATCTTCAGTGTCACGTGATCTTCAGATAAATCATCTACTATAGCCTGATTTATTAATGCTGACAATAGTTTGCTGCTTAATTTTTTTTTTTTTTTTGGAACTTGTGATACACTTTTGTTCAGGATTCTTTGATGAACAAAGTTAAAAAGAACAGCATTTATTAAAAATAGAAATCTTTTCTAACATGTACCACAGTTAAAGTTTTATTCTTGTCTTTTTTGAAAGAATTAATACTTTTATTCAGCAAGGATGGGTTAAATTGTTGATAGCAAAGATTTATATTGTTAGACATTTTTTTTATTTTGAATAAATGCTGTTCTTTTTGACTTTTTATTCATCAAAGAATCCTTGAAAAAAAAAAGTATACCGGGTTCCAAAAAAATATTATTTTGTCGCACAACTGTTCCATCATTGATAATTCCTAATAATAAATCAGCATATTATAGTGATTTCTGAAGGATCATGTGACATCTTTATACTGGAGTATTGGCTGATGGAAATTCAGCTTTGCATCCCAGAAATAAATTATATTTTAAAGTATAATAAAATAGAAAACAGTTATTTAAAAATGTAATATTATTTCACAATATTTTCTATTTGTCACATAATGTATATCGAGAATATATGACCACAGTGAAATGTAAGATTTGTGTAAATCTGAAATGTAAGAATTTTTTTTTTTGCAAGCTTACGTTTTTTATTATTGTATTTTTTATCAAATAAATGGAGCCTTGATGAGCATAAGAGACTTACTGATCCCAAACTTGTGTGTGTGTATGTATATCTATCTATCATATCACTATCTATATTATATATATATATATATATATATATATATAATATATATCCTACATATATATTATACACATATACACAGTGGGGCAAAAAAGTATTTAGTTCCCACCAATTGGGCAAGTGCTCCCACTTAAAAAGATGAGAGAGGCCTGTAATTTTCATCATAGGTATACCCTCAACTATGAGAGACAAAATGAGAAAAAAAATCCAGAAAAATCACATTGTAGGATTTTTAAAGAATTAATTGGTAAATTCCTCTGTAAAATAATTATTTGGTCACCTACAAACAAGCAAGATTTTCTGGCTCTCACAGACCTGTAACTTTCTTCTTTAAGAGGCTCCTCTGTCCTCCACTGGTTACCTGTATTAATCCCAAAAAAAAATCCCAGAACCACACGGGGGGACCTAGTGAATGACCTGCAGAGAGCTGGGACCAAAATTAACAAAGGCTACCATCAGTAACACACGGCGCCGCCAGGGACTCAAATCCTGCAGTGCCAGACGTGTCCCCCTGCTTAAGCCCATACATGTCCAGGCCCGTCTGAAGTTTGCTATAGAGCATTTGGATGATCCAGAAGAGGATTGGAGAATGTCATATGGTCAGATGAAACCAAAATATAACTTTTTGGTAAAAACTCAACTTGTCGTGTTTGTAGGAGAAAGAATGCTGAGTTGCATCCAAAGAAAAACCATACCTACTGTGAAGCATGGGGGGGGAAACATTATTCTTTGGGGCTGTTTTTCTGCAAAGGGGCCAGGAAGACTGATCCGTTTAAACGAAAGAATGAATGGGGCCATGTCTCGTGAGATTTTGAGTGAAAACCTCCTTCCATCATCAAGGACATTGAAGATGAAACGTGCTGGGTCTTTCAGCATGACAATGATCCCAAACACACCGCCCGGGCAACGAAGGAGTGAGTGGCTTCGTAAGAAGCATTTCAAGGTCCTGGAGTGGCCTATCCAGTCTCCAGATCTCAACCCCATAGAAAATCTTTGGAGGGAGTTGAAAATTCGTGTTGCCCAGCGACAGCCCCAAAATATTATTGCTCTAGAGGAGATTTGCATGGAGGAATGGGCCAAAATACCCGCAACAGTGTGTGAAAACCTTGTGAATACTTACAGAAAACGTTTGACCTCTGTCATTGCCAACAAGGGTATATAACAAAGTATTGAGATGAAATTTTGTTATTGACTAAATATTTATTTTCCACCATAATTTGCAAATAATTTTTTTAAAAATCCTACAATGTGATTTTTCTGGATTTTTTTTTCTCATTTTTTCTCATAGTTGAGGTATACCTATGATGGAAATTACAGGCCTCTCTCATCTTTTTAGTGGGAGAACTTGCACAATTGTTGGCTGACTAAATACTTTTTTTCCCCACTGTATAATATAATATAATATATACAAACATATATGTATATATATTGTTATTATTATTGAATATTTAAAAAAACCAATTTTATATTAATTTTTTTTCCCATTTGCAAAGTTCGAATTGTAATATTAGTGCAAAACCATAAAACACTATACAATAAAGGTCTTTATTGGCATATATGGTTTTTTGTTAAGAACATTTTAACATCCCTGAACCCTTCCATTGTGCAAAAGTTCGTTTTCTTAGTGGGAAGACTTTAAAAATCGATGAACTTTTTTCTCCCCTAAAAAAACAAACATTGCACAATGAACGTTCCATGTGTTACTGTTCTACAAAACCATAATGCCAATAAAGAACCTTTTATTTATAGTGTCATTTATGGTTGGCCACTGATATACATTCATAACTTTGCATAAATGGCTGAAAAAATTCATATTAAAAAAAAAAAAAAAGTGATATAATATTATAATATATATCTCGGCACAGTTGGGGAAAAAAATTCTACTGTAAAAACACCTTTATTATTAAATTATTATTAAAATTGTATTGTGATATTTAGATAATCTGTTCTGAGATGGAAATATTCTTGCAGCATCATCCTCATATGTGCCGCTCTTCTCTCTCAGTGCGGTGAGTCGGTTCTGACGGCTCTGGGAGGATGTAAACTATTGAGGGAGTTGTCTAAACTGGAGATTGAGACAGAAGCTAAGCTATCCATGAAGGAGTTGGCCATGAAGTTTGAGTGTATGGCTCATGGTAGGATGTCCTTGCTTTTGGAATCTTATAAAACCAGTGATAAAAGAAAGTTTAAGCTTCTATCCACTGTAACTGTTTTGACAGATGTGTTTAGCACATGCTACCAAACCAAAGCAAGTTATTCCAATAAGCTACTGATCCGCAAGTCTCATCTGTGGGGTGACGCCACCTGTCTGAAGATGGCCATGGCTGCTGACGCCCGTTTTTTCTTCAGCCACGATGGAGTACAGGTCTGTCGGCATGCAGATAGACGTTTCTTTTGAAATAAGGTGTGTGTTTTTCTTAAACAGTCTCTTTTTTTTTTTTTAGTCCCTGCTATCTCAGATCTGGTGGGGTGACATGGAAAGAGGAACTGAACTGTGGAAGCTCGTGTTGACAATGATCATTCCTCCTCTCCTCTACACCAACCTCATTGATTTCAAGTCAGTACATCAGTGATGCAAATGTCCTCGCATCTTTCCTCACATTATCACTATGCTGCACTTCCTTTATTTTTTGGCATTTACTATAATGTCCTGTTTAACCCTGTGAAGACTGACATGAAATAATAGATTTTTTTTAATTGAAGAGAGACATTAACGAAAATAGAAAATTAACTGGATGCTTAATAGGGTGGAAATAAAGAGATACAATTAACTTATTGAGCGGTAACTTACCTTTTAAAACCATATTTAAAAACTACATCATACCAATTTGGTTAATTTTATTTGACAGGATAGAAGATACAAACCAACTTATGCCACAAATCATAACAGCATTTTTAAAATCCATTGCTAATATTTGCGCAAATTTGACCCAAATAGAACCGGCGCACAAACTTTTTAACATTCCAAAAATATAAACAAATACAAAGTTTTACTTATTTTTGTTATATTGTGTGGAAACTTTGTGGCATTTTGAACAGACATAAGATTCTTTATTTATTTTTTAAAAAGTTGTTAACACTCATCTGTGTCAAACATTACAGTAAGGGTTAAATTAGATTTTTAATTCCATAAAATAAAATAAGCAACACGTCTTAAATCACCAATGAAAATGTCTTCAATTTCCAGTTCTTCATGTTAAAAGTTAATGCTTCACCCAGTGATGATTGTGAGTTAACATTTTATCCAGTGTGCTACAAGTTGAAAATGTACTGCGTAGTAAGAATGATTAAGTAATCTTCCTCACAGGAAAGCAGAGAATGCAGAAGAGTCAGTGATGGCACCTCCATCCTCAGCAACAGACTGTCATTACGGAGAGACTGCCTACTCCTTCGCTGACATCAAACACCAGTAAATTAGGTTTTATTTGATACATCATGCATGAATATAAGATCTCTGTAGACAAACTTGTCTTATCTATTATCTTCTTACGATACTTCGCAGTGAAGGCGATCACGAGGACTCAAATAACATCAGACGACTGACAAAAGGTCTGACTGTTCATTTTAAAACCCACCGGAATTTCATTAATGATCTTTTTTGGTCCTTTACCTTGATCGGGTTGACTGGAATCTGTCGTTGTTATTGCCTTGCCATGTTTACTCCTTCCTGTAAGCAGGTATTGCTATAAATTCCCAATCCAAGAAGTGGCCCTTTTGGGTTTCCCGCTGGAAGCAGTTCTGGTACGCCCCTGTCTCTTCATTCATCGGCAACCTTGTGATGTACTTCGTCTTCCTGTTTCTGTACGCCTATGTGCTATTGGTCGACTTCAAGCAGCCTCCCCCCGAAGGCCCTGCCGTTTCGGAGTATGTGCTGTATTTCTGGGTGTTCACGATCGTGTGCGAGGAGATTCGAGAGGTAGGGGCTGCATTTCTTTGCTTGTACAATAAATCATATAATGGAATCGTATAATGATTAATCCATCCATTTCTTCCACTCTGTTCTCTTTCACTCCCAGACATTCATTGTGGGCAGTAAGAAGTTTTCTCAGAGGTTGATGCTATATGTTCAAGATGTGTGGAATAAGTTTGATGTCCTTGCCATCTCCCTCTTCATCGCTGGTTTGTGCTGCAGGTAATGCTTGACAGCCCTGTATGTTTCCACAAAAGTATTTAGCAACTCCAACATTGGTAATAATAAGAAATGTTTTTTGAGCAGCAAATCAGCCTATTTTAAATATATTTGAATAGAAAACAGTCACTTTAAATTCTAATATTAGTTCAAAATATTACTGTTTTTAGTGTATTTTTCATTAAATAAATGCAGCCTTGGTGAGCGTAAGATGGGTAAAAATGGGTTCTAATAACAGGCTGAGGTGTCACAACTTAGCAGTTAGCATTTACTAAATATTCATCATACCTTAGTGGTGTGCATTCTACTATATTTTTGTATAATCATCTGTGTGTGTGTGTACTTTTGTGTCTGTCTCAGGATGTTCAGTTGGTCTTTCAACATGGGACGTGGTATACTGTGTGTGGACTACATGGTCTTCACGCTGCGACTCATTCACATTTTCGCAATTCACAGACAGCTGGGTCCCAAAATAATCATACTTGGCAAAATGGTGAGACAATCAGAGAGATTCAGTGCAAATGAAGCTCAATAGATGGCATCCAGCAATCAGTATGCATGCAATGCACTGCCATAAAACCAAGACCTTTCCAAGCAACCGTCCTAAAAAACATAATTCATCTCATGCTTTTAAAAGCACTTCAAGCCTAAAAGACTTGTAAACCACTAAAAGCCCATTGAGTGTCAATCATTTTACAGATATACAAAAGACATAAAATTAAATGATCACATTTTCGGATTTCACGACACATTTCACAACATTTTAGGATTTCTTCAAAATTTCACAAGCAGCTGGAGACCTTTCACATCTCACTTCTATATCTGTTTCATATGAATGAACCACAGATAAAGGATGCGTTCTTCTTCTTATTCTTCCTGGCGTTGTGGCTGAGTGCGTATGGAGTGGCCAATCAAGCGCTACTATACAAATACGACCCAAGCCCTGATAGAGCATTTCGACGAGTCTTGTACAGACCATATTTGCATATATTTGGACAGATTCCTGTGGAAGAAATAGACAGTATGTACAATATGATTTACACATAAAAGAAATAGTTCACTTAAAAATGAAACTTTGCTGAAAATGTTCTCACCCTCGGGCCATCCAAGATGCTAGATGAGCTTGTTTCTTTATCAGAATAGATTTGGAGAAATGTAGCATTCCATCACTTGTTCACCAAAGGATCCTCTGCAGTGAATGGGTGCCGTCAGAATGAGAGTCCAAACAGCTGATAAAAACATCACAATAATCCACAAGTAACACACCACTCCAGTCAATCAGTGAATGTCTTGTGAAGAGAAAAGATGCATGTTTGAAAGAAACAAATTCATCATTAGGGTGTTTTACCTTTATATCATAGTCCATATTAACGATTCTTCCAGTGAAAAAGTCCACCCCTTTTGTCCTCTCACATCAAAATCCACTGACATATTTGTTTGTTAGAACTGTTTTTTGCTTGTAAACGATGCTTGCTTTTGGCAATTTCTCTCAACAAAAATTATTACGGACAAGACACCTTTTTCACTGGAGAAAGCAATATTATAGATTATTTTGACCAGGAGCAAAGGTTTGAAGTTAAAACATCTTAATGATGGATTTATTTATAATAAACACACAGCTTTTCACTTGAAAAGTCATTAATTTATGGACTGGAGTGGTGTGGATTATTGTGATGTTTTTATCAGCTGTTTGAACTCTCATTTTGACGGCACCCATTCACTGCAGAGGATCCATTGGTGAGCAAGTGATGCAATGCAAAGTTTCTCCAAATCTTTTCTAATGATGAAACACTCATCTACATCTTGGATGGCCTGAGGGTGTGTACATTTTCAGCAAATATTCATTATTGGGTGAACCGTTCCTTTAACTTGAAAACTAATAATATTTTACAACTTTTTGTTATCACGCACTAACTATATTGTGTGTGTGTGTTAAGCTGGGAAGTATTGGGATAGAGACTGCACAGATAATCTGACACTGATTAATGAAGGGAAAGAGCCATGTAGAGACACTAGCCACAACTGGCTTGTGGTCATTTTGCTGGTCATCTTCTTACTAGTCACCAACATCCTACTAGTCAACCTGCTCATCGCCACATTCAGGTATTTGTTTGTCTATTCATCCATCTGCTGTATGTGTTCATCAAATTATTCATCCATCTATGTATTTCTCTTCTTGTTGTGTCTGTTTCTGCAGCTATACCTTCTCTAAGGTTCAAGAGCGCAGCGACACATACTGGAAGTTTCAGCGGTACAATCTGATAGTGGAGTATCATTCACGTCCAACTCTTGCTCCACCCTTTATCATCCTATCCCACATCAACCTCTTAATCAAAAGAAACTTACGCAAAGTGCCATCCACCAAAATCCACCGATTTGGTAAAGTTAGAAAATGATTACAG
Organism: Sinocyclocheilus anophthalmus; assembly: GCA_018155175.1. NCBI lineage: Eukaryota > Metazoa > Chordata > Actinopteri > Cypriniformes > Cyprinidae > Sinocyclocheilus > Sinocyclocheilus anophthalmus. The sequence goes on from JADLZN010005339.1 coordinate 192,245, forward strand.
TTCAGCAAGCTGATTTGTTGAAGATGAAATGTGATGTAAAGTAACAAATTGTGTGCATTTCCCTTTTATAATAGCGGTGGAGTTGACGGGTAGAGATGCTAACAAGTTGGTGAAATGGGAGACCTTGCAGAAGGAGAACTTTCTGGCTCTCGAGAACAAAAAACGAAGAGGGACGGACTCAGAGAGGCTAAAACGCATGACTTCTAAGTGAGTCAAACTTTCATGAAAAATCACATTTTCCTTCTGAAATAAGAATTTATCGGCTTACTTATGACATACTGTTCCACATTCCCGCTGTTATATATAGATAATCATAACTATAATATATATATAAATATATAGAGCTGCAACTATATAAAAAATGCACTTTGGTGCAGATGCTAATAGTTTTATAGGCCAAAAAAAGATAAATTCTGTAGTTTGAAATGTAATCAGTGGAGCTTTTTTGTATAAAGTACAGAAACTACATAAATTATATTAATATCAGTACTCCCGTAAATTATATTTGTGAATTAACTGGTTAGTTTTAATGATTGAAAACTATAATGCAATATAATCCAATGAGGTGAGTAAGAGATGAACTTGATGTGTTGTATTTGATACATTTGAACTTGAAAAAAAAAAAGTAGGATAATCGCGCGAACCCAAGTTGCTTTGGCCCAGTAAGTGTTCATCTTGAAATACTGTATTACTAACAATATAAATGTTATTATGTTTACTTTCTAAAAATCTGTAAAGATTTCAAAGCAAAAAGATGGCCTGAAGGTGGACGTTTTTACAATTATACTAAAAGGCCTTTTGCTTGCTAAAAAGTATAAACTATTAATCAGAGTTGATTAACAAAATCATATCGAAATGTGATCAAAACCTTGTTGTTCCTCAGATTAATGCAGAATGTTGATATGATGTGTGTTTCAGGGTGGACGGTGTCATCAAACAGGTTGGTGAGATCAGAGATGTTGACCGCAGACTGCGAGCACTAGAATCAGATGTAAGGGCACATGATATGATATCTGCATTACACTGTATATTAGACTTTATCCACATGTTGTTCATTGATGAGTGCTCATCTGTATGCAGATGGAGTACTGTACATCTTCTCTTCAGTGGATAATGGAAGCTTTGTCTCAGAGCAGTACAGTGAAGAGCACTAAAGCACACCCGACTCGCAAAGGTACATCTGCTTGTGTCACAATACTTACATATATTTGAGCACAGTGATTTTCAACTGCTGGGTGACACAAAAAAAACAAAAAAAATCAAGGATAGTTTGAAGAATAACCAGAGATTTAAAAACAGGGGTTACCAAACTTAAAAATAAAGAAATAAAATAAAACTTGAAATATTTATGTGAAGCTCCCCTGAGATTTTAAGTTAATATTTCTATAATTGAACAACATATTCGCAAGATCACGGTTCTCTGATGGTAGTTAATAGTCACGTGATATGCAAGTAAACAAATAAAATATGTATATATTTTTTTTTATTTTAAAATTATCCATTTTATATATTGTAATTGCGATTGGTCATTACATTTTGACTGTTGCTGTTGTGATTATTAGTTTTAACTCTAATTATAAAAAATAAAGACAGAAATATATTACTGTTGTAAATTACAGTTGTACTGTAAAATAAGGATGTGATAACATAATCATATTAACAATATTTTATTTAAACCAACTTAAATATTTATGTTTAAGTATTATATCTCTAGATATATATTACACTCCCTGCATACATACCTACAGCATCATATATATATAGTCCTATATCTAATATTTATAGAAAATATATCATATAGGAATATATATATATATATTTAGAAAAAAGAAAAACTGAACACATGGTCCTAAGTATTCAGACCCTTTGTGTGACACTCATATATTTAACTCAGGTGCTGTCCATTTCTTCTGATCATCTTTTAGATGGTTCTACACCTTCATTTGATTCCAGCTGTGTTTGATTATACTGATTTTTTTTTTTGATTAGGAAAGCCACACACCTGTCTAATATAAGACCTTACAGCTCACAGTGCAAGTCAGAGCAAATGATATTCATGAGGTCAAAGGAACTGCCTTAAGAGCTCAGAGACAGAATTGTGGCAAGGCACAGATCTGGCCAAGGTTCCAAAAAATTTCTGCTGCACTTAAGGTTCCAAGAGCACAGTGGCCTCCATAATCCTTAACTGGAAGAAGTTTGGGACGACCAGAACCCTTCCTAGTGCTGGCCGTCCGGCCAAACTGACTATCGGGGGAGAAGAGCCTTGGTGAGAGAGGTAAAGAAGAACCAAAGATCACTGTGGCTGAGCTCCAGAGATGCAGTCGGGTGATGGGAGAAAGTTGTAGAAAGTCAACATCACTGCAGCCCTCCACCAGTCGGAACTTTATGGCAGAGTGGCCCGACGGAAAACTCTCCTCAGTGCAAGACACATGAAAACCCGCATGGAGCTTGCTAAAAAACACCTGAGGGACTCCAAGATGGTGAGAAATAAGATACGCTGGTCTGAATTATACCAAGATAGAATTTTTTGGCCCTTAATTCAAGCGGTAGTGTGGAGAAAACCAGCACTGCTCATCACCTGTCCAATACAGTCCCAGCAGTGAAGTATGGTGGTGGCAGCATCATGCTGTTGGGGTGTTTTTTAGCTGCAGGGACAGGACGACTGGTTGCAATTGAGGTGAAAGATGAATGCGGCCAAGTACAGTGATATCCTGGATGAAAACCTTCTCCATAGTGCTCAGGACCTGGGCCGAAGGTTTACCTTCCAACAAAACAATGACCCTAAGCACACAGCTAAAATAACGAAAGGAGTGGCTTCACAACAACTCTGTGTCTGTTCTTGAATGGCCCAGCCAGAGCTTTGACTTAAACCCAATTGAGCATCTCTGAGAGACCTAAAAATGGCTGTCCACCAAAGCTTACCATCCAACCTGACAGAACTGGAGAGGATCTGACAAGGAGGATTGGCAGAGGATCCCCAAATCCAGGTGTGTAAAACTTGTTGCATCTTTCCCAAAAAACTCATGGCTGTATTAGATCAAAAGGGTGCTTCTACTAAATACTGAGCAAATGGTCTGAATATTTAGGACCATGTGATATTTCAGTTTTTGTTTTTTAATAAATCTGCAAAAATGTAACAATTCTGTGTTTTTCTGTCAATAAAAAAATTAAAAATTAACTTAAATGATTTTAGCAAAATGGCTGCAATATAAAGTGAAAAATTTAAGGGGGTCCGAATACTTTCCGTACCCACTGTATGTGTATGTATATTATATATAATATTGTATGGGTTAATAACTTTTGTCAACTTTTAAAATGATGCACGTTGTTGTCAGATATTTTATATTGTCACAGCTTTAGTGGATGTATTTGCCATTGCCTGACAATCAGAAGATATTTTCATTTCCAGCCTAAATTGATTCATGGTTCATCTTTTTCAGCCCCAGTCATTTCAGCCTCCATTGAGAAATGATAAAAGAGCCTTCTTTCCTGTATTCGTCTTCTGTTTCTCACTCTCACGGACACGTGAACCAAGAAGCTGGAGAGAGTCAGTCAAAGGAGGGGCAATGACATGTCAAAAAACTACCCGTATTGTTCTGGTTTCCATTTTTAAACTAGTCACCCTGGCCCTTTTCACAGTTCATCCTGCTCTTACAAGTTTAGTGCTCCCAAATGACCTGTCCTCATTTTGCAGGTGATTGTGGGAAGAGAACAGGGCACGGAATGTCCTTGAACTTACTGTACACTGAAAGGTCAATTATGTCATGTTACGTTCATAGATTACTTTTATTGTTAGGTTTTTCTATAAGGTCAGGGTAACTGTCTTCATAGCATCTGATTTTTATAGCGCTATAACACGATTTAGAAGATTAAAGGAATGTTTTTGATTTGATGGCTTAAAGTGATAGTTTACCTAAAATGAAAATTCTGTCATTTACTCACCCTCAAGTTTTTCCAAACCTGTATGACTGTCTTTCTTCTGCTGAACATAAAAGAAGATATTTTGAAGAATGTTGGTAGCAAAACAGTTGATGGTCCAAAAATACTAACCAGGCTAGTAACGGTTTGTTTGGAACAACTTGAGGGTGAGTAAATGATGATTTTTGGGTGAACTATCCCTTTAAAAGCTGCAGTATGTGTTCAAACAAAGCATATTTTAACTTATACAACTTTGTATGTCGTCTTGTTTTTTAACAAAAAACCTTTGAACAATTCACATTTATTATGTAGTCTTGAGTGTTTTGTGCACTCAAATATGGAACTGAATGGCGCAAAGATTGTTTACACTTAATATAGCAAGATATGTTTCATAAGATATACTGTATGCATTTGTAACAGTACTTGATTTTGTTTTGGTTTTTTTTATATTCTATTTTTGGATTGTTTAATTGTGTGATGCCAGTTCTTCATTGTCTTATTTGTGATATTGTATTCATTTGGCCTATTTTTTTTATTATTATTAAACTTTTAATATACATTTTGAAACCATAATGTCTTATGTAACCAGTTAAAGGATTGTAATGTTTTGGCAACCCCAGCAAAACAGAATCAGCAGACAGAGAGGAGATAAATGAATTGCGTGTCCAAGTTGGTCGCCTCGGATTTTCAGGGTCACAGATTCCTTCACATGTTCTCTCGTCCCTGACCCCCCACCCCTCCAAAACACACATCCCAATGGATCCTCTGGATCTTTAGACCCCCACAAGTTTGTCTTTCCTGTTTAATGATATCCATTTGAACAGAAGTTTGGGCGACAAGTGGCAATTGGTTTTAGTTATGTGACAGCCATGGTAGAAACTGAGCTTTTCAATTGCTTCACAAAATGGTTCATTATTTGAAAACGCTCCAAACGCACATGCAGGCGACACCTGATGGTCAGAATGCTGTAAATGCAATGCAAACTCTTTTGCAAATGTTCTTAAAAAAATGTAATCAATACTAACTCATTAAATATGAAGTGTCTATATATAATGTGTTCTTTCATAAATTTGTAGGGCTGTGTATGTGTGTGTGTGTGTGTGTATTCTGTGTGTTGTATATATAGATATTATATAATATAGATAAGTGCACCTATTTTTTTCAGTCTGTTTCTCAGAGAGCCCTGGAGATTGGTTTGGTTCTCCTGCACATATAGTGGTGACATCATATAACGTATAAACACATGAATCAAAATAAAATATCTTTATTGCACTTTTATTTTAAAAAAATCTACTAATAAAGTGTTGATAATACTAATTATACTATATCTTATATTAATATATTACACACCACAGTGTGTATATCTATAGATTATACATAATACGAGTTTAAAATAATGATTTGATTAAATAAAAAATACATTTTATAGATACTATATAAACACACACAGTAGAATAAATATATTATACAGGACACACCAGTATATCTCCATGTGTTGTATATAATATATATATAATATACATATACTATTTTTAAAATGATAAGTGAAGATTAAATAAAAGTACAATTATTTTATATACACCTAAAAATGCAATGCTTATATTTACATAGATTTTTTTCCTTTTTAATGTTTGATTTCTTTATATCAGTTATCATTTTCAAACCTAAAATCAGAAAGCTTTCATTTTGGCAGGTTGCCAGTTTTACATTTTGCTGTGAAACCGGCAGCACATAGTCTAAGTTTATGCTTTCAGTTTGAAATGAAATCTTGTATAGTATTACAGTTAGTCGATCTAAAACGGTGATTGTGCATTAACAGTTGTTAGCCAAGTCGGTATGCCAGTGAGCACATTTTTTATTTTGGTAGTGCCACCTGCACACCACTTTATGTGCACCCCTGTAGATTTTAGACCAAATTTCTTTCAAACTTTCAGAAACATAAAAAAAACAAACATTTCATAGGGTATTCAAGTGTACTTTTTCTTGAGCAACCAATGATCAGCCCCACTGGCGGATTCAACTTCTGTTTAACTGTTGCCTTATTACGGTCTACACAGGACCCTATGTTAATATTGAATAAAAACAGCAAATTAATTAAACAAAAACACTTTTGAATACTACTGAGAATAAAAATTAGCTCAGGGTCAAGCTCTGCTGTTGTTGGCTGCCACAGCAACAGCAATAAAGGGATTTTTGGAAATGGCTTGTTTTGAGCACCAGCAAACCCAAAAAGAATGTTCATGTCCAGTATGCATTGCATTCTGTCAAAGACTGATGAGAGAAAACAAGCATGGCTTGCAGCGCTTAAGTTAAAGGGGTCATATGATATTGCTAAAAATAACATTATTTTGTGTATTTGGTGTAATCCAGTTTATGCGTTTACTTTCAAATAATTCCACATAATGTACATTATTGTTTCTCCTCTATGCCCCGCCTTTCTGAAACACGTCGATTTTTACGAAGCTCATTGGTCTGAAAAGCGAGGTGTGCTCTGATTGGCCAGCTATCCAGCGCGTTGTGATTGGCTGAATACTTCAAGCGTGTGACGGAAATGTTACGTCCCTTACCATACTGTGTTTCCGTGTGTCCCGGCGTGACGAGACAAAAACATTAAAACCCATTACAAACGAGCATTTGTTGCATCCAGTGGGGACAAAATTACGGATTATAATGACTTATAACTGTGTTTTATGCGTTGCGTTGCGTATTGCGCCGCGTAAACATAAAACCATGTCTGCATTTGTGATCGAAGAAATGAAAAACAACAAGCACTACTCTACACTGCTCAAAACTCGCGTTTGAATCATCAGTGGCAAAATTCTTTATATATAAAAAAAATACTACAGTGAGAATAAAAGTTACAACTTCTTTCTTTGTTATTTTAGGTTTTAGGTAGGCTGACTCTTAACTTTTATAAAGAATATCTATTTGAGACTTTAGTCTTTGCAACTTTACAGATCTTCTTTATGCACCAAGAGCTTGTAACACTCCAAAGAGAAAGGAAAACTTGAATTAGCATCATATGACCCCTTTAAAATACTCCAAAGGTGGTATATACTATATGTTCTTTTCATTTTGTGGACAAAAAGTCCTCTAGTTTTCCGGTATGAGTCAGGAAAGACTTCTGCTAGAGGAACCTGTGGAGAACTCCACTTGTTGGTGTTTACTCTAGATGTGAAAATCTTCCAGAAAGTGAATACGAATCCATTTCATTTTCACCATCCAGTGATGTAAATTGTAGCAGGTGCAGACAGCAGTAGATAAAAGGGTATGCTGTGATTAAGATGTATAGAGGTGACCTTTAGAAAAGTACCCGGTATAGGGAAAGCGAGAGCGAGTGAGGGAAGGATGGAGTTTCAGCAGCTGAGTGATCTATTGAAGGTCAGATCATGCAGTGCTGCTATTGAGAGCCTCTTTATATAGCTTCCCACCCATCAGACCCAGCCAGGCCTAAGGAGGGTCAAAATGGGACTGGCTTCACTCGATTGTGTCTATGTTTGTGTTGTGTTGGTCCTAAAGTTGATTTGTGCCTTCCAATAATCTTCTATTACTCATGAGCACTTCTATTTTTCGCATTTTCTCTCACATAGACAAAGTAATAATAAAGGGCATTAGAAGTGTGTCTTCTGCATGTTGCCCTGTCAATCATCTCAGTATGTTCCTCTGTTCTACACCATTCTCTGAATGGTGCAAATATACATGTGACCATACAACAGAGACCAGCCCCCTCTCTGTCACTCAACTCCCTCTCTAATTCTCTCTGGTGGATCCAGTGACTGCACTTCCAAGTACTTGGTCCAAAGAACCAAAGATCTTGGATTTTTGAACCCCATAAGAAACTGCTCCTCTTGGGTGGATACGAACACATTTTTTATAAACTGTTTTTTTTGTGTGTGTGTGAGGGAGTGACTGCAAGATGGTAGCTTCACGTAGTTGGCTGTTGGGCCTTATCGTAGCTCTGCTTTGCACTGGATCGTTCAAGGATTCTGTGCAGGCTGAAGAAAGACTGCAAAGTGAGGAAGCCGATGTGCTGAGGGGTCTGAACCCTACTGGAGGTGAGAAAGAGGAGGTGGCTGATGAGGAGGAAGGTGGAAATATATCTGAAGAAGCTGATAAAGACGCAGGAGGAGATGGGGAAACAGAGGAAGCTGAAGATGAGGACGATGGAAAGGAAACTTCTGAGGAAGAGGAGACAACTAAGGAGGAAGAAGCAGCTGAGGCTGAAGTGGAAGATGCTGAGGAAGAGGAGGAGGCAGAAAAAGGAGCAGATGAAGAGGAAGTAGCAGAGGAAGATGACAAAGCAGAAGGAGTAGAAGATGAAGAGGAAGCGGTAGAAGAAGCAGAAGAGGAGGATGAGCAGATGGCGGTAGATGTAGAAGAAGAATTAGCAGAAGAAGAGGAATCAGCACAACAGACAACAGAGGAAGAAGAAACAGCAGCAGAGGATGAGGGAGCACCAGGTGAGGAAGAGGAAGAGGCAGATGGGGAAAAGGTAGCTGCTAATGAAGATAATGAGGAGGCTGGAGATGGGGAAGATGAAGAGACCATCGTTGAAGGTAACTACTGAATTAGCATTTTCAATAGCCTTTACAGAGAATCAGTTTCAATGTTAATTGTTTTTGCTTACACTGAAAAAAAAAATCAGTATATTTACTTGGAAAAAAAAAGCTAGGAAACAATTTCATCATGTGACTCTTCGGAGATATGAAGGATGTAATACTATTATATAGGTACTCAAGATTGGCAGAAACTGTGTGTTATGTCCCCTTTAAGAACGATTATTAAAAAAATAATATTAATGGTAATACATACCTTATTTAAATTCCTGAGTAACGTTTACATATTACTTATAACTACAATTTGTCAATCATTAATACTGATAATGTATTTCACCGCAAAAGACACATGTTCCAAAACCTAAGGTGGACATTTTTACAATTATACTAAAAAGCCTTTTATTTGCTAAAGTAGTATAAACTATCAATCAGACAAGAAAAGGCATGTAGTAGATCGTAGCAGACAGGTTTTTCAGCTTTTCAAGCTTTGATCATGTTGATGATTTAGAGATCTTAGAAATTTGCGTATCAAATATGATACAGTGAGCTTTATAGGGTTGAAATGCTGTTTTGGAACAGGGCCATTGTTGGCTTTGCAAAGTCCTGTGAATGCCTCTCAGTAAGTATATGAAGTCACACATTGGCCCTAAAATAGCTCACTACATCAGAACAGCTACAGCAGCTGAAATATTCCAACCATTTTAAGTCCTTTCTGGCTGAATGCTGTTGACTTGAACCTAACACACAGCATTATTGTTACATGGTAACACTCGACTGTATGGCCACCACTGAAACCTAGAGTCTGTTATCAAGTTAAAGTTCACAAACACTAAAAGTGCATTTGAGTTTTCTAGCTGCCATTTGACATGGAACAAAGCAACTATACCTTTCTCAGTGGCAAATGTCAACTAGCTTTCCCTTAACTTACTGCTGTCAGATGAATAACCAAATTCCATTTTTGTGCCCTTGAAGGGCACCATTTGTAGGGGTGTTCCAAATGAAAGTGAACAATTGAGTGCCTTCACAATGGGCCCTTCCACAAATTTGTTAGTGAAGGGTCACTTCAAAGAAGTAATTGTATTGTTCAAGGTTATGTGACCCAGGGAGACAAGTCCTTGTGATGGTGGGAGAATGAGTTAATGTAAACAGAATAATTCAAGTTGTTTTGTTTTGTTGTAATTACACTAATTTTCAGCATGCATTTTATAGGAAGATTAAATAAGTCTCCTTGGTATCTAAGAACAGAACAGAAAGTATACATTAAGAATAAGAATGGACCAAACACCGAACCCTGCACCCCAATGATTAGCCGATGTGACTTGGACACATATTCTCTCCAGAAAACCTTAGACGTGACTAAACAAATATTTCAAGAACTTGACAGAAAAGTTGGCAGGACTAGTCTTTATCTTTCAACTGCTGTAGGGTTAACTGTTGTGGGGTCAACCAAGCCTTGCCTAAATATGGTGGGAAAGTAGCCAGTAGTAGGAGACGCATTGATGTGATTGAGTGGAGTTGGAGAGATCTCTTGTACAAAATCCTGTTAATAGTCTGTAGGTGTCTGAAGTGTTGCTGATCTTGTTTCAGTAGTAAGTGACCTTGGCAGAAGAATCAACTAAAGGAGAAGAAGGAGATGAGAGATTGATACTTGCTCAAGTCAGCGGTGATTCAGAGAGAATGAAAGACAACTGGTGAAAAATGTGTTTAGAGAAATGTAAGAAAGTGACAAGATTATTGTTAGGGATACAGTTATGGGTGAGCTTGCATTGTGTGCTGCAGCGGAGTATGAGGCCATAAATTCTAGGAAGTCAGCTGCTTGAGGTTCGTCCAGGTGGATGTTGAAGTCTTAGTAGCAGTAATTGATATTATAAGGATGTGTTTTTGCAGAGAGAAGAGAGAGGATTGGATTTCCAAAGTTGGAGACAAAGTTGGTAGAGAGAATTTAGAGAGTTGTCATTTTGTTGCATGATCCTTGTCTGTCAGACCAAAACATTTTAAGAGGTTTGATGACTGTCCAAGGCAGGGATGAAGTCAGCCTTGTTGACCGCCAACTGGAAGCTCCAACAGACTGAGAAAGACTGAGCATACTGTAGGTACCCTGGATTGGACGTCCACCTACAATAAACAAAAAGGAGGTACTAAAAGCACACACTAAAAGAATGGCTGAAAAATAATGAAGTATTAAGGTGTGCCAGGGGCATCCAATCTTGCTCCTGGAGGGCCACTGTCTTACAGAGTTTCCACCACACCTGCCTCCAGGATTCTCCAACACACCTGCCTGGGAGTTTGTAGTTATCATGAAGACCTTTATTAGTTGGTTTAGGTGTGTTTCATTAGGGCTGGTGCTAAGCTTTGCTGGAAGGTGGCACTCCAGGAAAAAAATTGGACAACGCTGCTGTACAGTAGGTGCCACCTTGCTGGTGTCTTTTCTCAGTGTAACCATGGAGACTGATTTGCAGGTTTTTACACAAGGAGGGCTACCACTTCCTCTTCAGAATCAAGTACTAATTAAGTACTTGTCCACTGATTGCTTTACAGCTGAAGCCTAGCAATGTCCCAACCAGCCACAGCAAGGTCTAACTATACTTGCTGTTGAACATAGCACTGGTGCCTTACCCATTACTAATTAAGATCTTTGTTAACCCTAATCTTTCTCTCTCCGTAGAAACTGTCAAGGAAGAAAATGTAGAGGCAGAGTTGGTCTCCATACAGTATAGCTCAGGCTCTTTCTGTGCCCTTTGCTCAGTCTGTGAGGTAAATCATGCTTCTGCCACACTGCTCTTACATTACTGACTCACACATGTCATAAGGCGCGTTTCTTTGGCGATATTTTCTGAATGTCGATAAAAAAGTATTGCGAAATGACGGCGTTTCCATTAGGCGTATTTTCAATTCGCAATTTCAATTTCCGCAATTTGAAGGGTAATGGAAACGCACCTATAGTCCTTACACATTACAGAGTTTTTATTTGGGCTTGGGGCAAAAATGCCACCAAAATGAACAAAAATGTCTCCCAAATTCAAGATAAGGGGACAAAAATGACCTCTGCACAATTTAATAAAGCCTGTTATGATGAATTGAGAAAATGAATTAAAAATGCGCATTGCAGCATAACGTTTACATCTCCTCACGTTGCATCAAAGATTTCTTTTACAATTTTTTTTTTTCATATGAATGTAATGAATTATCAAAACCATTTATATTAGTAAGCAGTGATGAAGAAATCCATTGAAAATGCCAGAGTTTCGTTCTGTGCATACACGTGCTGAATGAATCTTGCACTCTTGCGGATTCTCTCTCATCATAAACAACAAATTGCTGCTACAGTGTAAACAATGTAAAGATATTAATTGTGCAGTGTAGACAGCTTCATGGGATTATAAAAAGGATTTTTTGCGAGAGTATATAATCTTGATTTTCTAATGCATGGAAAACAATAAACAAATTCATAAACAGTTCTTACCTTGTTTTGTCTGTGTAGCCTACAAGAATATGACGATCCATTTCCCCACACATAAAAACTACTTTTTAATATATTCTATTACTCAACATTAATAATCATTATTACAAAATCAGAAGCAATAATAAACAATTTGTCATAATATTGCAGTTCTGCCCTGTAATGAATTCCTTTAATTCTATAATTTCTATCCTTTAAGTAGGCTACATGCATGCCACCTTTAAGCAGAATTAAATAAACATGCCGTGTGAGATGCAGCTTCTGTTCCACCATTGCAGTGTAAAGTTGACTTTTGTTGATGTTGATAAAATGTTATATGTAAAAGTCTACAGTATTCTGATTGATTTTAGCAATTGGTTATAGTTAAGTATTTGACATAAAAGGCAACACTAATAGATTTAATAAGGTAATCCTAGAAAATGCACTTACAAAAGTAAAAAAAAAAAGGCCTGGAAATCAATCAAGTTAATTTCTGACCCTGATGACATCATGACGATGATCAGTGCATGAAGTAATTTCACCATGAACTTACTGAAGTATAGATTTGGTGTGATCCCTTCCTAAACCTTAGAGGTGTAGCTTCCTACTCTATCTCTGTCCGCCTCTCTCTTTCTTCTCAGCACTGCGGTACCTGTGACAAATGTCCCTGTGAGGAAGGAGACACGTCAGCACACTGCAATCACTGTGACGTAGGTGTTCTTTCTTAATATGATCAACATTCATATTAATAAAGGCCAAAAGTATGTGGACACCCAAGCACTATACCTAATTTAACTTCAAATCTTAATGTTGATAAAAAAATCTATGAACATGGTCTATGAACATGTTATGCATCACCTACCCTCTTACCTTCTCCTTCCACAGGATTGTTCCTACTGTTACATTTGTCCTGTGATCTGTGAAACAGTCTGCCAGCCAGGTAGGATGCTGATGTTAATAGGATGCACACTCTTAATTAATGCTAGAGTATCAAAGTTAAAAAAGCAGTGTATATACTTAGCTTACGCAGATGATCCAAGCACCATTTGTTAGCAATATATGTGTTATGTAATTAAGTGTTAAGTGTTAATGTATTAAGTCTTTTTGGATTATATTTTTGGAATGTTTGCTTGTTTTTAGGTAGGATTCTTGATGTGCTGAGTGGTTCTCTCTACCAGTAAGGATGCAACATCTGTCCGAAACAATACTTGCAGAATAATCACATTATGAATGTATTCATACCTGTTATCAGCATAGTTTTATGTTGAGCCTTATCTGTGTGTATTTTTGTCCTCAACTTCACCTACAGCACGGTGAACACGTTGCTCTGAATACTTTCAGCATTCTTCACAGCGCCACAGGTGAACAGAGGAACTACAGACTAGCGTTCAAATCATTCACTTGTAGACCTGTCTATTTGGCTGGCGAGATCTGGGGATTTTCACTCTGAGGCCAGTGATGGGAGTGGACAACCTATCTTAAATATAACTGAGGAACGGTCAGGACCTTAATGTTTATCATGCACTCTAAAAAATGCTGGGTTGTTTTAACCCAACTTTGGGTCAAATATGGACTAACCCAACTTTTGGGATAAAAATGTAATTGAAAAGTTGAACCCAACAGTTGGGTTAGTACATATTTGACCCAAAGTTGGGTTAAAACACCCAGCATTTTTTAGAGTGTGTAATGGTACTTTAAAGGTGACTGAACAAGCCAGCGCATGAATGCCTAACAACATGCTTACCTGCAAATATCTTATTTCGTACTTTATTATATTTTACAATATTACTGTTTTTGACTGTATTTTGATTAAATAAATGCAGTCTTGGTGAACATGAGACTTTTCTTCAAAAGCATGAAATCTTACCGACCCCAAGCTTTTGTACATATATGGAGAAATTTACATTGAATAACAACAAAAAGTTCAGGTTGACATGAATGTGTCAATTCTGTCTGTACGGTTTCAGATGAATTAGTATCCATTTAAATAAACATGTATAGTTTATGATCGTGTTTGAATAAAACAGATACATCTATACACAATACATTGTTACTCACCCTCAAGTTGTTCCAAACATGTATGAATATCTTTATTCTGCTGTACACAAGGAAATATATTTTGTGAAGATGGCGAACCAACAGTGACCGGTCACCACGAGCTCCATACTGACTTCCAACTGTTTGGTTACCCATATTCTCCTACAGGTTTGGAACAACCTGAGGGTGAGTAAATGATGACAGAATTGTAATTTTTGGGTGAACTATTCCTTTATTTAGCGCACAGGTTGGGAAAATTGAACAAATGCAAGAAAGTACAGGATACCTTCTGATGAGATGCAAAAAATATGTAGTAGGTGTCATGCAAATGCTGTACGCAACAGTCACTGCTGCAAATCGGTAGTACGAGTTGGTGACTCAATGGCGGAAAGTAAATGAAGAAATAGTCAACCTCTGATATGATTCAACTTTTATACACTGTTTGTTCTTAGCTTCCAATGCAATTGTGTCTATTCAATACACTATTCATTCAGATTATTAAAACTAAATGACTAACAAGGCACTTTGTCATGCTCTGCTCATACAACAGAAACCTCCCTCTTAAGGTGTGAAAACTTGGTTAGAGAGTGGAAACTGAGTTCTTCCCTTCTCTAAAAGTCATGTAAAGGAGAGTGCACTGAAATAAGATGTTGTATTTGATGAGCATGTGAAGAAAAAAAATGGTTGGGCAAAAATGTTCCTTTCAGGCCTTGTTACTTACTTTCCCAGACAATACACAAGACAAAAAATGGCAAGTAACAAATTTAATTAAATGTAAAATGTTGTATATATGGAACTGTATGTGTGAATGCATAAACCTAAACCCATTTCCTTTACAGGAAATTATTTTTTTCACTCTGTGGACTAGTACATACAAACATTCAGAGGCAATGACAGCCTGAATAGCCCAACCTGTTGCTATACTGTGGTCTGTTAAAAAAATAAAGGCACTGTAGCTTGTGCAATGGTAAGTTGCCACATTAATTTTTATTTTTTCACTAAATGTTTTCAACATTTTTCAGTAGCTAAAATGTTTTAAGAATTAAATGTAGTGTAACCCAGGAAACATTTACACTGACAAAATATCAAATATCTTCTGATTTAATGTGAAAATATGCTAAAAATGCTTATTTCTAACAAGCAGATGCTTCTCAAGACATGTGTGGTTGTTATTTTATTGTCTGACTTCAGCATTGCAAAAGGTGAGTATTTTCTGTCACTTTCTTGTTGTGTTGGTTGAATCAGCTTTATTTTGGGTGTCACTGAATAGAACTATAAATATATTCATGCATATTATTTTTTATTCTAAGAACAACACGTCACAGAACACAGGACTATATAGGGATCAGGCTAAATGTACACACTAGTTGATTTAACAGTTAATTCCGACATGTCTCTTCTTTCGCCACTCTCACTTTAAACACAACCGAGGGTGAAGAAGAGTCTAAAGCAGTTTATAGAGCTGACCTTGATTTCCTTTTTCTTTCAAATTTATTTGAGATTGGTGCTATTTTGGCTGTGGTGAGCAATATTACATTTTCATATACCCTTAAATAAAATATGTTTCTAAATATTTCTGAATATGAAACTTTCAGGGAAGAACCGATTATTTCTAATTGTGAGCAAACTCAGTCTACCCAATCATTGACTACTTTTACCTTGACAAATCCACCTCTAATTACCGATTTAATCAGGGCCGGAGTGGGACTCATTTTCAGCCCTGGAGTTTCATGGCTTAGACCGGCCCACTTTAGTTTACGACTGCGCTATTAAAATAATTAAAACTTCAGTCTGCAATAGTGCACTGTTCTCTACAGCCTTGTAATTCATTGTATTTTTCTAGAGCTTTTGTTTATATATATACAGTGGGGAAAAAAAGTATTTAGTCAGCCACCAATTGTGCAAGTTGTCCTACTTAAAAAGATGAGAGAGGCCTGTAGTTTTCATCATAGGTATACCTAAACTAGGAGAGACAAAATGAGAAAAAAAAACCAGAAAATCACATTGTAAGATTTTTAAAGAATTAATTGGTAAATTATGGTGGAAAATAAGTATTTGGTCAATAACAAAATTTCATCTCAATACTTTGTTATACCCTTTGTTGGCAATGACAGAGTTCAAACGTTTTCTGTAAGTCTTCACAGGTTTTCACACACTGTTGCTGGTATATTTCGGCCCATTCCTCCATGCAGATCTCCTATAGAGCAGTAACATTTTGGGGCTGTCACTGGGCAACACGGATTTTCAACTCACTCCAAAGATTTTCTATGGGGTTGAGATCTGGAGACTGGCTAGGCCACTCCAGGACCTTGAAATGCTTCTTACGAAGCCACACCTTCGTTGCCCGGGCGGTGTGTTTGGGATCATTGTCATGCTGAAAGACCAAGCCACGTTTCATCTTCAATGCCCTTACTGATGGAAGGAGGTTTTCACTCAAAATACATGGGATAACGGCCCCATTCATTCTGTCGTTTACATGGATCAGTCGTCCTGGTCCCTTTGCAGGAAAAACAGCCCCAAAGCATGATGTTACCACCCCCATGCTTCACAGTAGGTATGGTGTTCTTTGGATGCAACTCAGCATTCTTATTCCTCCAAACACGACAAGTTGAGTTTTCACCAAAAAGTTCTATTTTGGTTTCATCTGAACATATGACATTCTCCCAATCCTCTTCTGGAATCATCCAAATGCTCTCTAGCAAACTTCAGCCTGGTCTGGACATGTACTGGCTTAAGCAGAGGGACACATCTGGCACTGCAGGATTTGAGTCCTTGGCAGCGCAGTGTGTTACTGATGGTAGCTTTTGTTACTTTGGTCCCAGCTCTCTGCCGGTCATTCACTAGGTCCCCCCGTGTGGTTCTGGATTTTTGCTCACAGTTCTTGTGATAATTTTGACCCCACGGGTGAGATCTTGCGTGGAGCCCCAGATAGAGGGAGATTATCAGTGGTCTTGTATGTCTTCCATGTTCTAATAATTGCTCCCACAGTTGATTTCTTCAAACCAAGCTGCTAACCTATTGCAGATTCAATCTTCCCAGCCAGGTGCAGGTCTACAATTTTGTTTCTGATGTCCTTTGACATCTCTTTGGTCTTGGCCATGGTGGAGTTAGGAGTGTGACTGTTTGAGGTTGTGGACAGGTGTCTTTAATACTGACAACGAGTTCAAACAGATGCCATTAACACAGGTAACCAGTGGAGGACAGAGGAACCTCTTAAAGAAGAAGTTACAGGTCTATGAGAGCCAGAAATCTTGCTTGTTTGAAGGCGACCAAATACTTATTTTACCGAGGAATTTACCAATTAATTCTTAAAAATCCTACAAGGTGATTTTATGGATTTTTTTTTCTCATTTTGTCTCATAGTTGAGGTATACATATGATGAAAATTACAGGCATCTTATCTTTTTAAGTGGGAACTTGCACAATTGGTGGCTGACTAAAAACTTTTTTTCCCCACTGTATACTGGCCTTATCAGCTCTTGTCTTTTCGTTGACCAATTTTATCTATATTTTTTGCTGCATATCTCCAAACGAGTTGTGTTTTTTGCAAGGTGCCGCAAATGCGAAAAATAGGACAATGTGATTCCTTCATAAGAAAAATAAGGACGCTCCAACTATTTGTACTTACCATAGGTAGTCTGCCGCAGTTCAAAAGTTCTCAAAATACCCATAGTTTTGCTTAACCATTTAGTCCATTTACTCTAAAACTAATTTTAATGTCATTAAAAACACAAAAAGGAGTCGGCCTGCGTAAAATTGTACCAGTAAACATTGTGACGCCCCAATTAGTGTAGGCCTATAATTTAGGAGGTGCAAATACTGAGAAAGTACAACAATTGCATGAACTTTGGGAAAGCATAACAACTGAGGTCTATGAAACGTGCAGTCAATAAAGCCTTTTTTAAACAATAACATCTACATTTTTTCACTAAAAATATTATTGCCACAAAATAGGCAGCTTGAAGAATGAAAAATGCATTATCTTTCTTAAAGAAAACTTAGCGGTGCGGCCGACTTCGGTGCAAATGGATTTATACTTCAATATTACTGAGGTCCAAGTTTAAGAATGAGTTAGAGAGCAAAAAATTTTAAAGTATTTCTCTCTCTTATATTTTTAACAGCTTAACGTACAATAGTGAAAGACGTCTTCCTCAGGTAGAGTGCATGTTTTCGGGCCCATTGCTGGATGTTGGGCTCTGATCAAATTAGTTGCATCCGCCCAAATGATTTGCCAAAATCAAAAGCAGACGGTGAATGGGAAGTGGTCGTTGGCGCTTTAGAGTCATGTTTGTAAAAAACTGGTAATATGTTCATTCAGTTGCTTAACATTCAATATAGTTTAATAAAGGCGAAAACGTCAGGTCTAATCACTTTCCAAATAAATCTGTGATGTCTACCTTCATATTTATGTATCCAAAATTCAGAAAACATCTGTCAAGTTGTCAGACATGACTGCATATATTACGGTCCAGTTAAAATGAAGAGAGGAAATATGGCTATTGAAGAGAGTATATAAAATAATACGTCCATAGAAAGCACACTTAATCCTACTATTAATACATAAAAGAAACGTGACTATGAGTGTCATAGCATATTTTAAATAAACGCGCTTAAACTTTATAGTTTTATTAATTTTGGATTAGCTTTCATTGCTATATATCTGTTTTCATTGTAATTTTCGTAAGATTTGGTCAAATTTTTGTTGTGTCATTGTCCTAAGTTATTTTTATAGGGTTTATCGTTAAGTTGAAATGTAAATAATTTCTTCTCTGATTAGTACTTATTATTTTTATTTATTTATTTATTTAAAGAAAACTCGCTCCCTCATTGGGGCAAACACTATCCCAAATGTAATGGGTGTAAACAGTCTCCAATCAACATCAACACCCAGAAAGTCGTTAAAAACCAAGAGCTGGGGTCTGTTGACCTGATTAACTTCTGTCTTCCTCACAGCATGAAGATGCTGAAGAATAACGTACACACAGGTGTGGAATCAGGAATACAGCCTACTGTATGCACATAGTGAAACACACCTGCACGTCTTATCCGCGTCCTCCTCCATGCTATCCCTGCAGTTGAGTGTGAGCTGAAGGCAGGAGCAGTGGGAGTTCGAGGAGGAGGTCTGAAGCACAAATACACCATCCTGCCGTTCCACTTCCACTGGGGTGAAGAGGACCTGGTGAATCATCCGGGATCCGAGCACTCTCTGAACGGACACAAATCACCTCTAGAAGTTAGAGATGAGGCCTGCCTCAAGATCAAGTTGTGACAGACATGGAAAATGTTGCTTGTATTTAGACTCACGTGTCGTATTTTCCTATGCAGATGCACATTGTCAGCCGGAGAAGTGATCTTAAAGACAGCACCGCAGCAAAAGTTCAAGATGGCTTTGCTATGATGGGCTTCTTTATTGTGAGTCGCATTTACAGGGTTCATCCCCCAGAGGGAAGTATTACCATTTCAAATGACAATTTATGTAGGAAGTAGTCAACGTTTTGCCATATCTGTTGCCTATTTTGTGTGAGAAATAGACTGAAACTTAAGTCTTATTCATTGAAAATCTCCCGTCTTTTTTAACTTTCAAACCACATTTGGTTGGGTAAATAGGGACAGAATGAGTTAATCATTTTTCTTATCACTTAAGACAGTGGTTCTTAATGAACCTCTTTAGTTCGCTGATGATAGTGTCATTTTGGTATAACAGAGATACCATTATAGTGTTTTTTAAATATTTTTAATTAGTTTTATTTTTTTATTACATCAAGTTAAACTACATGAAAATGAGAAATGTTGCTTTGGCAACTAGCTGAAATGAAATAAGCTTTTTATATCTTATTTTATTTCAGTTAACCTTTATTTTATTTCAAGTAATGTTTTTATGGTTTTGGTTTTAGTTAACTATATAATAACCCTGCTGATGATGTCTATTACTGAGCCAGTGCCAGTGCCATCAATTGTGGTTAGCTAATTATGATGACAACTAAATGTAGCTAATGCTCTCTCAGTTCATTTAGGAAAAATATGTTGATAAAACACAGTGAATGGAGGAACATGTGTCATATAAATTCTAGTTTGATTTTCTAGTGGTAGTTACCTAACCTAACTATTTGTTAAAGATCTCAGGGAAAATTGACAACAATAAATTACATTAAATTGTTTTTTTTTTCCTTCAGGAGAGCAGCGAAAAGGAAAAAGAAAAGCAAAAGGAGACGTCACAAGTCTGGAAAAGCTTCACCGATTATCTCCAAAAAATACCAAGAAAGGGTAAAATAACTTAAGGGTTTTAAAATAACTAGCAACTTTAACCATTAATCTATATTTGGCTCCAGCATGTAAAACAAACTTGCAGCCAACTTGCACTTCACAATGCCTATGTGAGAATGTGAGCCAGACATCAGTCTAATAATATTAATAACTTTTTAACTCGTTTTAGCGTATTCATTTAATTGAGTAGTTATGGGAAAACAACGATATTAAAATATTTTAATGCAATTAACGCTTTGGCCCTGCCCAAGACCATACGTCATCTTACATTTCATAGAGTTGACTGTTGACAAACATGATTCTGGGCAACAACTCACTGCATGATGTAGCCTATAAAATTGAATTATATGCCCTTAAAATGTAAGGTATTGGGGTAAAAAAATGCCCCAATATGAGTTTGTGTCTCATATTTAATCACTTATGAAAGCGTATCAACGCAGCAGCAGAGAGCAATTATCTACCCGGATAGCCCACAGGTATGGAAGCTACATCACTGAGGGTCTATTGACGCTCTGAATTTACTATCATGCAACGACACTATTTTGTCAATAGACTATAAGAGGGGTTTCCTATCAGATGTCAAATAGACGTTTAAATGTCTTTTAAGATGTTTATGATTTAGAGTGTATGTAAAACTGACGTCTGAAAGATGTCAATCAGATTTTTGTACACAGCAGACGCTTTCCAGGTGAAGCTATCTTTAAGACATCTTGCAGACGTACTAGGGGTGGAACGGTTCAACTTACTCACGGTTCGGTTTGTATCATGGTTTTAGAATCACCGTTTCAGTATAGTTCGGTATGTGCTATGTTTAGGCAAAAAATATACAGTCAAATAAAAATAAAGAAAATAAGAAAAAAAAATCTAACTACAAGAAACAGTACAAATAAATAAACCATGAAAAAAGATACAAATAAAATAAACAGTGATTTTTACATTAGTTTTCAGGTACAGAAATTGAATAAAGTAATGAAATGTAAAACAGCACTGCGTATTTGACTGTATAAATTAAAGATTCATCTTTATTAAAGTTACACTAGCTATTCAATCAAGAGCAGTGAGTGATTTCTTTGTTGTTGCTGTTTGATTAATATTAAGAAAGCGCTGTCACTTTAAAAGAATTCACTGATACGTAAGTTCAACGGCTAGGTATTGTCTGCTAAGGCATAATTACCAACGATGGGATTTTTGACATAATTTTGTAGTGAATTTGTCCATTTAAACACAATACTTCGGAGAAAGCGGAATATGTTGTTGGAGTTCTGCGTCCTCGGCTCTTAATGTTTAAACTGGCAAGCTTACACGAGTTTAGTTAAACCAGTATCAATGGTGTGCGGTTCAAGTCTCACTGTGCGCCGTGCGCGCTATAGCACCGGGTCAAGACGGAATACTGCTAAATTCCAGCATAGGCCGAAAAACTAGCATTGAACCAGAGTGAATGTTTGTCCACGTTTTTTTTTTTTATCGTGTTGTTGTAATGTATTTGGAAGCCAGAATGCGCATCCATCAACAAAAACATATATTAGCCGAGCCCTGTTTGTTTTACGTGTTATTTATAGCAACCGCGGTCCTAGCGCGTGCCGAATTTCCGCGAACCATTCCACCCCTAAGACGTACGTGTGCTATCTGGAACATGATTAGCCTACAGTTTTTGTCCCGTAAAGCACGAGTGCAAATGTGATTTTAAACAACAGTTCAGTAAATAATAAGTTAAGTGTTATATTTTAGATTTTAAATTTTGCCAACGAAAATATTGCAGAGCCACAGCAGAACTATTGTGTATCTCTGAGCAACACACAGCGGTGATTCGTTTTTGCTGAGTTAGTCCCGTTTTAAACGAATCGGGGGAACAATGATTCAATGGCACCATGAATAAAGGGAGTCATGTATCCTGAATGGGATCAAGCAGTTTGAACGAATGAATGAATGAATGACTCAATGACTACTCATAAAGACATTTACCCACCTACTAGTTGTTTTAGTTTCTTATTTAGAGTGTAATTTCATTAAAAATACTTTTAAATAAATAAATAAAAACACTATCCCCTCATGTCGTTTCAAACCTGTATCAATTACTTAAAACCTTAGAATGTTGGTAACCAGAAGGAAAGAAGAATGTTGGACCAAGTGATTTGGTTACTAATAACTTATGTAGAACAAAAGATGTTTCTCAAATTATCTTCTTTTATGTTAGGCCATTGTAGCCTAAACGTTTATGTGTAATAAATTTGATGTTGAATCAAATAAAATACTTTTTTCTAAAGCTACTTTTTGTAATATAGGTACTGTGATATTCACTACATTCACGAGAATTTTGCAAAAGATTTCCTCATGCAGATTTTGCAACTGGTTCAGTTTGCTGACGCGAATTCGCTGCATTGACGATCAGAAAGCTGCGGATTTGAAAGTGCGGCACTCATAAAACAATGGATTTTGTCCTTGAAATTTTGTAACTGAGACCCACCTCACGGCTGTATTCGTTTGAGTAGCCCATTATGGTATTTGTTGTCTCATTTTTATTTTACTGCTAGGAGACAAAGTCAGAATTTTGGAGCCCTTTTCTATGCATCAGCTCTTAAAGGGGGTTGATCTCAGCAAGTACTACCACTACAATGGCTCACTGACCACCCCTCCCTGTGATGAAGCTGTGGTTTGGACCATCTTTAAGGACCCAATTAGAATCAGCAAAGATCTGGTACAGACAAATTCATTTCCGATTCCAAATAATTCCATGACTCTCTATGAGATCGAAGGACTTTTATGAATTATTTTTTACCAAGCCCAAGCTGCATTTATTTGGGGTAAACAATCCGTTAAAAAAGTTTCGTATGAAATCGATTACAATTTAAAATAACTGTTTTCTATTAGAATATATTTTGAAATGTTATTATTCCTGTGATCAAAGCTGAATTTTCAGCATCTTTACTGCAGTGTTTAGTGTCACATGATCCCTCAGAAATCATTCTAATATGCTAATTTGCTCAAAAAACATTTTAATGTGCTGCTTCATATTTTGTGGAAAACTTTTTTTAAGGATTATTTGATTAATAAAAATAAAATTTTAAAAGAACAGCATGTTTTTAAAATAGATAAGTATAAATTACTTTACTACCACTTTTATTTAAAATAAAAGGATTTATTTCTTTTTTTTTTTTAAATCCAAATTTTTGAATGGTATAGTGTACATCTCAGGTAGCTTTAAATACTTGTAATTGCATTAAAATGCTCATAATCAGATTACAGATACTTTTTTATGGACGAATTCAAATATTTTTTCACACAATGCAGGAAAATTAGTAATCAATTGTTCATTTGCCGTAATTCTCTTCTTTCTCCTTTCCACATTCCATGTCTAAGAATCCCGCTGTGTGTCATAACATTTAGCTTTGAAAACTTTGGATATGTAATGTTATTGCTGTTTCATGTTCATGTAATGGAGGTATTTTTACAGCCAAACCCCTTTGATGTAAAATATATAGTTGAAACTATCCCGGCGGAATGCTTAAGATTTCAATAATTTAACAAGACAGTAACATGTTCACAGTTCTCTGATTTAGTTAATGGGTAAATTGAGAATGCAGCTAAACAAAATCCACTTTGTTTTGTTTTGTTCATTTAAAATTAATTTTATTATTTAGCATTGATTATTCCCATTTAACTAAGGATTAGCTTATCAACTCAGTCAATACCCACGGCGGTTTCTGCATTAACCCCACGTTTGGGGAAAACTTTTCGGAAAAGTAAAGGTGCATATCAATAAATTAGAATGTCGTGGAAAAGTTATTTACTTCCCCTTTCGTAATTCACTCAAAACTGTGAACACTAGTGTATTAAAAAATTCAACGCACACAGACCGAAGTAGTTTAAGTATTGGTTTCTTTTAATTGTGTATGATTTTGGATCCACATTTACAAAAAAACCCACCCAATTCAATATCTTAAAAAAGTAGAATATGGTGGACATGCCAATAAGCCTAATCACATCAAACACACTGCCAAAGGTTTCATGAGCCTTCTAAAACCTGGTCTCTCAGTTTGGTTCACTAGGCTTACACAATCATGGGGAAGACTGCTGACAGTTGTCCAGAAGACAATCATTGAAACACTTCACAAGGAGGGTAAGCCACAAACATTCATTGCCAAAGAAGTTAGCTGTTCACAGAGTGCTGTATCCAACCATGTTAACAGAAAGTTGAGTGGAAGGAAAAAGTGTGGAAGAAAAAGATGCACAACCAACGGAGAGAACTGCAGTCTTATGAGGATTGTCAAGCAAATCGATTCAAGAATTTGAGTAAACTTCACAACTTCACAAGGAACGGACTGAGGCTAGGGTCAAGGCATCAAGAACCACCACACACAAACGTGTCAAGGAATTTGGCTACAGCTGTCGTATTCCTCTTGTTAAGCCACTCCTGAACCACAGCCAACATCAGAGGCGTATACCTGAGCTAAGGAGAAGAAGAATGGACTGTTGCCCAGTGGTCCAAAGTCCTCTTTTCAGATGAGAGCAAGTTTTGTATTTCATTTGGAAACCAAGGTCCTAGAGTCTGGAGGAAGGGTGGAGAAGCTCATAGCCCAAGTTGCTTGAAGTCCAGTGTTAAATTTCCAAAGTCTGTGATGATTTGGGGTGCAATGTCACCACCAATTTTTGAAAACTTTTTGGAGCCAACTTCCATGCTTCCTTCTTGCTTGACCATGCTTTTGAAAGATTCTTTGCGTTTCATTTTCCAGGCAGGATTGGCACCTGCCCACACATGCCAAAAGCTCAAAGAGTTGGCCCTAAATGACACAGTCTGTTGCGTGTGCGTGAATGGCCAGCAAATTTCACCAGGTACATGCAACCCCATTAGAGAATCTCTGAGGTATTGTCAGAGGAAAATGAGAAACAAGAGACCAAAAAAGCAGATGAGCTGAAGGCCACTGTCAAAAAAAACCTGGGCTTCCATACCACCTCACCGCAGTGCCACGAACTGATACCTCCAGCCACGACGAATTGAGGCAGGAGTAATTAAAGCAAAAGGAGCCTTATCCAAGGGAGTACACGTTAGAGTCAGTAACATACTTTCAAGAAGGCCAACAATTCACTAAAAAATGTTTTTTATTTGGTCTTTTGAAGTATTCTAATTTGTTGAGAATTTTTTGTGAATTGGTGGGTTTTTGTTAAATGGTAGCCAAAATCATCACAATTAAAAGAACAAAGACTTAAACTACTTCAGTCTGGGTGCATTGAATTAATTTAATACACGACTTTCACAATTTGATTTGAATTACTGAAATAAACTTTTCCACGAAATTCTAATTTATAGATGCACCTGTAAGTAGTCTACATAAACCATCAATGTTTTAAGAATCCCAACTTGGTCTACCAGCCCGGGGTTGAGTACATGTACACTTTTAAAAATAAAGGTGCTTCAAAAGGTTTTTCAAGCGATGCCATAGAAGAACCATTGATGGTTCCACAAAGAAGCATTCAGTAAAGGTTCTTAAAGAACCATCTCTTTCTTACCTTTTTAAAATCTGAATAACCTTCTTTCGCCACAAAGAACCATTTATGAAACAGAAAGCTTCTTCAGATGTTAAAAGTTCTTTATGGAA
Organism: Sinocyclocheilus anophthalmus; assembly: GCA_018155175.1. NCBI lineage: Eukaryota > Metazoa > Chordata > Actinopteri > Cypriniformes > Cyprinidae > Sinocyclocheilus > Sinocyclocheilus anophthalmus. The sequence continues at coordinate 218,053 of JADLZN010005339.1, forward strand.
CAATTTAGACAAAAAGGTTCTTCTATGGCTTTGAAGCACCTTCTTTTAAGAGTGCAGGTAGGATCTTGAATAACGAACGCTAGTGCAAGAAAATTACTATTGGCAAAGGATTCGTGACATCTTCGGAAGAGATAAACGATCTTCCCTGTGGATTACCCCTGACCTACTTTCTGTACGATCTGAATTTCTGTGTATTGAATTTTGAATATTGAATTTGATGTTCCGAATTTCCTCTTCATCTTGAATTCTTGAAGCTGTATTTTTAAAAACTGGATTTTTGCAGTCTAAGATTTCAGAACAAAACATTCGCTGTTTGAAAATACATGTGTTTAAAACTCTGCCATAAAAATATTCAGTTGTTTTAAATTTCAAATGTTTAATATTCAAGTTCAAAAAAATCTATTTCAGAACTATGTTAAATGCCACATAATATTCCGTTTTGTTAAATGACATGTCAATAATTCAAATTTACACAGTACAAATTCAATTAGTTTTGTCATATCATAAGCTCCATAGAGCTTATAACACAAACTCTAGTCTCGACCCTAAAGGGGAATCTATCATGTTTCATAATCTCTATTTGATTACATAACGTCTGCTTGATTGACAAGCCCATATATGTGTCTTCTGTCATTGGATGTGTATATCATTTGTTCATTTGTCTATTACTGTCATGTTTGTCAGCTCCATCTCCCATCATCATCCATCCCTCTTTTCACCCTCTGTTTCTCTGTCATTGTCTATTATCACACTCACTGCTATAACAGAATCCTACACATTGAACCAAATTCTTGGGCCTAGAGGAGCAGAGACCTTGTGATCTGATGCTGGTGAGAAACTAACACACGAGCCTCTCCGCCTAAATCAGTGCGATCAGAAAGAAAATGTCGTCTATCATTTCCAGTTCAGCTCCTTGTGACTCGTTTTTTCCCTGCAGCTGCTCGATTACCAAAAAGTATAAATGTCTTTTTGATCAGTGTGTCAGGCTCACATGCATACCGCTGAACAATCGTGGGGCTGGGTCGATTCTTCACCTGTCTAACACGCAGGAGTTGTGAATTTGAATTGTATTCTTTTATGCTAGATAGTGTGAGCCATAATAACATGAATAGAGACCTAGGAATTTACTAGACATGTCTTTTTATCCATATCTACCCACCACCAGGAACAACTGGAGGGGGGCCCTAATCCACCAAAAATTTATTGACATAGTTTTTTAAATCAAAAAGCTTGTTTTTCCTAATGTAAGAACAGAAAAAAGCAATGCAATTTTTTGCCACATTGAAAAAAATTAATACATTATTTGATGTATTTTATTCATTCTAGGACAAAACGATTACACAAAAAAAGGAAGGACTATCATTGTCGTTTATATGGACCTAGTGGATACAAATTGTTTACTCATCAAAAAAACGTTTATGAAATGACTAAGCTGGTTAAGATAGGGATGTTTGTACCATGTTTAGAGGGATTCTCAGCCAGTTGACAATAAAAAAACAAAAACAGCTGACTGAGAGTTAACAAACCATTTATGTGTTGGTGATTTATTATTTATCATTATATTATAATCTAGAGGATCACTATTTGCTGGAAGCAATGGTCTGAAGTCAGTGTTGTCACAAAAGACCCGGTAATTCCAGGTACTAAGTCCTGGTCGTTGTTGTCTCGGACTAAAAACGTTTTGTGATGTTAGTTATTAGTGGTGGTTAACACCGGGTACGAGGTTTTTTTAAGTACCGGTGGTACCGAGTACACTGTCAACCCGGTTCTTGATGCGCTATCCTAAAGGTGCGCAGATGCGCTCTCTTCATAAAAGCGCTGAGATGTGGCGACATCAAAAGGAGGAAACACACCAAACTAACAAAACACTTTAAAGACAGACACCCAGATCAAATGAAAGAGTTCAAGCAGGTAAGTTTCATTTTAATTTAAGATTTAGATGTTTTTACACTACATGATTTATTTGTGGCGGCCCTTCCACAATATCAAACTGCAAGTGTTCAAGTCGAAACCCGGGCGGGTGTTTTTTTCACTGTATTTATATTTTGAAGGAAACTGAACTGTCTTCAGAAAAGTATTGATTTATTTGATCAAATAATATGTGATTACTTGACCTACGCCGTCCCTAAGGGGGTGAGGGAGGGAAACCCTATCTCTCCTGCTCGACAAGCGACTCTGTGGCATGAGAATGAATGTGCAATATATGCAGCACAAATAGAGTGCAAGTCTGTGAGAAACACCTCTTCTGTTATGAAGTTTAATTTGAATGTCGGATTGAAATTAACGCTGTTATCAGAGCAGTTAATCGTTAGCATAAGAATATAATGAGCATTAGAATTAAGTTTCTTTATAAACTATTTAATGCTCCTATAACTTTTATTAGGGTAAAAAAAAAAACAGGAGGACATGATGATATTTACTATTTTTATACACCAGAGGCTTTTAAATGAATTGTGAATCTAAAATATGCATATTAGAGAATGTACAAATGGTTAACATTGTTTGTGTCATATCAGTCAGAAAAGCAGTTCTGTGTTTTTTTGTTTTTTAAATTTAGCTAACTTAGTTGTTATTCTTGGCTGAATTACCTAGAAGGTTTTCAAAAGCCCTTTAAAATTAAATATGTACACAGTTTGGATTAAATGAATGTATAGTCAAATGTTTTGCTTTCACTGCAGAGGATCCATGGTGAGCAAGTGATGGAATGTTACATATGCCAAGAAGAAATAAAATTATCTAAAATGGTAACTCATCTAGATCTTGGATTGCCAGATGGTGAGCACATTTTCAGCACATTTTCTTTAATGAAAGACAAATAGGATGAACAGCAAACACATGTTTTTCCACACTTATTTACCAAGGGTGCCAGTAGTGGAGGACGCTGCAAGACAAGTTGAATAAGCAACAGTTTAATGACAGGTCACACACCCACAAACGTATTTATGGGTCACTTAAAACCTGCCCTCCACTGTGCAAATCAAAAACTGAAACCACATGACCTTATTCCTTTTGTATGAGCATATACATGCGAAATGAAAAGAATGAAAGAGGAGACAAAGAGAAAAAAAAAAAAATAATTCCAAGCAAAGCTGTGAGTTTAATGCCAGCTTACATAACTTCATTTTACAAAACTGTTGATTTTAAGCACTTGGCTGTGATTGAAATAGCTAGAAAAAAATTACAACCAAGCAATAAACAGAATGCTAGACACAATGATTAATAATTTCAAATGTTTAAAAATGAATAATGGATCATGTAAATTTGATGTAAATGTAGTTAATATAATCAGTATAATTTAATTATCCATCCATTCATTCTTCAAACTTTTTTTATTTTTTTTATTAATAAAATATAAATGTAACATGACCCCATGACAAATTTTGCTCAGAGAGAAGGAACCCTTATAATGTTGAAACAGATCATTAAAAGTCACAGCCCTACAAAAATGCACTGCATCTTGTGAGACGAGATAGCTGGCTCATCAAATGTACTTACTGACAGTTTCAAAGACATCTTTTTTTTTCATGACTCTCGTGACAATGAGAAGTTTGTTAAAGAACACGGTTTCTCATTCCTGTTTTTCCAGGGACACTTTCTTGTAGAATTACCTCAATTCACAAATGAATGTCTGTAAGTTTACTTAAAATTTACAACCAGATGCACAAATTGGAACTAAAGTTCAAGGAATGAGGAACTCTGTTACCCATATATAATATTTGAAAAGAAAATTTCCTCTGAGGAAGTAAGTTTCTTTAATATATCTTCTAAAGGATGACTGTGAGGACCAAAGTGAAGGATTTAATTGCAGAAAACAGTACACCTCCATGAAAGCAGTTACATCCCATTCAAAATATAAACCCAAACTTTAGTATCAGACATAATGGGTCACGAAACAAACAAGAGCTGATGGCAGTCTGCACGTATTCCACACAAAACAATCATTTGTCCTTGAAAGACCCTGAGATTGGAATTATATGGAACAAAAATACTTTTATGATAATAAAAGAGTAAAATTTCAGCATTTGTATAGTGGTGCATAGGCTGCATAAGCCACACATACATATACACCCTCATATATATATATAGATATATTATTTCTAAAATGTCAATGTCTAATACTGGATGATGTTTCAAAGGGAAGCATCAGTTTTGTCTCCCTTGAGCTTGATGTGAATGTGCGGAGGCACTGTTTATGCATAAACGTCTTGTAGCAATTGCTCAGTGGGCACAAGATCCATTTATATGCAATTTTAAAATTTGCCATCTTTGCACATGGACATGAAAAAAAACAACCAAACTCTATATAGAGACTATTTTGAGCTGTGATGTGAAAGGCAACAGACAAGGAAAATATAAGTCCATTTCACATTCAAAATATCTATATAACATTATGAAATATTTTGGATTTATTTGTTGCTTGCAAAAAAAAAAAAAAGAGAGAATCAGATGGTGGGAGTCACAGCATCTGCCAGAAGGGCTAATGCGGTAATGCTAACCAGAAAAACCTGAGAGGTAACAATAAGATACAGGTAGACTAAAAGTCAGGTAAGCGGAGGCAGTGCAGCAGATAGCTTACAGACAGCTTACAAAGGTATTATGTAAGTTTTGAAATAGTTTTCAGCTGCCAGACAAATATGTATTCGATAAGCCAGAGACTAAAACAGATCAAACTGATATAGATAGAGTAACTCAGAGCTGAACACATGTGTTACACCTGTTGAAAGAAGCTTTTATCTCCTCTTCATCCAGACATTTTAAAGAAATGCATTCAAATTTGGTTTAACCATATAATGTATTTTGAATTTTAAGAGCCTTCTAAAAGGAGCCAGGCACTGATAAAATGTTTACTAGAATTTAATAAAGTCCTTGTGGTTTATATGTTGACTGAAAAAAACAAAAAACACACACACACACACATCAGCATACACATCTTTTGAATGGGTGTCCATTGCTCTTTAGAATCAGATGGATGGTGTATTAAGAAATTGCAGAGGCAGGATGCCATGGGTGAGCCTGAGATTGTCATTTATGGCGTCATGATTCATTCCAGAAGATTAGTTTCAAAGAACATCCCATCATGAGCACGAACATGAATAGAATTGAAATGATATTAACATGTATCTAATCTGGCTGAGGTGGGGCACGTTTGTGTTGGGTAATTGTGTGCCTATCCTTAAAATGAGCGACTGTAATTATACTGCTGAAGGATTGTGTACACAGCAGCTAATAATGACACTATGTGGATATTTCCCTGAGAAATGAAACCTCTTTTTGTATAGGCTAGGGGAGAGCGGGGCACAAAGTTACACTTTTTGACTTTCTCAGTTTGTGTAAATCCACATTGTGTTCAGAATATTTTTTTTTTACACTTTACACAATTTTACACTTGTCTAGTACACATATGTCGCTTTTATTCATAATTACAGTGTATACGTTTTTCTTTATTTACCCTCAAAAATTGGAAGTGAAATGTGACAACATGCCCCGTAGGTGGGGTACATTGTAACATCTGAGGGGCACGTTGTAACATGACCATATGACAGCTTAAAATGTTATCTGATCAAATGAAAAAAATATGCAAGACAAACGAAAATATTTTGTTAATAAAAAAAGGCGTTTTTTAAGAATTAAAAATAATCTGATTTTGGAGTTTGACAATGAACACATTGCAACCATGCTTGGGACGGTCCACATAAACAAATATGTATAATAATAAAGAAATAATAATTTCTAAACATTAAACTGTAATGGGGCTGACGAGACGTGAGACGTGTGGATCCATCTGCAGGCTTTATTCAAGAGACGTGGTAAACAGGCAGGGTCAAAACAATGGCAAACAGGTATATGGCGGGCAAAAAACAAGAATAGTCCCAGGGCTAGCCTAGGTCACCGATCAGCAGACAGAATCACAGGGGTGAGACTAGAGGGAGAAATCCAGGAAAGCAGGCAAAGATCAGAAACCGCAAAAAAAGGCAAGGCAAAACAAGGAAAACACGGAGACTCGGAAAAGGGTACAGGCTAAACAATACTCAGCACAGAAAGGTGGTTAGAGTGTGTTATATAGTGAGTGAGGTGATTACAAACAGCTGTGTGCAATCAGTGCAGTTTGCAAATCGTGCAAAGAATGATGGGATATGTAGTCCGGGGTGCTATGCAACAGTTGTGTAGTGCGAGAGTCAATGAAATTAGAAAGGGTGACCTCTGATGGCTAGCAAACGGAAGTTCATGGACCGGATACGTAACAGAGCCCCACAAGTAGCGGCTTCCAGACGCTCCAAACACTAAACGATTCAGGTGGGTGGTGGAGCGGAGGCGGAACAGGGGGAGAGACGGAGGGCCAGGTTCAAGGATAGGAAAGACCAGGGACTGAAGCAGAGCCGGCAGAGCTGAGGACCACCACAGCAAAGCAAACGGGACCGAAGATCCCCACGGCGGAACAGAGGACCACCAGAACCAGACAGTAAACCAACACGGCGGAGCAGAGGACCACCACGCGGAGAAGAGGGACCACCAGGCGGGGGCAGAGAGGACCACCAGACAGACAAGTCAGACCACCACGGCTGGCCAGAGGGACCACACGGCGGAGCAGAGGACACACGGAGGAGCAGAGGACCCCCAAAAACCAGCAGAAGACAACCGGAGCCAGACAGTAGACCACCACGACGGGGCAGAGTACCACCACGGCGGAGCAGAGGACCACAAGAACCAGACAGTAGACCACCACGGGGGGGCAGAGGACCACCACGGCAGAGCACAGGACCACCAGAACCAGACAGCAGACAACCACGGCAGGGCAGAGGACCACCACAACCAGACAGAAGACCACCACGGCGGAGAAAGAAGAAGAGGACACCAAAAACCAGGAAACGTAGGCCACCCGGTGGGTACAGAGGACACACACGGCCGGAGCAGAGGACCACAACGGCGGCAAGCGAGGGACAGGAACACACCCCGTGAACCACACGGATAAGGACGACAGGGAGGAGACTGTCACCAACGAGAGAGCAGAGATAGACCAAAAAGACAGTAACAGTGGGGTGTAAAGCACGGGACTGAAGCGTTCAGGGGAAGCCTCAATCGGCTGGGTTGGGACAAGACAACCAAATCTCAAACGGCCTCATAAACGTGAACAGGAAAGGATGAGGATTCCAGACGGCCTCTAGCCAGACGGACAAGAGGGAGTCCGTAAAAGGAATATATAGCCGGTGTCACACCCCCCCGGGACAGACAAAGAAGTTCCCGTGACGAACTCCTTGGTCGGAAACAGAAACACCCCAGGGGGGTCAGATCGTTCACTGATGCTCCTTTTTTCTGAGCGAACACCGGCGAGCAGAGATTCATCGCCACGCCTCCCTTGGCAGAACACGAACAGACAGAGAGGGATCATCAGCTGTGCGTGCAGACACCAGGTGTTATCCCTAACATAGATACCGACTGGGATACCGAAAAGACTGACCTGACGATCTGGGTTGTGACAGACAGGAGGACAAGATCATACGATCAGCGGTGTACTGCACGGAGAATCAGGATGATCCGCGTGAGTGCGGACTCAGGATGATCAGCTGTGACGTGAGTGACTCTGGATGCATCAGCTGTGACGTGAATGACTCTGGATGATCAGCTGTGAGTGACGTGACTCTTGAAGTCAGCTGTGATGTGATGGGAGCTTTGGATGACCAGCTTGACTAGACTGGACATGAGTACAATGGTGACTTGACTTGCCTATGAAGAACAACTGATGACTTGAATGGTCAGGAAGATAAGCTGGGACTCACTGCTCAGCGAACAGCTGTGACTGAATGGACTCGGAAAGTCCGCTTGTGATGTGACGAGGTCTGGCAGATAGCGGAGACCTTGACTTGACTCAAGCAATGGACAGCTGTGACTGTAGTTGATCAGGGGAAACTCCAACTGTGACTAGACTTGACTTATGACGATCAGTTGTGACTTGACTAAACTCATGAATATCAGCCGTGACCCCTGCGACCAGGTCATGTGATAAAACTGTGACTCGATTGACTCATACACATCAACTGGGACGAAACTCGAGTAAGGAAGATCCAGCTGTGACTAGACTTGACTCTGCGATATTACTGTGACGAGACACGATCATGATGACTCAAGCTGACTTGATGAACCTCCGCGACGAACAACTGAATAGACTTGACTCATGAGATCAGTGTGATTTGACTCGACTCCTGAATATCAGCTGTGACTAACTTGATCTCATGATATGAACTGTGAACCTGACGGAATCAGACGATCAGCTGTCCTTGACGGCACTAAAGATGGGCCAGCGTGAACTGAAGGGTTTTTGGCAGTGTGTCCGCCGTTTTGCGATCAGGCTCCACTGTCGCCGCCATTTTGTTAGCATGCTCTGGTACAGCCGCCATTTCAGTAACAGACATTGTGTCGCGTTCTACCTCCGCGACACCCACAGTAAACAAAAACCCGACAGCCAACAAAGCATAATCTATAAACTGAGCGAGTGATGAACGTGGACCCTCGTGTCTAAGTTTAGACCTAAGAGGTTGATTTATGCCATCACAGAAAAACTCTATCAATAAGCAGTCGGGTAAATCAGAATAGTTGAGCGATGGCTAGAAACTCTCGAATATGGTTCTCCAAAGATTGGGGACCCTGTTTAAGGGCTAACAAAATTCTTGCCGTGTCCATACATGGCCAATATTCTTTGGAAAAGCCGCTGGATCCTCGTTGGGCTGAGTATTCTGGATTCGTGACATAAACATTGGACTGCCTCAGTCCTTTATTCACCTATTCTCATTGTTTTATTTATTAAAATTAATCGTAAATATTAAATTAAAGTAATAATACATCGCTAATTGCTTCCTAGAAGGCCCAGTGTAACGCGTGTTACAACATACCATATGGCATAAACAACGCTCTGAAACTGATATATAACCGACTTGGCGATTAAATAAATTCGTCTTAATTTAATCCATGAATAATAAAAATGGAGGAAAATTTACTTATAGCCAGAATTTAATTTTACTAGGAAAAATAAATGTTACAGCGACCTGATCTTCAAAAGATTTTTGAAATTTGGCAGCCCTCTGCTATATAATGTTGCTATGCTAATAATAAGACTGAAAGTGTTGCCTCTATGCCTAGCATGTGTGGAAATATTACAAACATAACCCGTGGTCCTTTGTGCCCCGCGCTAACCTACTTATGGTATGCTAGGTTATTATGTATCTCATAGCCTCATACAAAAAAGCCATAAGTGGTAACCTCCTAAGTGCTAGCTTGTAGGTTATGTTAATGTGATACGCCCCTCCAAAATGTAACTTGATTAGGCCTTACTACTAAACCATAGTTTTGACACGAGTTACAGTTGTCTACTTCCTACAGGCGCTATCAAGAACTTAGACTGCACGTGGAAAAGTTCATTTATTTAAGTAATTAAACTCAAATTGTGAAACTCATATAAATGCAATGCACACAGACTGAAGTAGTTTAAGTCTTTGGTACTTTTAATTGTGATGATTTTGGCTCACATTTATCAAAAACCCACAATTCACCCCTATTCAAACAATTGATATGGGACATGCCAATCCAGCTACATCAACTCCAAAAAACACCATGGCAACGGCTGCCTGCGCCTTTCCAAATGGTCTGCCGTTGGTTGCACTAGGTACCACTCCTGGGGACCAGAGCATGTGATCTGACCGTTGCCCGACGCCATCCTTGACCCCTCACAAGGCGGGTTCACTGCCCCCAAACTCATTCGCCCACAGAAGCGGGTGTTCACAGGCAGCTGCGGTATCAAGCCTGGTTACCAGACAAGTTGAGTGGAAGGCAAAAGTTTGCTGGTGGAAAAGACATCTGCACCACCACACCGAGAGAACTGACTTAGAGGCTTGTCAAGGCACAATGATTTCAAGAAGTTGACTCGTGAACTTCACAAGGAAAGGGAATGAGGGCTGGCGGCTCAAGTCTCCCCCTCATCACAGGCCCAACACACACAGACGTTTCGTCAAGGAATTTGGTCAGTTGTCGTCATGCCTCCCCTTGTTAAGCACTCCTGAACCATCCGACAACGTCCACGGGAGTCTTAAGGGCGAGCTAAGGAAGAAGAAGAACTGGTGTTGCCCAGTGGTCCACCCCAAAGTGCTACGTTTCAGATTGATGAGCAAGTTTTGTATTTCATTTTGGGAAAACCCATAAGCCTCAGCAAAATCCCCCAGCCTGCACCCCATCGCGAATCTATGGGGTTACTTGTCAAGAGGAAAATGAGAAACGAGAGACAAAAAAATGCAGATGAGCTGAAGGCCACTGCAAAGAAACCTGGGCTTCCATACCACATCAGCAGTGCCACAAACTAATCACCTCCATTGCACGCTGAATTGAGGCAGTAATTAAAACAAAATGAGCCCCTACCAAGTATTGAATACATGTACAGTAAATTAACATACTTTCAAGAAGGCCAACAATTCAATAAAACATTTTTTTATTGGTCTTATGAAATATTCTAATTGGTTGATTATAGTGAATTGGTGTTTTTTTTTGTTAAATGTGAGCCAAAATCATAAAAATTAAAAGAACCAAAGACTTAAACACTTCAGTCTGTGTGCACGGAATTTATTTAATACACAAGTTTCACAATTTGCGTTGAATTACTGAAATAAATGAACTTTTCACGACATTCTAATTTATTGAGATGCACCTGTATGTCCGTTATCCTCCAGGTAAGGATTAGAGATTCCCGCTATGAATTTGGACGATCTATTTACGTTCCACTAACGTTTCGGTGGGCCTTCATGCTTATACATTTTTATTTTATTGATTTATTTTCCCCCTAAAAAGCGCATGCCACCTCGTAAAATAATGACGTTTTCTCATGCTATCGGGTTGGATAGTGACTTCTTTGGTGGACCAAAAACAACCGCAATAAGTTAAAATAAAGAAATATAAAAAAAATGAACTTTTTTAGTGTAAGAAGTAAGCAAACAATGATACAAAATCAAGCAGGACAGTCTATAACTCAACTGATGCCATCTGAACTTGCGTGATATTGTGAACGCCCTTTAAAATAACCTCTAAAGAAGAATGAGGATGATTGACAGCAACAATACAGGCTAATGGTTTCTGTTTATATTATTTCGCCTTTGCATGCTACGGAAGAACGATTGTGTTTGGAACGACATCATCAAAATTGATAGTTTTTATAACAGTTCAATTTAGACTTAGCCTAGCTATATCTAATTAAATCGAATTACTAAATCACTAAATGATTAGGTTCTTTTGGGGTTGTTCCACTACTAACGAATCCTTGCTTTTAAAAGCACCCCGAAATGAACTTAAACTGGTGCCATTTATTGAATTTATTTTGGAAACATTTGAAAGTCTGCGGCTAATAACGTTATTTCGACTCATTTATAGGCAGGTAGAAGGGAAAGCGCGGTGTAGTGAACTTCGTCTTCACCCTCCATCACGAGAGTTTTGGAGATCCTGACCGATGTGATGCTGAGAGATAAAAACGCGATAAGATTCAATCAAAGCGACTGCTATGAAAGAAATCTCCGAAGATAAACGAAGCCTAACAATGTGACATGTGAGCGTTCCATAGGAATGCCGTTTGTCGTCAGCAGATGAGCTGATGAAAGTGACACACCCATTACAGGTGAGCAGTGAAGAGTACTAAAGGCAGGAATGAAGCCAATAACCCATCATATTCCTGCTTACAGACAGACAGGTGCATCAAGTCAGAGAGGTGAGACCAGAGGTGTGATTGATCACATTTATCATGTTAAATTAAATTAATTATGCACACTTGTATGATCAAATAAAATGCTGTTAGCGGTATTGTTTTCTGGTTTAATGATTTTATTTGATTGATTTATTTTTGGTTTCATGTAGATGATTGTCTTGCTGGTCATTTTTGCTGCACTTCTGTGCCCCACCGTCCACAGTGCGGACGCTTCAGTGGGTGAGAATAACTGAAGTTGAACTTAATTTACTCAGTGAATATGTAGTTTTATTTTGCATGATTCTGTTAAAGAAGGCACTAAAGGCTCTTTTGATAGGAGGTTGCATTGGTTTATATTTATTAATATTGTCGTTTCTCTGTAAACAGATTGGTGCTATCACAAGGCAGCATGCAGTAAGTGTGATTAATTCATTGATTTTATTTATTATTTTTTGCACCCTAAAATACTCCACATCGACATAAAATGTGATATACAATTTATTATACATTTTAAATGTTAAAATATAAAATATTGTTCTGAAGTAATTTAAAAAAATGTTCATCTATTTGTAATAGATTTTACCACCTGGCCCAAGATTGCCCCACAATTTTGCAATGGATCCAATCAATCTCCCATTAATATTGTGACTGCAAGTGTTCAGGGCAATCCTAACCTGACTTCCTTTAACTTGACTGGTTTTGATGACAACTCCACCTTCCTTTCGATCGTAAACTCTGGCGACTCCGGTAAGGATCACTGCACACTGGGAACCTTAATTTGCTGATACTACTGATACTACATTTTGCAGAATAACCTTGATTGCTTCTCAAGATCTGTTTGTCTTTATAAAATATAGTTGCTAAAATCATTTAGCAGTCACTTATTCAGTGACTTCTATGAGGAATACCTACTAACAGAACGAATCCTCAGGAAGAGTTCAAATGAGAAGTATCACTTTAAAGAGGTTGCACAGAGAAGTACAAAATTGCGAGCTAGCAAATAGATGTATAGTTGATATACTGTTAGACAACAGAAGGATACATGTTATTTGATGCCTCTTTGAGACTCACTGAATATATAATGGAAAAAGTAGGGATACAGTAATGGCATGCAGATCAATCATCTGTGATGCTCAGTATCAGTGTATATTATATCCTGGACCTTGTATCTAAAGGCTTCTTTAAACAGCCGAGTTAAGGCTGCTCTGTGGCTGCTTAAAACTCAATGTGAAGATGCAATGTTGCATAAAAGCCAGACTAAATTAAGCCTGCTCTAACCCACCTCTGCACCTAGTATTAAAGTACCCATTGTATTTGCAGTGTAAATGCTATTTCTGCACAGCATTCTGCACAGTCTATGTAAAGAGACCGAGAAAAGCTTCTTCTAAATTTGGCGTAATATGTCCATTGTCTTCACAGTGGTGGTTAACCTGGATGATGAGAAAATGACAGTGCAAGGAGGCGATCTTCCAGGTCTTTACAACACTAAACAGTTCCATCTCCACTGGGGTAACGGCAGCTCCTCGCCTGGCTCCGAACACACCGTGGATGGCAAACAATACCCAATGGAGGTATGAATGATTGAATTTTCCCTCCAAATGCACTGCTTTATTTCAAATATTGTGATACAGTAGAAGAATCATTTTTGGTTCCACAAACAACCGTTTTTTTCTTAGTCTAAAGAACATTTAAAAAATCTAAAGAATTTTTTCCACTACAAAGGGAAGGTTCCATGGATGTTAAAGGTTCTTTGTGGTACCATTGATGTCAATAAAAACCTATATTTTTAAGAGTTTGTGTTCATTCACTGTATGTGTTCTTTCATGTCTCATAGCTGCACATTGTAAATGTCCATTCAAAATACAACGGGGGTGTGTCAGCTGCTCTAGCTGCCAAAGACAGCACAGCATTGGCAGTTCTTGGTTTCTTCATTGAGGTGAGCATGACATTTATTAGATCCTGAAAGCAACGCAAACCTAAAAGTATATTCATTGCTTGGTTGTGTGTGTGCACATGCATATGTATGTATTATGCTTTTTATTTATTTTATTATTTTTATTTAACCAACAGGGAACCAATGAAGCGAACAAAACAAAAAGCTGGGATATCCTAACATCCTATTTGACAAGCATCCGCAATTCAGGTGAAGAAATTATTTTGTCAGCTTTCATTTTTTTGAGCCTGCAGCTCTGAATGATTGCTTAAAAGGGTAGTTCACCCAAATTCATCATTTATTCAGCCTCATGTCATTCCAAAGATATTTTGAAGAATGTTTCAACTATTTGTCCATATAGTGAAAGTCAGTGGGGTCCAAAACAACACTGGTCCACACTGACTTTCATTGTATTGACAAAAACAACACTGGAACATTGGTGAGATTAAAATTTTTGAGTGAAGCCTTTAACATTGGTATACTTGGTTAATCTCTCTTCACCAATATAATTTAACAACAAATTAAACACAAAACTAAAGAGAGCCAAGTAGTTTCATTACACCCTATTGACTTTTTTGTATATTTAGGTAATACAACCACAGACATCATGAATCAAATCACACTGAACAGTCTGATTGAAGGTGTGGACAGGACTAAATATTACCGTTATCAAGGCTCCCTAACAACACCCAGCTGTAATGAAGCTGTGATTTGGACAGTGTTTAAAGAGCCCATCAATGTCAGTCATGACTTGGTAGGTTAAAGCAACTCTTTGGTACAGTAATTCAATGTTCTTCATATTCTGAGTTAAAAGTCACTATTTACTTTATTCCTCCAAACAGATCAACCGCTTCAGCACTACTGTCTTTTTCAAAGATGCAAGCGCTTCAGTTCTGAACACCAACAACTTCAGAGGAGTTCAGCCGTTGAATGGCAGAGTTGTGACGTCACAGGTGATACAAACAGCAGCAACTCCAGCAGCTTCATCAGCGGCCACGTCCACTTTATCTGTTATCACAGTACTTCTCTTGTCCAGTTTGTGTTGGCTGTAGAAATATGCTTTGTGCACACTTATGAGCTGATTTAATTTATTGCACTTGTAAATGATGTACGCTTTGATTTGCGTTTGATCATGACTGATGGTTTCTGTAAATATTGATTTTATCACTTGTGAATCTTGTTACATGGAAAAATAAGAAGTTTATGACACATAGCTGTTCCTTTTTCTACTAATTGTATTTCTGTTTATATATTTTTAAAAGCACAAGTTGCTATCTGTGAGGATAATATAAGTTCTTATGATATGTATTATTTTGTTTTTATCCCAAACTCTTAGTTTAAAACAGTTGAAATCATACAGAATGCTGATGTTTTATATGAAGCTTCTGTTATATGTCATTATATTCAATGTTAGATAATGCAGTAGTATTTAAGATGATTTGTTTTTAAATTGTAAATCATGATGATTTGTTTTAAATTTAGTTATTAAATTTGAAATAATAAATGTTTGCTGTTTAGTAACAAAATGTCTCCAACTGATTTCTGTTTAAGAACCGTATATGAAAATGTTTGTGATTATATGTACATATATATATAGTACCATTTTTATCTATCATACACTTATGTAAGCTGTGTATACACACACACACTACCACACAAAATTAACATTTTTTTTGTTTTTGAAAGTAGTCTTTTATGCTCAAGCCTTTTTGAATCAAATTTAAATAAAAACACAGTAAAAACTAATATTGTGAAATATTATTACAGTATTAAGTGACTTATTTATTATATATTTTGAAATTTAAATTTGATTTTCAGCAGTCATTACTTCAGTTTTTAGTGTCACATAATCCTTCAGAAAACATGCTAATATGCTGAAGTGGTGCCAGAAACTTTTCTTCGAATGCTCAGTGGTGGAAAACGTTTTTTTGCTGTTTGATACACTGAACAAAATTATAAACGCAACACTTTTGTTTTTGTCCACATTTGTCATGAGCTGAACTCAAAGATCTAAAACTTTTTCTATGTACACAAAAGGCCTATTTCTCTCAAATATTGTTCACAAATCTGTCTAAATCTGTGTTAGTGAGCACTTCTCCTTTGCTGAGATAATCCATCCACCTCACAGGTGTGGCATATCAAGATGCTGATTAGACAGTATGATTATTGCACAGGTGTGCCTTAGGCTGGCCACAATAAAAGGCCACTCTAAAATGTGCAGTTGTATCACACAGCACAATGCCACAGATGTCGTACGTTTTGAGGGAGCGTGCAATTGGCATAATGACTGCAGGAATGTCCACCAGAGCTGTTGCCCATGAATCGAATGTTCATTTCTCTACCATAAGCCGTCTCCAAAGGCGTTTCAGAGAATTTGGCAGTACATCCAACCGGCCTCACAACCGCAGACCACGTGTAACCACACCAGTACAGGACCTCCACATCCAGAATCTTCACCTCCAAGATCATCTGAGACCAGCCACCTGGACAGCTGCTGCAACAATCAGTTTGCATAAACAAAGAATTTCTGCACAAACTGTCAGAAACCAGCTCAGGGAAGCTCATCTGCATGCTCGACATCCTCATCGGGGTCTCGACCTGACTACAGTTCGTCGTCGCAACCGACTTGAGTGGGCAAATGCCTCACATTCGATGGTGTCTGGCACTTTGGAGAGGTGTTCTCTTCACGGATTAATCCTGGTTTTCACTGTACAGGGCAGAGGGCAGACAGCGTGTATGGCGTCGTGTGGGTGAGCGGTTTGCTGATGTCTCATCTCTCACTTGCGTTCTGCAGCAGTCACTTGGATAAGTCGTTGTTGCTTGTTGAACTTGTTGACTTTTGATGAGTTTGAGCGCGTGATGCGCGCTGTGAAAAAGTGTGTTGGAAACACAAATTGAGGACCAATCTGCATCTTATTGATGACCCGTGGCAGGTGCGTAACAATCATTACATAAGTGAGGGACAGGAAATGTATATATATATATATATAGAATATATATAATTATAAAAATATAACCCACATTACAATATAACATTTCTGTAACCTACCAGTCAACAGTTTTGAACAGTAAGATTTTTATGTTTTTTAAGAAGTCTCTTCTGCTCACCAAGCCTGCATTATTTGATCCAAAGTACAGCAGAAACAGTAATATTGTGAAATATTTTACGATTTAAAATAACTGTTTTCTACTTGAAAATATTTTTAAAATGATTTCTGTGATCAAAGCTGACTTTTCAGCATCATTACTCCAGTCTTCAGTGTCCAGATCCTTCAGAAATCATTATAATACGCTGATATGGTGCTCAAGAAACATTATTATTATCAATAAAAAAATTCAAATTAAATAGTATTATTCAATTTTAAACAATTGATTAACTTTTTTCCGGACTTTGAATGAATAGAAGATCCAACGAATGCAGTATTTATGTTGACTAAAAAGCTTTGAACATTATAACTCTACCATGCAAAAGCTTAGAGTCGGGTATAATTTAATTTGTGTGAAAAAGCAAAATAGAAAGCAAATTTAGTTAGCCAGGATGCATTAATATGATCAAAAGTGATGATAAAGACATATATAATGTTACAAAAAAATTATATTTCAAACAAATGCTGTTCTTCTGAACTTTCTATTCATCAAAGGAAACCCTGAAAACAATATATACTCATCTGTTTTCAACATTATTAATAATAAGAGATGTTTCTTGAGCACATTAGAATGATTTCTGAAGGGTCATGTGACTGGAGTAATGATGCTTAAAATATAGCTTTGAAATCACAGGAATTGCATTTTAAAATATTTTTCAAATAGAAAAGTTATTTTATATAGTAAAAATATTTCAAAATTTTACTGTTGTGCTGTACTTTGGATCAAATAAATGCATGCTCGGTGAGCAGAAGAGACTTCTTTAAAAAAAACATGAAAAATCTTACTGTTCAAAAACTTTTGACGTAGTGTATAGTCAACTTAAATTTTTAGCTTTTAATTGGCTTAGAAATCAGAAAACTGCTGGACAATAACCAATAATAACGATTTGCTTATATACTACAAACACTTTATAATCACATAATAAGGCAGAATAGTTCCAATACTGTAATAAATGCTATGTCAATTAACACTGCATTATTCATATGCTTTATTTATTACCTGGAGATGACTTAAAAAACACAAATAAACCATATATTGCCGCAATCATATGTTTAATGTCAAATGTTTCCAAACGTTTCTGTTTTTCTGTGAAAAAAACTGTTTTCATACAGCGATAGCTGGACACTTTTGTCCATATTAGGAATTTCCTTGTAGACTTTCTGCGTGAGAGCGCTTCCGGCTACAAGTATGAATGAAACATACACTGCATGGAGTGTTTGCCTTATTCTGGGTCCGTATAAAACATCAGATCATGCACAGACTATCTTGTCTCTTTGAATTTAAATATATATTTATTCACACCGGCTCTTGAAACCTCTATGCGAACACACTTGCCCAAAAAAGTGCGGGGGACGAATTTACATTTTATTAAAAGTGGGGGGACACGTCCTCTGCGTCATGGAGAGAGAAATGGTCTCTCATTTTAACCCATATCATGTTTGTGTGATGCTGAACTATGAGTTTCTATTGGTGTTTGTATTTGCACTGTTCTAAACATTAATATTTTATGTGCAACAACAGCATGCTGTCTCAATGATTTAAAATCTATTTTTTCAAACTTTATGATATAAATGGGGATGATTGTACTGAGAATAAATTTAATCTTTTCTTCAACTGAATACTGTTTACGTGCTGTTTTGATGTATTTTAAAGAGCTGGCAGTCAAAATTAAAACTGCTGGATAATAGATACTCTTCATTATTTATGATAAACAAGATAATGTGAATTACAGAATGTACAACGTTTTTTAAAATGTATAAATTGCGGTGTTCAGCGTTTATTATGAGGGGGTAGAATCCACAGCTCAGTACTCACTACTCAATACTCATGAGTACTTTTAAATAGGCTACTCTTTTACTCTTACTCAAGTAGTTTTTTGGACAAGTACTTTTACTCTACTCACACTACATTTTTGGAAGGTAATGGTACTTTTACTTGAGTATATTTTCTCAGTACTCTTTCTTTCCACCTGGTGAAAGTAACACAATTGCGTTGTTTGCAACCACAGAGGTAAAATCTGGACAAACCCAACTGTGGCTTTACGTAACCTAGCCTATTGATTGTCCCATAGGTGCAGAGGGGGGTGCGTTGGGGTTCAAGCACCGGCCCTTTTTGCCAAAATTAAAACAAAAGTGCCCCTCTAACAATAATATTGTGGTCAAGCTAATGCACATATTTGGATTATAATATAATAAAATGCTACAGTAAAGAATGGCTAAACCCCTGTATTTTACTTTTTTAATATAATTGGATTTGAGCCAAAATAGTAATTAGTAAGCATATTTGGTGTGCTGATCCTGCGGGGGCTACGGCTCGGAATATAGCCTTGAATCAGAAAACTCCCATCTATATCTATATATATATATATATATATGGACAAGACCACAAAACAGTCTTAAGTCACTGGGGTATATTTGTAGCAATAGCCCAAAAATACATTGTATGGGTCAAAACTATCGATTTTTATTTTATGCAAAAATCATTAGGATATTAAGAAAGATCATGTTACATGAAGATATTTAGCAAATTTCCAACTGTAAATATATCAAAACATAATTTTTGATAAGCAATATGCATTGCTAAGAACTTCATCTGGACAACTTTAAAGGCGATTTTCTCAATATTTTTTTTTTTGCACCCTCAGATTCCATATTTTCAAATCGTTGTATCTCGGCCATTGTTGTCCTATCCTAACAAACCATACCTCAGTTGAAAGCTTATTTATTCAGCTTTCATACAATGTATAAATCTCAATTTCGAAAAACGGACCCTTATTGACGGTTTTTGTGGTCCAGGGTCACGTTGGCGTAACTTAGTAATGACGGGCCCCCTGGGGTGCACGGTTATGAAGCACATACAAACACAGCGCTCGTGTCTAGAAGGGAACCCACATAAGCAAATTTGTGCCTAACCTACTTAATCTAGACCAACTAAAATCAGTATCTTATAAGTTTCTTATATTAAATTGAATATCGAAACTCAGATTGAAACTCTTCTCGGCCGTGGGGACGGGGGGGGGTTTTTCTCTTTCTAACACACACGTCTGTGCCTGTGCCGCAGGCAGCCAGAAGTACAAACTTAATCGTGTTGGAATTTTTAGTCATAAACGTTGTAACTAGGTAGCATATTTGCAAAAGCAAGAAGGCAAGGGTATATCTATCTATATATATATGGTCGGGGTGTGTGCTGAAACCAGTCTACTCTGCTATCATGAGTCTGTCCTGTGTTGCACCATAACTGTCTGGTTTGGTTCAGTACAAATCGGCAGCAAGAGATCCAAGGACAGTCAGGACTGTAGAGGGAATTGGTGCCCCTCTGCTCACCTCCAAGACTTACCTCGCCAGAGTGAGGAAAGGGCTAAAAAAAAAATCAACTGGGGACACTCACACCCAGCACACTCTCTCTTCGAACTGTTGCCTTCAGGTCGGCGCTACAGAGCACTGACCACCAAAACAGCAAGGCACAAGAACAGTTTTTCCCACAGGCTATATTCAGCCTAAACAATTAATCTTTCATAATTATACAGCATCCATAGCACAACTACATTAGCTATTGACATATTATATTAAACTGTAAAGAACATCTGACACTAATAAAATATTGTACATTTATCTAAACAATTGCATTTTTTTTACATACTTCTATGTATGTATCTAGTACAGTGTTAGGTTTTCTTTTTTTGTATTAGTGTTATATTGGATCCCTACTGTGTGATTCCTATGTATCTCTGCACTATCATGTCTGTCTGCACTATGTTTGTACTTTCTTCTACACTGGAAGCTCCTGTCGTCAAGTCAAATTCCTTGTGTGTGTGTGTGAACATACTTGATAATAAAGCTTTTCTGATTCTGATTCTGATTCTGATATCTACACTATTGAGCCAGTTTCACTATTTTTTTGATAGTGTACTGAGACACTATCAGTATATATACAGATAATTGAGCCAATTATCAGAACGAGTTCCACCTGTGTGGAATTGATTATCTGATCGTGCTCCTCCCAAACCTTTTTAATAATTAAACGAATGTGTTACTATAGAATGTGTGAGTCTTAAACAAGCTCAAATTTTATTGGGCTGTGAAGTGAAGAGGCATATCTTCCTGGGCTTTTTTATAAATCGGTTGACAACTACGTAGCCATTGTCTGAAGTGTAAGCAGTTCAAGAACATGTGAAGGACTTTATTTTTATAATTATGCATTTATGCATATCATTTTACTATAGCAATTGTTAAAATCGAATTACTCCGTATATAGATGCCTCTTTTTTACATTTGAGCCCCTGCCCCCAAGAAACTCTTTGCATGTCCCTGATGTTCCTTAAACCCAGCATATTTAAACAAGTTGATACTAGTTATAGAAATACCTGCTTATTTTTTAACTCATACATAGGTTATGTTCAGATTAATTTAAATATTTTTTCAATTTTGTAAAATACAATACACAATCACTGTATTTTTGGATTAATACGGTTCTAAATACAGCATTATTTTATGTATTTTTAATTCATGTGTACAATATTAGCTTAATATACATTTAAAAGTAACACTTTAATTCAAGTGTAATCAACAATTCTGGTATGTTTTGATGCTTAAATAGTTTTAATATATTTAATTCCACAGTTGTAATATAAATGTATTGGGGGAAATCTATTCCCTTAACAGATTGAAAATTATAAATTCTACAACAAGTTAGACAACAAAATTTACCACAATAAATAAACCTGCAATTAAATGTAATAAATTCTACTAAAGGTGGTCATGAGTAGTTTAAAAAGATTTAAATATATGTTAGTGCTGGTGCAAAATCATGTTTTCTCCTCTTTTCATCAGTCTTTTTAGTTTATGTGGGATGGCTTGGTGGGGGTTGCACTTGCGAGTGTTGGTTAGCAAACTACGCCCCTGCACCTGAACCCTAATGGGCCTTAATCACTTACCACCTTTCTCAGTTAGCTCATTTTGCTGTTTGCATTTTGCCTAATCCCTTCAAAGGGTTTACCCTCCGGAGTGAGAGCTTCGAGGGGTTGAAGGGTGTAGAGGACCAAACAACTGTTTCTTGAAGTGCCCTTCTGTGTCATCATCACGTGCCCACACGGAGGCGCCTTCATCATGCAAAGAATCTGCGCAAAGGATCATGGGAGTCCGAAGTGTCCATCAGTTGTACCCTTCGAAATCTTTCATCCCGAAGGGTCCTTTGAAGTGGCCAGTTTTGAGCACTTCGGTTTGGAACGCCCCTTCAATATGGCGGCCATGATTGTTTTCACTCCGAAGTGCCCTTCGGAGGGCGATACATCCCATTTGGAACACACCATAAGTCTCTGCATTTAGGACTTTTAGAATAAAGCCTTCAACCCATCGTGGATTTTTAAAACAACGTTTTGCAGATCAGTACGGGAAAACCAGGCCGTGGCTTGTAAATAAAAAGAAAGTCAAGTTTAATAGTTAAGAGCTGATGAATGATCAAACATTATTCTTTCTTTTCATGTGCCTTTTCTTAGCTTGGTGCTATCACAGGCCTTCATGTAGTTAGTAAGTAGTCGTTCGCCATGCTTTCAGCTAAATACTCCGCTAGGGAGCGACGCTAGTGGACCATAACAGAGAGTCAACATCATTTCCAGAACATTCTCATTAACAATCCGGGCTGGTGGAACGATCTCCCACCCCTATCCGGAATGCGAATAACTGAAATTTTCAAGACGACCAGCTGAAAACTCATCTTTTCGAAGCTACTGACTTCATCATAAAAAAAAAAAAAAAAAAAAAAAAAAAAAAATTTATTTATTCCTTCTCTTTCTAGCTTGTACTTATTTGAAAAATTTCTAAGAACTTGGTATTACAACCACTTGTGTCTGTTTGCCTCTTTAAGAAGAATCGCTTTATGTATCCCCCAATTGTACGTCGCTTTGGATAAAAGCGTTTGCTAAATGACAAAATTTAAATATAATGTAAATACGGTAACGTGGACTTGGTGTAAACTGAACTATATTAATTTAGAATTAAAAAGCAACGTTAAACTCTAATCATTGTTTAACTTGTTTAATCATAAGTAAGAAGTATTTCACTGCTATTCTAAAACCAGAGATTAAAAACAATTTGATACTAACTGGATGAGGATGTCTTTAAAAAATGTCTGCATCTCAGGTTACGCCACTTGGCCCATAATTGCAGAAAAAGACTGTAATGGCACTCAACAGTCTCCAATAAACATTGTAACTGCTAATGTCCAGGCTAATGCTAATCTGACCTCTTTGACACTCACTGGCTACAATGACAAAGCAGGCTTAACTGAGATTAAAAACACTGGCACGACAAGTGAGTAGCTTATGTTTGATTCTAGCTTTTGTTCATAGACAAAAAACTTACTGACTGCATGGGAACAGAATGTTTAATTTGTGTTCTGGTTGCACTCTTCAGTTCAAGATACACTTGATCACAACAAAATGAATGCGGAAGGAGGTGATCTGCCAGGCCTGTTTGCCAGTATGCAGTTTCATCTTCACTGGGGTAATGATCTGAACATAGTGTGAATGGCAAACGATACCCTATGGAGGTATGAATTATATTATCTATATATATAGATATATATTTTTTTTTTCAAATAAAGCTTTTGTTTTATCACTGGTCTTATGAAAGTTCTTGTCTCAGTTGCATATTGTGAATAAGGCTGAACATAATGGCAGTGTATCCAATGATTCAGTTCTGGCAGCTTTTGGTATCTTCGTTTAAGTATATGTCGCCTTTTCATCTCTGATATTTGGAGAAATTATGACTGTATATTTCATTTGAGTGTTTTAATTGTAATCACCCACAGGCCTCTAATGACACTGGGAAAACGAGAGCTGGAAACTTAAAGGGTTCATATGATGCTGCTAAAAAGAACATATTTTGTGTATTTGGTGTAATTAAATGAGTTCTGTGGGTTTAAGGTTAAAAAAACACATTAGGTTCAACATTATGTACATTATGGTTTCTCATCTATGCCCAGCCTTTTTGAACCACATCAATTTTTTACAAAGCATCGGTTCGAAAAAGCGGGGTTTGCTTTGATTGGCCAGCGATCCAGGCATGTGATTGAGTGTGTGGGACAGAATACTAAAGCGTGTGACCAGAAAGTTACGCCTCTTAACAATTGTGTTTCCATCATACCAGTCTATGGTTGCCGTGTCCGGCCGGAGCGACGAGACGTAAACATTAAAACCCATTACAAACGAGTTTGCATTTGTTGCATCTAGTGGGGACATAGTTACTGATTATAATGATTTATACTGTGTTTTTACGCTTTGCGTTGAGTATTGCGGCTCGTAAACATAAAACCATGTCTGCATTTGTGATCAGAGAAATGACAAACAACAAGCGCTACTCTACACTGCTCAAACGCGTTTGAATCATCAGTGGAAAATTATTTAAATATAAAAAAACGTACTTACAGTCTGTGAGTAAGAACAGCCAGACTGTCCGGCAAAGTTGGAAATGCCCCACTTTTAGAAAAGCAATATTGTCCTCTTTTGGAAGGCCAAAAAGTAGTTTCGCTTTCACAACGAAACACACAGCGGGCTTGAGTGAGTGGCGGCCGGCGGATTCGACAAAGGAGCGGCAACCACATGTGACAACCCCAGGCTGGACTACGCTTCGTCCACGGTGAGATGAAAGCGATGAGCGTTAGACAGCGTGAAGTTGATGTTGTCCTCAGGTGACAGCCGGATCAGCCTCTAGGCATGACAAAGCTGATGATTATAGTCCTCTGTTGGAAGGCCAAACAAGTTAGTTTCGCTTCAAACGAATCAAACAGAACTCAGACATGGCGGCGCGGTGGGAGCAACTAAAATACTACAGGAGAATAAAAGTTTCGCTTTCTTTCTTTGCGTGAACATTTAGGCAGCGTTATGCAAATCTGCCCACACAGTGACGTAGATATGTGGGGGCGTGTTTAAACGAGGCATTTTAGGAGGACATGGACAAGTCTTAACTTTTATAAAGAATATCTCTTTGGATTTGAGACTTTAGTCTTTGCAGCTTTACAGATCTTCTTTATGCACCAAGAGCTTGTAACACTCCAAAGAGAAAGGAAAAATTTAAATCGTATCATATGACCCCTTTAACGTCTTATCTTGCAAAAATCGCCAATGCAGGTTTAGACATGATCCTACAGTACGAGGAAAGAAGTGGTTGTTTATGTTGATAATGGACAAATTAATGTATTAATTGTGTCTCAGGTGATCAAGCATGTATTTCTGGTATCTCTCCATGGATGATGTGCTTCCTGGAATGGACCGGACTAAATATTACCGTTATCTTGGCTCTTTGACCACACCAAACTGTAATGAAGGTGTGGAGCATCTTTAAAGACCCCATCAAAATCAGCCAAGATTTGGTAAGTCTAGATGCTACACACAAAAAAATATTTAGGTCTAAATTTAAGTTTTCTGTATTTGGATTGCACAAACTCTATTACAGTTTTAATAGACTAGTACTTATTGTGATTCGTTTTTGTCAGTCGTGCATAAGATTTCTATAGTTCTATAATAAACTGCTTGTTTTAAATGCAGGTTTATATATTTATCAATAAATCTGTTTTTTTTTAATCATTCATTTGAACTATAATTGAATATTGCTTGTTCCATGGCTATCCATATTTTACCATGGTGTACGTTTTTAATTCTATGCATGTACATTTTCACAATTAACAGATTTATGCTGATTTTAAATTTGTGCAAATGCATTTTGAAAATGATTCAAATAACATTGATACAAATAGTTTCACCAAATAGACTGCAATTCAAATACAGTAAATCTTAAATTGAGGCCTAAATATTTAAGTGCATTGGGAAATAAAGGATGGTCAAAAGGATGTCCCTTTGTCTTCATTAAATTGGTTCTCCAAATAGATTGACCTCTTCACTACAACTGTCTACATCAACAAGATCACCAACTCTCCCCTAATAATCAATACGTTCAGGGGTGTTCAACCCTGGGATTAAGATTCTGATGGCTTTATATGTGGTTGTTTAATATTCTATTTAATGTTACAGACTATGTAAAAAAAGAAAAATCGTAAGTGTCTTTAATGTCAAATTTTAGCTGGTTTAATGTTGTCAAGATTTAATGTCATTGTGGAATCAAACAAACGGTTTCAAACAAAACTCTGAATGTCTTCCAGGTTGTGCACTGAAGGTCTTAAACATTTGGTTGGACTGTAGACAACATGCTGAGGGTGAAGGACATGTCACCAATTTACTGATTTTTAAAAAAAAAAAATTTTTTAATTAAGCTCTCTAATCTCATTAGAAAAATGTAAACACTATCTGGTTTCCACACATGGGGCTTTTTTGACTTGTCTCAGGGTATTTGGTTTCAACTAGTGTCACTGTAAAGGCTGGATTTGTTTTAATAAGTGCACATGAGGTTTGTGTGTCCTTTCTAATAGTTATACTGCTGTGCCAGCATGTGAATGTTTGTCAAAACCCTTTCCGTACAGTCTTCATGCCCCTCCACGAACCACGTCACACCTCCCCATCTATGATTTATTCATTTGTAAATGTCTAGTAGGAAAGTTTTGTTAAGATAAGTGCAAATTATTACACAAATGTTGCTTGCAATCGTTCACAGCAGGTTGAGGATAAAACGAGTCCATAGTTCTTTTGTTTTTGATTTGCAAGTGATAAAACAGTGTCTGGGTATCAAAAGATTTGGTTTTAACACTATTTCTATAACATTTTGTAGTTGAACTTTTATATTGTTTTTATTTTTTCCTGCAAGTATCGCGTTCTGGTGGGTTAGGTGAGAGAGATTTGAGGGGAAACAAAAAAATATACACTGTATATCTATATATATATGACTGTCTATATATATATGTATATAGTATAGTATACCTAGATGAGTATATAAAGTTCACATGCAAACAATGGATGTGTAGAACATCAATTGTTCACGTATGAAAGAAATACGGTCTCTCACATAAGAATCTTGATCACATTGCACAAGTTTCATTCTGTAGGGTCGATTCTAAGTTCCCTGATTAAATGAATGGCAACCAACAAAATAGAGTGATTTTGTTGTTTTTAACTCGCACGATTTGTTGATGAGGTTGACGGAGTGGGTGGAGTACTTGATCCGTTTTGATCAGGTGTTTGGACTCTCATTCTGACGGCATCAATTCACTGCAGAGGATTCATTGGTGATCAAGTGATGTGATGCTACATTTCTCCGAATCTGTTCTGAAGAAGAAACTCGTCTACATATTGAATGGCTATTTTGGGGTGAACCATTCCTCACTATTCCTATAAATGGCACATGCCAGACAGCAGATGAACTCGTCCAAGCTATCAGCCCCCCCCCCCCCCCCCCCTCCCCGGAAGACAGAATCTCGTACACTCTATGTAAGCGAAACAATAAATAGTAGAACATGTCTGCATATTGTGATATAGCTATCTCAGTCAGATCTCTCTGCCGGATCTGGAAATGGTTTTACAGGTGCAGTACAATACTGCTGCATTACAACATAGCTTGTATTACAAGTTCCACAGTGTATTTCTTTATGTGAAGTTTCATGTAAATGTCCTTATTTGAAATTCAAGACTCTGAAATAAACCATAAACGTCTCAATTTAAGAACAAAGGTGGGATTTACTGCCAGTATTTATGAGACAATCACTTCATCAAACATTGAAGTGAGTATTTCCGACATGAAATGGCAGTATTACCCATTTCCTTATCTCATAGGTATCTGAAATATAATCAAGGGGCTGGGAAATCCAGAGGGTCTGCTGACTGTTGAATGCTTCTACATAGAGCACTAAAGGATCATGTTCCATTTCAAAGGGGAGAAAAGGACAAACTGTTCTATTAAGCTGCTTCCAGGTGACATGAATGTGGGTGTAAACTACTGTCACACTTGGACTTTTGTCCCAAGTTCTTTATTGTTAAATTAATTGTGTTCTTTGTTCAACAATGCCTTTATAAGCTAAATCAAATCCTTTTATTGTATAAATAGAGTGCAATTTCAGTAATCAGATATTAGCACTAGCAACTCCATTAATCTTCAAATGAAATATAATCTTATTACAGCAATGTTGGACATAACAAATACAAGTCACAACATTTTAAAATAAAAAAATAGCATAATAATAACAACAACATAATGACCATAACAGGGTTTATTTTCACTAAATTAATTTGACATCATTTTTGTTACGTGAAACAAAATATTTGTTAACTGAAATAAAGTAATATATTTTAAAAAATCTACTTTTATTCAGCTACTTGCCAAGGCAACATTTCTTATTTTTAATTTAACGTGAAGTGCTAAAATAAATATGACTAAATACAATTAAATTCATAAAAATGAATGACAAATGTAGACACAAAAAATCATGCACAAAGTTACTAAAGCTTTAATTAAAATGAAAGTGAAAACATAAAATACAAAAATAATACACAATATTTTATGTAACTATATGTATATATCACTCACCCCTGTGTCTTTACAAACATGTAGGACTTTCTTTCTTTATGAAATACAAAAGAAGCTATTTTAAAAATGTCATGGTAGGCAATGGCAATGTTGTTTTTGACCCACTGACTTTCATTGAATGGACAAAAGCTGTGCGTTTAGGAGAACAAAAACAGTTTTACAACAACATAGACAGGAGTAAATGATGATTTTTGAGTGCACATCCTCTTTAAGAAAACATACAGCATGTGTGAGTGCTGTTGCTGGAGAACTAGTGCATCAAAACTCTCCCTCCACTGTCCCTTCTGACTTGGCTGATTTTGAGCAGAAAACCTAAGGAATTCATCTTACAGAAGTGCAATCTTACTGGTAAAAATATATAATGTATGCATATATGCATTTGCACAGATACATTTACTGTAATTACTGTTCAAATACTTTCATTGTCTATCTTCCTTTTCTTTCTTTCAGTTTAGGTAAATCAGAGAAGCTCACACACACAGGTGTCTCTCAGTCAGCTGGTATTTCTGACCTTATGATGAACAATGTTTAGAATGCTAAACAGTCTTTTTTATCTTGGTGCTTTCTTCTGAATTCGGCCCATGTCTTGGATTCTTTTAAAATTGTTTTGTGCACACAAACAGATTACTGCAGAACGTTTTTTTTTTCTCCAATTAATTAGGTAACTAGCATTTCCAGATGACATAATCATCCTGAAGTTATAGGTCCATCTAAGCTGTGTCTAGGTGAGCTCTGAACATTCCAGTTCTAATGACATTGACTGATGCAGTGATAAAAGCCAAACACTCACATGTGACACTGAAATACTAGAACAAAGTCTGAGCAGGGTTATTACAGTTAACTAAAAATAAAAACCAAAACATATATATTATCTGCCGTCAGACTATCTGAGACATCGTTGTTATAGCGTGTTGCTATGGGTTTATCATACATACAGTATATTACTTTTACTCTCTGCACAACTCTATACATTGGATTGATTTTACTAACTTTAATGTACTTGAAGTGTGCACCAAACATACATTCCTATAGGAGAAAACTTATTTCAGCTAGCAGCCCACGTTACATTTCTCATTTTCATTTAGTTTATCTTGATGTATTTAATTAACTAAAAACTGCAAAACTGGAGGAAAAAAAAATAAACACAAAAATGCGTTGTGAGGTCTTCTAAGTCTGGAATGAAAAAAATTCTGACGAAATCCTTTTATAAGGTACAAACATTGAGGTCATTAGCAATGATTAAATTTGGGTAGGGCTTGCGTACATGGAACACTGTGCAATGTTTGCTCAAAATATTGAGATGAGCTGTGCTGTCAGATAACAGATGAGCACATGAGTCAAGACAAAAAAAAACTTTTAGAAATCTAGTTTAAAATACCCACTTATACATTGACTCCTAAAAAAGCTCAAATTGTCTGATATTTTAAGAAAATAATTGATCTTGACACATTTTCTATGTATCTGAACGTTGGATGCATCACATAATTTGAATTGCAGAAAAAAACGTTTTACGTATAAGTACGTTTTGTTTTTGTTTTTCAAAGAAATAGTAATACAAATAATACTTTCATTTCCTGAATTATGTTCTTTGAATGAGGCTTTTTCGTCATTATGATATCAGGAGGATTGCATCACTTGTTTCAATTGCATTTGTATGAATTTAAGAAATTTTAGACCCAGACAAAAAAAAAAAAAGCATCAAGGTAGGACCCACATCTTTATCAAAATGTCCCAGCAAAATTAGTTCCAGGCCTTGTGAACTTATAGGATGAGCCTAGACAATGCGCTGAAGTAGTAAACCGCTGCCCTGCTGTGTGTTAATGCCCCCATGTGGATCCTTCTTGTCATCACAGCTAGAGATCATTGCAGGGGTCAACAACCTTCAGGGCATGAAGTGCCATTTTTAATTTTTCTGGTTAACCACTGTGCCAACAATGCCCAACCCCACAGCATGCATTTAAGATCCTTAATCTCCTTTGTTACTTCCAAAAAATTGAGGCGGTCTTATACAATTCCATTAATTTAATTTCAGCCTCTTTATTTCAACTTTATCCTAAAATAAGCTTAAAGTAATTCATTTTAATAAATGTATACATTAAAGTTGCATAGATCAAAATAATAAAACTGTCTTTTACCATGTGAAGCTGCTCTTAGTACTATTTGGAAATTTGATATCACTTTAAGTGCTTTGAGAGAGTCTGTAAAAATAAGTCTGATGACTCTTGTCTTGTTATTGCAAGAAGCCCTATACAAGGACACCTGGATAAAGCAGTAATATGATGAACAGTAACCAGGATGAAGCACTCATCTGTAACGCTCCGTTCAGGCCACAGTCGCATTCTCTTCCATTGTGACGTGGCTTGGCAGGACACATCATCCAATCGACTGCTGTTGATTTCTGACTGGCATTGTCTTGGTCCAATTCTCCGTTCTTCAAAATCCAATACGAGTTGTTCTTGAAGAAATAGGCATCTCCTGAGAGGTTAAGAAATCAATTCTGAATAAAAGGCATTAAAGGGATAGTTCACCCAAAAATGCAAATTCTGTCATTAATTACTCGCCCTCATGTTGTTTCCAAACCGTAAGACCTTCGTTCATCTTCAGAACACAATTTAAGATATTTTTGATGGAATCCGAGAGCTTTCTGACCCTTCATAGGCAGCAAGGGTACTACCACATTCAAGGTCCAGAAAAGTACCAAGATGATCGACAAAGTAGTCCATGGGACATCAGTGGTTCAACTGTAAACTTACGAAGCTACGAGAATACTTTTTTGCGCAAAGAAAACAAAAATAAAGACTTCATTCAACAATTTCTTCTCTTCATGTCTGTCGTTGACACACATTCACGACAGTACCATGACGCCAGCATGTGGCGGAGCTGACCCAGATCCGGCGTAATGAAGTATTCTCGTAGCTTCGTAAGTTTACAGTTGAACCACTGATGTCACACGGACTACTTTGTCGATCATCTTGGTACTTTTCTGGACCTTGAATGTGGTAGTTACCTTGCTGTCTATGGGAGGGCCAGAGAGCTTTCAGATTTCATCAAAAATATCTTAAAATGTGTTCGAAGTGAGCGAAGACGTACAGGTTGGAACAAACACGGGTGAGCAAATAAAGACAGAATTTTCAGTTTTGGGTGAACTAACCATTTAATGCAGTACAAAGTGCGAGAAAGTTGAGTAAAATAGTGAAATTAAAACAAAAATGCATTTCACCCAATATTTGTGTGCAACATACTGCATACCTGCATTGTGTAATTCTGCATTAAATATTTGAATGCTACATGGTTTTGTCACATGACATTATCAGATTGAATATTTACATTTACTTTTCAAATAATGAGTGAAGAAGATCATGTTAAAACTTGTGGTTGATATTAATTCCGCATAATTTGTTATGGAAGATCAAGTAGATTGCATTGCATTGTGTGTTTCTATATTTTACTATACCTTACTGTACTTTAAAAACCATTTTAAAGTGGTCATTAAAGGTCCCCTGAAATGCTTGAAACACGCAGCTTTACTCTTATGTGTTGACGTAATTTTAACTGAAACAGGAAGACAGGGCGGGACATATCAAGCAGCCCCGCCCCTTTTTAAAATAGCCAATAGCGTTCGTTTATATCACAGCTTGGGCTGGAGCCGTTCAGAGCCGTTGAGTTCCGTAAAGCCGCATTGATTTGACCGGGTATGCCAGCCACAATCTCATCCATATTGCTATAAAATATAGCATTTTGTGTAGAATTCAAATAGCTCCAATACATTTTGTGCTCTGCGCGTGCTATCTTGTCTCTGGACCGGAGCAGATTGTGTGTGCGGTGCGGTGGTTAGCGTGACAGCGCCAAACCAGACTTCTTTTTGAAGTTTGAATCGTTCCCTGTCCCCTATATAGTGCACTACGTGCCATTCACTGTACAGAAAATACTAAGTGACCGATTTCAGCCGCAGCGTCAGCGTCTATTTTATAGTGTAGGGGGCGGGGCTTCGGATTCTAGAGAGCATTTGATTGGACAGAAAGTTTGATGAGAAGTGAAGTACGATGTGAAGTCAAAAACAATCGTTGAGCCGTTTTGCGGAAGTACGACACTGCAAGCTTTGATGCTTCATATCTTCTAATGCGATTTTGCATGTTTTGAGCACACCGCCTTATAGATAACCTTAAGACTAACATATTGATATTGATATTTAATTTTGATTTCATGGGGACTTTAATGTAAAATACTAAATAAACTCTTATGTTTCTAATTGTGTTTTGACCATTTAGTTGAATAATTGAATAACCAATGACAGACAAAGCAGAAACCCAGTAAAAGAGATTCAGCTGAAAGGCAAATTTATTCGATGACTTTAATACAGACATATGAATATAAATATATCAATTGTCCATATTTTAATTGAAGATATGTCATAATAGCAACCCTGTGTTCAAATTGAATGACTCAATTAGCTTATAGGTTTTAATGCATTTTGATGTCTGAAATGTACATCTAACTCATGAAATTATTGAATAATAACTTCATGAATTACATGTGCAATAAGTATTAAATTAAAAAATAAAAACAATCTGTAGACAAACCCGGAAACAAATTTGCATTGTCCAGGTTTTCGTCAAGGGAACCAGGGTGATGCCAACTAATACATCATTACTGCAGTGCTCTATTCTGAACATAGTCTCATTGACTGCTACAGATTGATTAGAGTGGTAACAAACAAAGCCAAAGCTTCTAGCTATAGTAAACTGATAATGTAGCAGCCTAGCTGAAAATGCACTTGAGGTAAACAGACTTTCTCTACATTACCGTCTGCCCAGGTGATGATATCATCAGGGTTACTGGGCGCGCCCTTCCAGAGGAAGGAGTTTCTGGGATAACCTGCGTCTGGATGGTGCTTCTCAGTCTCAGGGCCTTCAGAGAACCTCCAGAACTCTCCACCACTGAAGATGTAGCTTTTTCCATTATGAGCCCAAATAAAGGCAGCGTCCACCCTCCTCACCTCACTTCCGTCATGAGAGATCAGCCCCCAGTCTGACAGCGGACGTGGGTAGCCAGAAATCGCCATGGTGTCTTTAAATACCCAGTACTGTGAGCCTGTGTGGGGAAAGTTATGCATTCACTTACAGAAATTAGCTTTTTCAAATGGATCGGTCCTTCTTTTGTGCCCAAATTGAGTAAAAAGAAACTAACCTATGAAGAAGATGATCCTGCTATCCGTTTTTCTTTCATAAACTGCATCTATCTTGTTAGTGTCAGGAGGAAGACCGATCCAGAAGTTTTTTATGAGAGCAGGGTGAAAGGACACAAGAGAACCAGATCGCTGGACTCGCCAGAAATATGGACCTAGAGCAAAAGGAATGAAACAAAACGAAATGCTCTTCCACATTTGTGACAAATGGATTTAATGCAAGACACTACAAGCAAATCCAGTGTTTAATGTCAGTTCTGAGATTTTGGGCTATTTTGCTTCCCTAATTTGTCCATAACACACATGCATCTTTACATTTCTGTTCTGGAAATGTTCAAATTAGTGCATATTTAATTAGATAATGCATCATTTGCAGATGTAATCATTACATTTCTGAAAACTTCTAATAATCCTGTGTTTAATCAGCGGGAGAAAGCATGGTGTTATCTATTAGTTGAAATTTTTACTCTGTTCACCTATAGTGTCTTGCATTATAACAGCAGGTTTAAATCTTGAGCTTCAAGTGGCTTTTAAGATGATCAACTAGATCTGTCTGTGCAAAATCTGTGCATTTGTAAGAATAGTCATTGGATACCTTTAAAAAAGAAAACTTCTCCTCTGATGTTTGCCACTGCATCAAAACCTCCTTCACAACGATTCTGGACTGATGGATCAGGTCTAGATTAACAGAGAGGTCACAGAGGTTGGTAACACTTTTAATTTGTTGTTTTTGAGTGCTGGAGAAGTTCCACACTGTGTATCTACGCTACTGTGCAAAAGTTTGGGCTGTTTTTGAAAGCATTCTCTTATGCTCAACAATTCAGCCTTGCTGAATAAATATACAATTTCTTACTGACCCCAAACTTTTGAACGGAAGTGTTTGTGTCTTGGTAAAACGATATGTTGATGGTATTTTGGGCTGAGGTGGACTTGGTGGTTTGGGCAAGTTTTGTGTGGGATGATTTGGGGATGGTGTTGATGATCTTCTCTTACTTCCTGCCAAAACACAAACCAAAACCACAGCGACAAATTTAGATATGGTCAGCTCAGCGTATGACGATAAACTGGAAAAAAAGGTTTACAGACAATGAAATAAGATCCATGCCTAATCTAATAAATGGAAAAAAAAGAGTTACAGTTTAATTTTATTTAATTGTACATTCTTGGCACATGTTCTTATTTAAAGGGATAGTTTAATAAGAAAGAAAACTTCAGAAGACTTGAAATCTTCCATGGATCTTCCAGGTTTGAAATGACATGAAAGTGAGCACAATATTCATATCTGGGTGAACTATTTATTTAAGTAGAAATTACAGTTACCAGAGCATAGGGATGTAATGATTCCCTTAACTCACAATGCGATACAATTTTTGTTTTTTTTTACGATTTATTTACATTTTTGTTTGAACAAAATAAGATTTAAGACAAATTCTAAATGAAAAGGTGTCCTTTTATATTGCTTGGACAAAATGTTGCAATATGTCATACGTCAAATAACTAAACTAAACTGAAGTTTTAAAACAAAACCCAAATCAAATAAATAAACAATACAAATAAAATAAATCTCTTCATATAAACAAACTAAGGCTTTGCCTGTGCTTTCCATTTAAAATTAGAGACAACCACTGCATTTTAATCACAATCCAAACAAAAATGCTGCATACATGAGTTGTTGGTTGAAATTAGATTGCATAATTTCGAAATTTGCAGCAAAAACAGAATGGTCTGACTTTAGCTTTGTGAAACTATACTACATAAAACATATCTGCGCGAAACAAAAACAGCAGACGGGCTGCATGAGACGCAAATTCACTCTCTGACAGCAGGTGGCACTCATGGAACAGCAGCGATACAGCGTTTCCTTGGTTACCGCTGTTAACAAAGCAGCGCTGCGCTTATAAACATGTGAGTATAAATGTGAATATAAGTGAATATGCAAATTCACTCTTTGCCAGAAGGTGGCGCTTGTGGAACAGCAGAATTATAGCCTAAAGTGAATGTGTGAGTTTGTTTACAGAATGCTGTTGTCACTATTGCAAACTCCCATATATACAAATAATTTTTCAAAAAATACAATGTCCCAGCAGCCCGTTAAAGCCTGTGCGTTAATGCACCCCTGCAGGTAACTAAAGCTTATGAACATGCTCCTACCGTAGAGCGACTGAATGGCATCGCGATCATCTTCTGGAAGTGTGTAGGATGCGATATCACCAACAGGACCCTGGTAGTACGGCCTCATGATGGACGGATGAGACGAGGAATGAGAGAGACCCAGGGCATGACCAAATTCATGCACAGCCACCGCGAACAAATCAGTGCCACTGTCATCTAAACAAATTGAGAGAATAAGAAGAGTGGTTCTTCATTTATTTGTAAGAACATTTATAAGTGGGTGATTCATCAATTGAGGCCACTTTTGGCTACTTAAAATCAAGATAAACTTCTTCAGACTTCATTTCGTCTATGTAATCATATGGTCTAAAATAAATATGGCATGTACTGTAACAGTAATGAGATTTCTCACTTTTTGAGTTGTTTTTTTTTACATAAGTTAGCTGGCAGTACATTAATACTGAACTTATACACTTTACACTTACAGCATGATTTGTTGAAGTTGTAAATATAGATTATTGGAGTATGTTTTACAAGAAAATACTATTTCAGTCTTTATTTATTCAATGCAATGTGTGCTTGTAATAATTGCGACATTACAATATACAGCAATACTTACTTGTTATGAAAAAAGTAAAAAAAAAAATGTTTTGGGAGAATTTACTGTTGTAACACTTAAAAGTTAGGATAATGTCATTTTAAAGAGAGCAATATAAAAGTTAAAAAGCTATTATAATATTGGTGTTTAAAAGACTGTTAATATTGAGTAATATTGATTTAACTTTGACTGCACTATTGGATGAGAAAATATGAACTAAATTGAGCTGATAATGATACTAACTTTCCAACACTGACAATTATTAACCTGAACTAGAACAACATTGAACCAAAATGAGCTGAATGATGACACTATTATCTTCCTTCTGTCATTCATCTATTAATCACTAAATATTTAGTAAAGCCTCATACCTATGTAGGTCCAGCTCTCCTCATCATCAAAATGTGTATCTCCAGCAACATCAGCCTCCCCTGGGAAGAAGGCATGAGCAAGTGTCCCTCCCTTCCCATCGAATGGATACCCGTCATCATGGAACGAGCGAGCAAAAGAGATCTTGATATCAGCTCTGTCCTGCTCGCTTGAGGATGTAGCATGAAACTTGAGGTTGGTGACGTCACTCCAGGCTTTGAGGGCATAGGTCATTATAGTGTCCACGTCACTGGGTTTAAGGAATGCAGGGAGAGATGGGTAATTCTGGATGCTAGGACAAGAAAGAGTAAAAAAGATCAGTCAGTGGCTGCACATTTAAAAGGGTTATTGGATACGGTTGTGTCAGTGACTATTGTTTATCTAACAATGCAGACCTCCACATGAGGTCAGTCTTTTTCCAGCGAAGCCCAGTGGTTGCATATCTTCTCTTCCTCCTCCGCTTTTTCAGCTTGTCCTCAGACCCTATAATGTCTGGCAGTGAACACCGTGGTGTGTTCATCAGTTTCAGCGTGTCACTGTCTAGAGAAGCACAGGACAGCAGGTCCCAAATCAATATATAGACTTCAGAGATACAGAGCCCATTGCAGTGCATGAAATAAAAACCCATATGGGGAGGAGAGACAATGAATAATTCTTTCTCTAGAAATGCATTGACCAAACCATTTACAAGCCACCAACTACAGCATAAGGAAAAAGTCACTCTAATCTCTTCATTACACTTGCATTTATGAGGAATTGAAAACGTAGTGTTTTGAATTGAAAAAAAAACAGCAGGAAAATCTACACTGCAGAAAGAAAAAAGAAAAAAAGCACAGAAAAAGACTTGTGAAACAATGCCGTTAGACCATTTCCTGCATGTGTTGCATTTACCGAGTTTGCCTGTGTCTTTGAGGCCAGCGAAACGCTGCATTTCTTTGATGGCTCTCTCAATGCCTTCTTTAGTCTGCAGCTTTCCTGTGTGGGGGTCCGGAGGGGGCAGGTATCCATACCTGCTCAACCAATCCTAAGAGAAATCACATGCTAAAAATTTTAGTTTAACCCCTTAACTGTCATCCCCATTTTTGAAAAGTGCACTATCCAAACTTAAATTATTATAATTAATAAACGCTTTCGAACACAGACCTAAGGTTGGTCTCTTTTTAAAAAAGACAATTAGCAGATTATTACAGAAGTGAAATCATGTAATAAAACGAAAGTATTAAAAAGTTCTAGAAGTTTAAATGTACTGTAAAGAAAATGTATTGTACTATTTTTAGTTTATTTTATATATAATAAATCTATTAAAAAATAGTTAAAAATACAAAATTGCTATAAAATTAAAGCATTATGTCTAAATAAGTTATGTTCCAAATTTGAGGTTGATATGAAAAAAATTGAGGTTCCTGTGCAATTTTATTTAAGGCGTTATACCACAAACAGCCACCGGGTGCCACCAAAACTCCATTTAATTTTTTTTAATGCATTTTTGTCACAAATCTATCAAAAAAGTTTTGATTCTAAAAGACCATAATACATTTTGTAATATGACACCCCCGCTAAGGGGGCGGAGTCCGCTAAAAGATTTTGAAATACCATTTCTATGGTAACGCAATGTCCGATTTCAAAAGGGTTCTTCATTCACAGGATGAATTTTGAGGTTTTAAGCTTTCAAAATGATATATAATTTATGATGATTACTAAAACATGAGATAGGGAAAAAGGCAACGAAATAAAGACTTTTTGTGACAAAGATCAGAACTCCTGTTATGATGTAGATTTTTTAAGGGTGCACTCTTGTCATAATTTAATCTATTACTGTTCCTACATAATATCTAACAAAATAAAATGCCTAATAAAATATCTATTTAGGAGTCTTATACCTTTCCAATGATATATAGTTTGTCATGATTATATTAGGATTTAATTGTACTGCAGTGACGTAAACTTAGGCGTACCGTATACGGGGACGGGACAGTACGGTAACTTACCAAAGGCAAAACTATACTTTATTTATATCTATATTCTTTGATCTTATACAAATTACAAAAATACATTAAAAAAGGACGTGTTATAATAACATATTGCTATAATTTGTGTGGGTATGGGTTTAAACAAAAAGCAATTGTCCAACACATGTGTTACTAACATTCCATACGTGTACTGTTGTCACTTCACAAGCCATTATTCCTATGGCGCATCAACATTTCATTGAACGCTGCTTGGAAGTCGGGATGATAATTGATACTAAATGACTTCAAACTGTCTTTGCCAAGTTTGGTATCATCGTAGGTCGAAGGCAATGTGATAATTATGAGGAAAGGGCAATATGCTAGACAAACTTTATCTCTGATTCGTAGTTGGGACGAGGGGTGTGATTAGATTTCAACTTAACAACCTACTAATGTAGGAGAAAAATGGTAATTTTTGAGTTTTTGCTTATTTTTGTCGTCGGTGTTCTGTCGATTTAAGATTTTGCTACTTCCATTAAATCTTGGTAGTACAATAGACAACAAAAAATGCTGCCTCTCAAATGATGGTTTATTAATGTCTACACCTACCACAACCTAAACCTACCTTACAGAATGCAAACTACAGTAATTGTGTGTATAGCTTCACGGTTGGTGGCTACAGGGATAAAAGCTACGGAAAACTTTTTCTACATATAAGATTGTGTTTTATTAAAGTCTATACCTACCCCAACTCTAAACCTACCCTTACTGTAATGCAGATACATTAAATATTGTTCAGTGTGAGAAAAATTACGCAATATTGATGTGTGCATGTGCAGTAAACCCTGGTAGGACAATCTGTCGGGTAGGATAAAATGTCAGGACACCTGGCTTAAAATCTACATCGTGCCGCTAATCAGTGGCGCCTGCAGTTGTACGGCTGTACACACTGTGCGTACCATTTGACCTGACCTGTCTGTCTGCACTGCAAATATTTCAGCAGTTATGATGTGTGTCCCGTATTTCTGTCGATTGAACTACCCCTCCAAAAAGTAGTATACTTCAAGTTTATTTTAGTAAGTTTACTTAAGTAAAGTTCAAGTATATTTTTAAGTATACTTTATGTAGCAAGTATACAAATATCAGTGTACTAGTAGTATACTTGTAAGTGTACTATTTCAATACTCCTTGGGACTAAATTGGCCCACTTTCTAGTATATAAAAGTATACTTTTAAGTATACTTTAAGTATAACAGTAGTAAACTTTAAGTACACAACTAGTTTACAACAATATTTTAGCTTGTACTGCGACTATACTAAAAGTGAACATATGAATACTGATAGTTTACTAATTAAATACATATAGTAGCATTTTTAGTACACTTTGAAATATAATCTCAGTAAACTACTAGTTTAATAGTTTTATACTGCAAGTATACTCGTAAGTTTTCTTTAAGTGAACTTTACGTCATACTTTAAGTATACTACTATGTCCCTATTTAGGTATTAATTTGTATATATTTTGTTATATAAATATCTGAACATACAAAACACCAAAAGAAAGAACAGGGTATCTGCTTGTAAACAAAAACATTTTATTCTAGCTTCATGCATTCTTTTTTGAAACACTTGAATGTGGGTAAGTTTCATAAATAATAAAAAAAGAAATAAACAACATTTTGAACAAAAAGCTGAAAAAAAAGTCAGTCGATCAACACCCCAAAGCTTGACAGTCATTATAACCTCTTCATTGGTTGACATTACATCAACGTTACACAGTTTTGATGCTGTTTTATGTCTGATGATCGTGTTAGATTACATGTGGAAGCATCTGTTGTTTCGGTTTCTTCTTCACTTGTGTTTTTTGGAAATTCTGTAGAGAAAATGTGTAATCCCTACAGTATAACAATGAAAACACGGATTCTAGGAGCACAAGTATAGCTCAAATATATTTAGACTTTTTCTAAGTAGGCTATAAGTCAAGTATACTTAAATGCCATTTTAAGTATCTTTCTGAAAAGTACAGAAAGAGAAGAAGTACATAAAAAGTAGACTAAAAGTATACTTTCCTATTTTTTAGT
This sequence comes from Sinocyclocheilus anophthalmus, assembly GCA_018155175.1. Lineage (NCBI taxonomy): Eukaryota > Metazoa > Chordata > Actinopteri > Cypriniformes > Cyprinidae > Sinocyclocheilus > Sinocyclocheilus anophthalmus. The sequence goes on from JADLZN010005339.1 coordinate 258,602, forward strand.
TTAAAAGAAGTATATTATAAGAAGTATATAAGAAGTATGCTTCAGACTGTGAGATTTCCTGCAGTAATACGCATTCATGGATCGCAAAGTGAGTTATTGTTTTTGCTAGAGTTTCTGCACTGCATAAATTGTCGTCCATAAAAACAGAAAAATTATCTCTTTATCTCTCTGTGCTGCCAGAAATATTCTCAATCTCTTTTTACATGGCCACGGGAAGGTCCCTCTAAACTTCTTCATTCTTTAAACAGTAGTTTATATAGATACATTATGAGAGGTGGTGGGTCAAATAGCAAATTTTTTACACAAAGTGTGTGATTATAACACATTAGTGTGTAAAAGATCTAAACACACCTTTTGCCTTAAGAGGGCTAACACACTTGTTGACTTTAAAGTAACACAAAATGTGTTGTCCTTATCTAGACACAAGTTAAATAATTTCCAACACATCAGTTTTAACAATGAAGTAACATTTTATCCTTTTTAAGGTCATTTAATGGGTTTTTGTGTATTGTACACCTCAGTTAATGGACGAATGATGAGAATTGAATTGTTGACTACAGTTGCATATAATCATAAATATGAGGTTTGAGTACACAATTGAAGCTCTTATTCATATTGTGTAGGCCTAACACATTTTGGTCCCTACGTGCCCCTCTTCTCTTCAAAAAATCCTAGAAATCCCACTTACTAATATTATTTAAATCTGGCGCATAGGGATTTTACACACGTAAAATTATGCTCAAATATGCACATCATGAACAATACAACCCAAACCCACTTAGGACATATGTCACAATGTTTGTTTTTTGATTTATTAAACTATTTAACTTTTAGTAATGCAGAGTAAAGATCATCTTACCATACCCCGAGAGTACTGGTCTGGCATCGGAGCCAAATCAACTGGAGAGACAAACACAAGCACAGCGCAGGTCAGGTAAACCAACCAAAGATATCCTGAGAAAGTCATTTGCCTGGACGGAATAAAATTAAATAAACAGCTGCAGACAATCAAAAGGATCAAAAGGATCTGCTTTTATTCTGAGGTTAATGCAGATCTCGTTTTCTCATACCGTTATATGCGTTTCTCTTGCTACTTCAGTTTATTTCTCTAAGGACTAGGCAGGGCAGAGACCAATCAACGAGAAGCTCTCTCTCACTCTATCTCACACACACACACACACACACACACATCTCTGTTTGTCTATTCTGAAAAATCTCTATAAGAATATCTCACTCTCACAAATGAGCATTACTTAACTGCATTAATTTACATAATTAATATTACCATTAATTATTCAATTATCCCTTGATTCAAAACAAGGTAACCTTTACAATTCTCACATTTTGCACAACATAAATCAGTCAAAAGTCACCAGAACCCACAAAGCACAATTGAGGTTAAAGGTGCAGTCCCACCCATAGCTGAAAGCAACTGGATGTTTCAAACCTTACCAAACCGTTAAAACACTCATATTTCTTAAGAGATTTCACCCACTGTAAAACAAACACTACAATAATTACAAACCAAAAATTGAATGTGTATTTTTTCTTTCATCAGCAATATTTTATAATTCCACTTTTATAAACAGATCGCTTATAAAATCAATACCGAAAATATATTAATCACTATGTGCTCTATTAGAATCCTGTCATCAATGAGATGAAACAGCGGCAGGAAGAAAAGATCACAGGGGACCAGGAAATGTACATGTGTGTGTGTGTGTGTGTGTGTGTGTGTGTGTGTACCTACTTAACCATATTTTGGGCACAAATTTGTACCCAAAAGTGAGCTAAACCTGACAAAATCTCCAAAAACCTCCCTTTGGGGACATCCTCATTTGTAAAACTGGTATAAAAATAAAGTTAACAAAAACATTTTTAAATTGTAAAAATGCAGAAAATTTCCTGTAAGGGGTAGGCTTAGGTGTAGGGTTGGTGTAGGGCAATAGAAAATACAGTTTTCTTGTCATGGGACAAATTTCAACATACTGCTCAAGGTATATCAGACACATAAACATGCGGTAAATGATGCAAAACAGGACTTCGATTAGCAACACCAAGACTGCTGTTGTTCATAATATGTGCTGATATCGAGGTGTGTTCACATTTACCGTTGCTTGGCAAAGGCTGGTGAGTGTAATCGTGTCATTCCAATTGGAATCCGCATGTTCATGAGTTTTGCGTGAGGGTGAAAATGTTCCCCACACAGATTTTGCTCATGTTCAAGCTGGTCACTCAGATTCACCTCACGGACCAAGAGAAACTGCTTGGTTTGAAACTGACTTCTGTGTGAGCTGTTCACAATTGACAAATTTGGACTTTTTTGCACATGAAATTTGACTGGAATATGACCCCACATTGATATTGTTTTTATACAACAGTTCAACAAACAGTGTATTAATATTGACTAATTTACATTTTGCACAAAATATTGCCAAGAGATTTTCCAAATGAAGCCCATCCATGCAAAATCAATGATTTAGTTGAGTGAATGATACTCTGACTCTCCCCCTCCTCCATCTCCCCTTCTCCCTCTCCCTACCTCTCCCCTTCAATCATTGTGCATGAAATTTGTTCTCATACACGGGATAAAAAAAATCGTTCTGAACGCAATTCTGAGTTTACATCTCATATTCAGAGTTTATATTTTGCAATTCTGACTTTCTTTATCTGAATTATCAACAGCATATGACCTTTTCTCAGATTTTTACTACCACAGTTTCTACCACGGAATAAAAAATTAAAAAGGTAATTGTGACATTTTATATATTAGTTTATATCTTGCAATTCTGAGTTTATATCTTGCAGTTTCTGAAATCTAGTTTTCTCAGAACTACCAGAAAAAAAATCTGAATAGTGAGATATAAGCTCAGAATTTCCAAAAAAAAGAAAAAGTTAACAGACAACATAAAACACGCATGATCATATCTGTGAGCTCCAGAATGTCCATTTACTGTTGACTGAAAGTGCCAGCAAACCATCAGTGCTACTTCTCTCCAATATTTCCCCAACGCCCCAACTGCCAGAGTGCATCTGAAAGCACTATTAGTGGTACATGACACTGTATCGCTAATGCCTTGAGAGAAAGAAAGAAAGAAAGAAAGAAAGAAGAAAGAAAGAAAGAAAGAAAGAAAGAGGAAGAGAGACACACACTGTGACGTTAATGGCTAGATACTCTGGGTTAATTCCTGCTTCACTAAAACTATTTAAAGCTTGTGACTCATCAAGGCTTTGTTGTAGACTCACATATGAAAATAGTAAAACAGCATATACATTAAGAGATAGAAAAATTCACATGATGGTGTTATGCAATCAGAATGTCCCTTAACTGAAACCATTTACATGTGTGTATGTACTGTGAAAATGATCATATTGCTTATTTGGTTAAATGGACAATAATTATGATCAACTGGGATGATGCTGTATTTGAGACAGTTACAACTCACACTTCAACATTGCAATGTTTTATTAAAGGGTTTAATGTCCTACATGGAAATGGTGTTGAATAAGCAATTGAACACAACATCCACATACAAGTACAATGGGATCAAAATGACAAACTGTGATCCCCCCCCCCCCCATTTAATTCTAGAAATAAACAGAATATTTTAGGATTTGGCCCCAAAAACTTTTTTTTTTTTTTTTTAAGATACCAGTTTAAAGGAATAGTCTGATATGGAGAAATTTAACATAAGAACGTCATAATAATCCACACGACTCCAGTCCATCAGTTAACATCTGTTTGCCCCCCAAGCAAAAAGAAAAAAAAAAAAAAAAACTTGTGTTTAACTTAAACCATTGCTTCTGGCTAAAATACAAGTCCTCTATCCATAATATTGCTTTCTCCTGTGAAAAAGTCGTCTCGTCTGAATCAGGAGAGAAATAAGCACAGATCAGCCCGTTTATAAGCCAAACAGTTCTAAACAAATAGGTGGGTTGATATGCAGGAAGCATTATTTTGGATTATGGAATGGTATTATTGCCAGAAGCAACAGCTTTCAGACCTTTGTAAATCCTTATGCAATCCTATGTAAATCCTTAATTTCTCTCCTTTACACACACACACACACACACACACACACACACACAGTCTTTGTATTACACAATCCATAAACTATAGTTTACAGACATAGTTTCTTGATATTCAAACATATTTCCACAGAGTCATACTTTATGACAATATGCTCAATATAAATACTTTGGCTTGCCAATGAGATGCATTCTGAAGATTTTTTGGGAATACATTTTGCATACAGTATTCATTGATGCTTTCAGAGAAAAATGATGTGATTGTCACTGACTGCTTTCTGCTTTTTAAATCAGTCAGTTGTTTACTGGTCAATGATTAAGTGCAAACATGATTGTCTCAAGCTTATTGAGGTTTGTGAAAAGGTAAGGTCATAAACATTTCCTAAAAAGTGATATATCACATATTTGATTATGAAAATGAACACAACAAATAAATGACTTTAATGGGGAAATTACAGTGGAGAGATGGGGAATTATCGTAAAAGAAGCAGAAACCAGAGTTATGTTATTAAATCATCATAACATGCTTCCCAATTCTGTGAAGTTGCTGCCAGGAACTGATGTCAGTAGTTCTGAAGAGACATTTGCTTAAAATCAGGACAAATGTCATTTCACAATGCATCATCATATATACAAATCATATACATTCCTGCTTGTCTGAAACTGAACGGAAGCAAATATTGCACACTGTCATAAGATCTAAAAAATATGGCTAAAATAAATGTGCATGTCAAATTTAGGAATTTTGTCCTTTAGGTTGAACAAAAGGATTGTTTTCTTCAGTGTTTAGATTTTTTTGTAACCTGTAAACATGCCTATTTAGTATTCTAATGCAAAATCTACCTCCCCTGTTCTTTTCACTACAGTCTGGCCCAATACTGACCCATATTTTGATCATTTCCTGGCACCTGGACAGGTACAGAAACGCATGGAGAAATCAAACCTAAAACAGAAAAAGATGGAAAATGTCATGCACTTTTATCTATTAAAGGAGTCGTACACAAAAAAAAAGAAAATTTGCTTAAGATTTACTCACCCTCAGGCCATCCAAGATGTAGATAAGTTTGTTTCTTCAACAAAGCAGATTTGGAGAAATTCAGCATTACATCACGTGCTCACCAATGGATCCTCTGCAGTGAATGGGTGCCGTCACCACAAGTAGTCCACGCTGTCCATCAATTATAATTATTCGTTTCATTCAAACACACAGCTTTTCACTTCTCAAGATGTTAACTGATGAACTGGAGTGGGGGACTGTTTTTATCAGCTGTTTGGACTCTCATTCTGACGGCACCCATTCACTGCAGATGATCCATTGGTGAGCAAGTGATGGAATGCTACATTTCTCCAAATCTGTTCTGATGAAGAAGCAAATCCATCTTGGATGGCCTGAAGGGGAGACATTTCGCAAAATTTTCATTCCTTTAAAACAACCAGCCAACAAATAAACCAAGAAATAAAGTAGATAAGGGGGCATTGAAAGTGTTTTAAACAGTAATTGTTAGGATATTGTGATGGATTACTCTAGTGTTTAGCTCGCACACAGACAGCTGGTAGACTCACCTGTGCTGGTGTTAGTTGAAGGAGGAGGTGGTAGATGGGGAGAGGAGTACAACATCTCAAACGAGCGTGGCGCAGACGGGGATGGAGGCAGCATGCACGAGTATGAGGAGGCGGATGGAGAAGGTGCCGACTGCAAAGAAACGTTTAGTAGAGCGAAGAAAAAAACACACAGACAGATTGTAAATACCAAAACAGAATAATTTTAAATAGTATTATATAGAACAGAATCATATACCAACATACTACTGTGCATAGTGCACAGTATGCATTTTATACTATATCACTATAAACAGTATTAGCACATCACTATATTTGCCAAAATGTAAAACAATTAGCACTGCATGTAAGCTGCACTGCACTAAAAAATGATGTTGAATATACTTTGAAACAATTTTCTCTCAGAAATCGTTAATATCACAATTAATTATTAAGAAATGACAAGTAACACATGATTTGTTAGCGTGTTTGATGATATCATGTGATACTACCGTTTGAAAGCACGTATATTCAACATCATTTTTTTAGTGCAGTGCAGCTTACATGCAGTGCTTATTGTTTTACATTTTGGCAAATATAGTGATACTGTTAGATGTACTAATACAGATTTTCTCGATATCACTGATGTCAGTTTCATTGTCACCACGAGAGGGTGATAATACACAATAGTACATATGTACATAGCCCTGATAAATTGGTAGTACAATGCTGTATAGAAATATGAATCTCATAAAATGAGCAGTAGTGTCTCACCTGAACCCCAGAGTAGACTGACAGAGAGTTATAACTGGGGAGAGCTGTGTCACTCTGACTGAGCATGGATGCTAAACACACAAACAAAGATGTGAGGGGAAAAAAATCATAATTAACATCATATGAGGTCCAGCTTAGCTCAACTAAATGAGTACATATGAATTCATAAGAATAATCATTCATTCACAGAACTATTTATCAAAGCATTAAGACTCTGAATGTACACAGATGGAAGTATTGGAATTATGTAAGTAACCAAAAAATGCTATATATAATATATATATATATATATATCTATATATATATATATATATATATATATGTCACGGCGCGGTCAGGAAAGACACACCGTGTGAACGAGGGTTTGGGTCCAAATGCAGGCTTTATTCGTACTGCTGGGGAAAACAAAGTAAAAACAGAAACATAAACAGAGCTGAGACTCTGAGACACAGGCAAGGAACAGAAGACTCTGACACCATACGGCCACGTAGGGCTGGCATCAGTCACCGAAACAAACATTACCAACATTAATCATCCGCCCCGAGTGGTGTGGGGAAGGCGCCTAAATAGTCCTCGTGACGGGCCACAGCTGTGTGAGAGTGAGTGTGTGCACAGGTGTGTGGAGTGCAGGTGATGGAGTCCCGGATGGGCGACAGCTGTGTGTGTGTGTGAGTGGGGCAAGGTGTGTGGTGTCAAGGTGGGAGAAAGGAGTCAGGGAGGATGGGGATGGCGACCTCTGTGGTGAGAGGGAAACACCAGACGCCAGCCCCTCGACAGGACCCCTCCTCTAAGGAACGGCTTCCAGACGTTCCAGAGCGCCCCCCCCCCCCCCGGGGGAACGGCCCAGCGGGGATGGAGTATGGGAGGGATGGGGGGCCCAGGGCCGTGTGGTAGCGGGGGCCCTGGGGACTCGGGCAGAGCCGGCGGGCTGGGGACCCAGGGCAGAACCAGCGGTCAACACAGCGGTGTGTGTGGAGCCTTGTCAGCGGGCACCGCCGCCTCCAGAACATCGTGAGCGGGCGCCGCCGCCTCCGGAACACCGTGAGCGGGGGCGCCGCCGCTTCCGGAACATCGTGAGCGGACACCGCCGCCTCGGGAACATCGTGAGCGGAAACCGCCGCCTCGGGAACATCGTGAGCAGGCACCGCCGCCTCGGGAACATCGTGAGCAGGCACCGCCGCCTCGGGAACATCGTGAGCGGAAACCGCCGCCTCGGGAACATCGTGAGCAGGCACCGCCGCCTCGGGAACATCGTGAGCGGACACCGCCAGCTCAGGAACATCGTGAGCGGACACCGCCAGATCGGGAACATCGTGAGCGGACACCGCCAGCTCGGGAACATCGTGAGCGGACTCCGCCAGCTCGGGAACATCGTGAGCGTACATCGCCAGCTCGGGAACATCGTGAGCGGACCCCGCCAGCCCGGGAACATCGTGAACATCGTCAGCGGACACCGCCGCCTCGGGAACATCGTGAACATCGTGAGCGGAAACCGCCGCCTCGGGAACATCGTGAGCGGACACCGCCAGCTCGGGAACATCGTGAGCGGACACCGCCAGCTCGGGGACATCGTGAGCGGGCACCGCCGCTTCGGGGACATCGTGAGCGGGCACCGCTGCTTCGGGGACATCGTGAGCGGGCACCGCCGGCTCGGGGACATCGTGAGCGGACACCGCCAGCCCGGGAACATCGTGAGCGGACCCCGCCAGCTCGGGAACATCGTGAACATCGTGAGCGGACACCGCCACCTCGGGAACATCGTGAACATCGTGAGCGGACACCGCCAGCTCGGGAACATCGTGAGCGGGCCCCGCCAGCTCGGGAACATCGTGAGCGGACACCGCCAGCTCGGGAACATCGTGAGCGGACACAGCCAGCTCGGGAACATCGTGAGCGGACATCGCCAGCTCGGGGACATCGTGAGCGGGCACCGCCGCCTCGGGGACATCGTGGGCGGGCACCGCCGCCTCGGGAACATCGTGCGTGGGCACCGCCGCTTCCGGGACATCGTGAGCGGGCACCGCCGCCTCGGGGACATCGTGAGCGGACATCGCCAGCTCGGGAACGTCGTGAGCGGACATCGCCAGCTCGGGGACATCGTGAGCGGACATCGCCGCCTCCGGGACATCGTGCGCGGACACCGCCGCCTCGGGAACATCGTGCGCGGGCACCGCCGCTTCCGGGACATCGTGAGCGGGCACCGCCGCCCCGGGGACATCGTGCGCGGGAACATCGCGCGCGGGCACCGCCGCCTCCGGGACACCGTGCGCGGGAACATGTGCGCGGGCACGTGCCTCGGAGACATCGTGGCGGGAACACGTGCGCGGGCCCGCGCCTCGGGGAATCGTGCACGGGAACATCGAGCGCTGGGCACCGCCGCTTCGGGGGAACAAAAAAGCGGCCACCGCTGCCTCTGGGACTCTGCAAGCAGACCACACCTCTCGCACCGACATCAGCGGAGGTTCCTGCATGCTGCGTACCAGCCCGCGATGCTCCAGGAACGAGCGGGAGGTACTGGGTGCAGCAGACGAGGTCCGTGATGACCCTGGGATGGCCGCCTCTGGAGAACTGTGAGCAGGCTCTGCAGCCAACTCCATCATGACGGCTGAGCCGCTCAACTGCAGAGCCAGGTTAACGTAGTCCTCCAGCGCCTCCTCGGGGTGCCAGAATGGCATAAGGGACTTAAATGGCTCGGCGAGGCCACCCCAGAAACAGACCAGCGCGCAGGTGCTCTCCATCGCCGACTGGCGAGCCACTCCCAAGAAGTCCCTGGCATACTCCTCAATGCCCCGGTCTCCCTGCCGGACATCGAGGAACCTTCCTGCTGGACCCATGCTTGGTCGGATGATTGTCACGGCGCGGTCAGGAATCACACCGTGTGAACGTGGGTTAGGGTCCAAATGCAGGCTTTATTTCACTGCTGGGGAAAACAAAGTAAAAACAGAAAACAAACAGAGCTAAAACTCTGAGACACAGGCAAGGAACAGAAGACTCTGACACCATACGGCCACGTAGGGCTGGCATCAGTCACCGAAACAAACATTACCAACATTAATCATCCGCCCCGAGTGGCGTGGGGAAGGCGCCTAAATAGTCCTCGTGACGGGCCACAGCTGTGTGAGAGTGAGTGTGTGCACAGGTGTGTGGAGTGCAGGTGATGGAGACCCGGATGGGCGACAGCTGTGTGTGTATGTGAGTGGGTGCCCAGGTGTGTGGTGTCAAGGTGACGGAGAAAGAGTCCGGGAGGATGGGAGATGGCGACCGCTGGTGGTGAGAGGGAGAACACCAGACGCCAGACCTGACAAGTATATTATATATACAGTGGGTACGGAAGTATTCAGACCCCCTTAAATTTTTCACTCATTTTTTTTTATATTGCAGCCATTTGCTAAAATCATTTAAGTTAATTTTTTTTCCTCATTAATGTACACACAGCACCCCATATTGACAGAAAAACACAGAATGTTGACATTTTTGCAGATTTATTAAAAAAGAAAAACTGAACTATCACATGGTCCTAAGTATCACTCATATATTAACTCAGGTGCTGTCCATTTCTTCAGATCATCCTTGAGATGGTTCTACACCTTCATTTGAGTCCAGATGTGTTTGATTATACTGATTGGAATTGATTAGGAAAGCAACACACCTGTCTATATAAGACCTTACACAGCTCACAGTGCATGTCAGAGCAATGAGAATCATGAGGTCAAAGGAACAAGGAACTGCCTGAAGAGCTCAGAGACAGAATTGTGGCAAGCACAGATCTGGCCAAGGTTACAAAAAAATTTCTGTTGCACTTAAGGTTCCTAAGAGCACAGTGCCTCCATAATCCTTAAATGGAAGACGTTTTGGGACGACCAGAACCCTTCCTAGAACTGGCCGTCCGGCCAAACTGAGCTATCGGGGGAGAAGAGACTTGGTGAGAGAGGTAAAGAAGAACCCCAAAGATCACTGTGGCTGAGCTCCAAAGATGCAGTCGGGAGATGGGAGAAAGATGTAGAAAGTCAACCATCACTGCAGCCTCCACCAGTCGGGGCTTTATGGCAGAGTTGCCTGACGGAATCCTCTCCTCAGTGCAAGACACATGCAAGCCCGCATGGAGTTTGCTAAAAAAACACCTGAATAAGATTCTCTGCTCTGATGAGACCAAGATAGAACTTTTTGGCCTTAAATCTAAGCGGTATGTGTGGAGAAAACCAGGTACTGCTCATCACATGTCCAATACAGTCACAACAGTGAAGCATGGTGGTGGCAGCATCATGTGTGGGGGTGTTTTTCAGCTGCAGGGACAGGCGACTGGTTGCAATCGAGGGAAAGATGATTGCCGGTCAAAGTACAGGGATATCTGGACGAAAACCTTCTCCAGAGTGCACAGGACCTCAGACTGTGCCGAAGGTTTACCTTCCAACAAGACAATGACATAAGCACACAGCTAAAATAACGAAGGAGTGGCTTCACAAAACTCTGTGACTGTTCTTGAATGGCCAAACCAGAGCCCTGACTTAAACCCAATTGAGCATCTCTGGAGAGGCCTAAAAATGGCTGTCCACCAACGTTTATCATCCAACCTGAGAGAACTGGAGAGGATTTGCAAGGAGGAATGGCAGAGGATCCCAAATCCAGGTGTGAAAAACTTGTTGAAATCTTTCCCAAAAAGACTCAGGCTGTATTAGATCAAAAGGGTGCTTCTACTAAATACTGAGCAAAGGGTCGGAATACTTAGGACCATGTAATATTTCAGATTTTCTTTTTTAATAAATCTGCAAAAAAAAATTCTGTGTTTTTCTGTCAATATAGGGTGCTGTGTGTACATTAATGAGGAAAAAAAAACTTAAATGATTTACGCAAATGGCTGCAATATAACAAAGAGTGGAAAAATTAAGGGGGTCGAATACTTCGTTACACTGTAAATATTATAATTTCCTTATGTCACTCAGTGCAAACCTGCACTGTTGGCATGCGGATGATGATAGACAGCTGAGTTAAAGGATGTGCTCAGTGAAGCGTGTGTTTGTGAACAGGAAGTCCCGCCCCCAGACCGCCTCTGGTTTTGCAGCTTCTCCTCGAGCTCCTTTGGCTTTTTCGGGGGGGGGGTTTGGGGGGGGGGGGGGGGGTGTGGGTGTTAAACCACCTATCAATCAAGGTCCATATATAATAGGAAGTATCTTCATATTGGATAGCTGCTTTGCGAAGGCACATAACGGCAAGGACAGTTCCTCACTTGTATCCTTGCCTCCGGAAGGTCAATTTTGTTTGCGAGTCGCTCCCGTGCGAAAACATCTGGATAATGTGTTCTCTCAAACTCTGTTAGACAGGTGTGAATGAAGTTTAGTAGTACATTTTTTCTTGCTTGGCTTTATTTTTTGTCATTTAATGCAATATAATTAATACTTTTTGAAGCTTTTTGTCTATTTTCTTACCTTTATCCAAGGCCTCGATCTGCTCTGTTGTGAAGCTGGTTCTGTTGCGCTGAAGTTTCCTCTTTAACCGCAGTCTCAGTTGAGATTCTTCTCCCTCATCTCTTTCCCCATGTCCTCCTTCTTCTGCCATCCTCCTATCCGTCTCCAACAGGCAGCAATCTGGAACAGAGGGGAAAAAAATAGTTACCAATTTGTAGAATGAAATACATAAATGCTCAAAAAAAAAGTCACTCTGTTGACGTCACAAAGTGTGGAAGCTGGGAACCATTATATGAATTCTTAAGGACTAGTTCATAGAACTATTTTACTATTTTACAATAATAATAAACTATCATAATCAAAAAACAAGTGGTAGTTATGTAAGTAGCCAAAATTGCTAAGCAAATAAATAATGATATGATAGAAAATGATATGATTCTTTAGGGTCTTAATGAAAAGTCTATATCATAGTTTGGTTTGGTTAAAATTTCTCAATGGTAGTCTAAAAAACACCTTTTTTACCCTGTCAAAAACAGCTCTTTCAGAGCATGCCGTTTTGTAGCATTTTCCTTTAAATGTTAATGAGCTCTGCTGACCCCGCCCCTCTCTTCCGAGCCGCTCTCAGAGAGACTGTTTACTTTAGCCGCATTCATCGCGAAACTTGCTAATTAGCGCATTATTAGGAAAGGCGATTTGCAAATATTCATTAAAAAACCTTATACTCACTTCTTCTATAGGTGAAGCTGGATCACGAATGATTTGCGCAAACATAGACGCATTTATGTAAATCGAGGGCGTATTCTCTTCAAAAACAAACTTAATCCACTGCGGCTATGTTCATGAACAGCCAACAACAGAACATCCAATTGCTTAGGAGTCATTCTTGCCTACATCTGCTCCAGGGGTGAAACAATGGTGGACTGTTGACAGCTCACTCAGGGCGGGTCTAATGTATGACGCCAGTCCAGTCTGTGCTGAAACTCTACTGTCAATCAAACTATCGTGGGAGGGGCCTGTTGTTGTGATGTCACACAGACAGGCATCTGAGATCGGCTCGATTTGAGAGAGGGGAAAAACATTTAACCAGATAAAAAAAAAAACACTGGGTGGATTTTATCATTATAGGGTGGTTGTGTACACCCACTGCCAACACACATTTCAGTTCAAAAAACTTGTAAAAGCATGTAGCATCCTATGACCCCTTTAAAACCCCTTAAAGGGGGACCCTTTAAAGAGATAGCTACCCAATAAGTGTTCCAAATTAGTGTATTTTGTTTTGTTTTGTTGGACCACCCACATATACCAAAATAGAATTTTGTAAAGATATATAAAAAGTGAATAAGTAAATATATAATAAGTCATATAATATAGTTTGTAACTACACAGTTTGGTCACTTTGACTGTATATCTTTTTTCCATACTATGGAAGTCAGTGGGCCCCAAAACTGTTTGGTTATCAATATTCTTCAAAATATTTTCTTTTGTGTCCCACAGGGGTTTGGAATGACATGAGGGGGAGTAAATGATGACAGATTTTTCTTTTCATTTTTGAGTGAACTGTCCCTTTAAGCATAAGCCTTTTCTTTTAAATGTATTTAAGTTAATTAGAAACATAAATTCAGTCCAAAAAAAATTTTTGAGTGAACTGTCCCTTTAAGCATAAGCCTTTTCTTTTAAATGTATTTAAGTTAATTAGAAACATAAATTCAGTCCAAAAAAACCTGATTTTTGAAATACGACAATTGTACACAAACATTTTAGTGCCTTATTAATGTGTCTTATACAGCCAAAGGAGGTCAAACGTATATCAGTGTTTTCTTTAAGGTGTCAAACGACGTCTCACCAGTGCTGTGCTGGGTGGGAACTGTGTTCTGCTGATGGTACCAGTCATTTGCTCCACTCCAGTTTGAGGTGCTCTGGATTTTCAGCATGCTCAACCTCTCAAACATCATGAACCTGACCACTCCAGCCTCAGAATGGAAAGAGACACAAGAACTGATTTAAATTAGACTCCCTAAGACACAGTATGACCTTTGACCCTCATTTGTTTTTATATAGAACATTTTAAAGGAACTACTCATGTGAGAGAAGGGTGAGTTTACACGCGGTTAGTGTTCAAGTGAATTACAGTAGCATCGTTCTATACATATACAGAAAGAGTCTGTTACATGAGTGATTTTCCACTGTATGTTTATTAATACTAACATTATTTATTTATTATGTCTGCATGAGTTTGCCCTGGGTGTACAGATTTGTGCATTAGAAAAAAAATTTATGTGAATTGAAAACATACATACATGCAACATTACATTACATATTCATGACTTTCAAGAAAACATGCATTTACACATTACAATTTCTGTTGGCCAAATCAGTTGTTTGATATTTTAATAGGCTATATTTACATTTCACAAATTGTTTTGTACCTATTTATTTTTTAAATTATGATTTATATATATATATAGAAGCTGAAATGTCTATAATAGGCTTTTAATAACAGGTTACCCTAGAAAACTAACTTTGTAGTAACACAAGCTCATGTATATGTTCAGTTAAATGTTCAATAGTGTTTTTGCCGTCAAGACATACAAAACTACACTGTAAAAAATATCCTGTTCAATTTACGGTAAAAACTGGCAGATGTGGTTGCCAGAAATTCAGCATAAAAAAATACTGTGACAATGTTTCAGATATTATGGAATGGTATATTGGTGTTTGTACTGTATATTTTATAACTTATGTATAACTATATATTTCGTATCATGTTAATATATCAAACTACTTACAGTACCAAAACCTGCTTTTTACCTTAAAATTTACTGATAACAACCATTACACAGGTGCCAAAACAGAAAGCCATATGATGAATCGTAAGTGACCTATCCATAAAACATGGTTAATACTACAGAAGATGCACATGGTCATACACACAAAGAGTATCAGGGTAACACAAATGACATTAAAATAATGCAATAAGCACCAACTAAACAACATAACACACCCTAATGTTCATTACTGATAAAAAAAAAAAAAATTATAAAACATAATAACATGTGTTGTGTTACACAGGGACTTCTGGGAAAGTTCTTTTACTGTTTTTCACCATAAAGTATATGGTGACTTACAGTTTTTAAACAAAAATCATGTTTGACAGTATTTTACAGTAAACCCTAACACTGTTTCACAATATATTGTAAGATAACAGTTCTTTTACTCTAGCATTTTACGGGTTTTTTTAATGACAAAAATGTACACTTTCTCTGTGTCAAAGTGAGACAATTAGCCCATGTCTAAAACTTGAATTTTGTTACTCAGATATTTTGAGTGTTGCTTTTACCAATATTTGTGGACTCCATACAGCAGTTTCTTACAAAATTATTTAAGTACAAAGAAAAATAGTACAAATCCAACTCACCAGTCGTTACATTACGAGCAGCATGTCCAGGGCAGCACAGCAATGCTATCCCTCTTTTTAAGTGATATTAAATGTTTCCTGCCCACTTGCTTTGTTAACAATTAACTGTGTGTGGAGTGACGGAGAGATAGAAACGCATCTGCAGGCACTTCTGCCCTGAGAGAAAGAGAGAGAGAGAGAAGTGTGACACAGCGACTCAACATCAGTGTCAAGTTTGAACTTAATGCCAGTGAGAGAAAGCAGCAAAAAGAAAGAAAAAAAACCACTAGATATAATGGAGTGATGAAAAAGAAGAAAAGGGGAATGGCAGAAAAGAGCACAGTTTAATATTAATTAGCCTGCACATGTTAAAAGAAATGTGGGATTTGGGAGAAAAATGAGAGATCGTTGGACATTCCTGAAGTAGGAATGTTTGCATTTCTTCTCACACATTTTCTTGTGTTTGTTTTAGCATGACTGAATTTAGATTTGAGTTTATAGATAAATAGATGATAGATAGATAGATAGATAGATAGATAGATAGATAGATAGATAGATAGATAGATAGATAGCTCAAGATGCAAATATGTCAGCTGTTACAATTGCAAACATTAGAAAGATGCTGGGAAAAGTAATTTTGAATAGAAAAATGTTGATTCAAATTATAAAATTAGATTTCAAACAATTGTCTTGTTTCATTAAATGAAACTAAGTAAAACCAAATGAGCAATTTTTCAGTCTCTCCACTGTTCATTGTGACTGAGAATAAAGCACATACTGTCACTAACTTTCTTTTTTTTTTTAATACATCAAGATTATCTCATTAGTTTATCCATGGAATAAAATAAATGTCATGTCCTTAGTTGGGAAAACTTGGAATTATATGGGTTAATTCAGTTCAATTAAGTCTGATTAAATAATATCTGATGTGACCTTTCTTACTGAATACATTAGATCATAATTGAACTTTTTGAAATAAATAGTAGTTTCTTTGAATTAAGCACAACGATTTCCCAGAATTACTATTGTATATTTAATGCGATAAACACAATACATTTTATGCTGGGGAAGGAATATTGAGAGAGCAATGAGATTTGGATGAGGGTATAAATCACCATGTGGTGTGTGGTGGGTGGGTTGGGGAAACAGGGGGAGGCAACAACTTAGTCCGTTGACAGACTTGCAGCACCTACCTTTGTCTCTCTCATACACTGCACACACTGCTTTATTAAGCAGTTACATATTTAGAATCTATTTTGTGCTCTAAAGTACTAAATGAAAATAGATTAAAAAAGATATATTAAAATAAATTATTATATTATTCAAACAGATTATTAATTTTTATGCCCCTTGGTAGGGAAATCGCGGTCGGGGGATCTCTAGATTGGAACAAAGGGCACTTAGTGTTGGCGATTAAAGGGAAAGGGTCTCAAGCCCCCAGGCCGAAATCATCAACGGTTAGAAACCAGTTCGGCAAACTAGTCATTCGACGTGCTATAATATACAATATAGGTTAACTAGGCCATTACATTATTGCAGTTATGTTATCAATCAACTTCGCATGTGTGGATGATAGCACAAAAGACCATTTTACAAAAATAAACATATAAGCAAACAAACAAATAAATAAACAAACCTTACGAGTGAGCCTGACCCGGGACTCTACTAAAACAGTTCACACTTCAACCCCCCCACACACAATGCTCAAACCAAAAATACGCCCTTGATGATAATAATAATAATTATTGTTTTTGTTATTATTAAAGCATAAAACTTTGTATGAAAATGTTTTTAAAATCAGGAGAACATACATTTAGCAAGGTCCACCTTTTGACTGTGTAGGTTAATTCATGTGTATGTGAGTAGATCATATACGTTAACCAGGACTTTGGGTTGTGTACACAACATGTGCATTTTTTCTATGTGACCGTGTGCATGTGTCACTATGGTTATTCTCGTGCATGCGTGTATTTATGAACACAAGGCTCTGTGATCACGTGACCGTGTGGGTCCGGAGGGTATTGTGTGTGTTTTCTTGCAAAAATTCATATAGATAGCATTGGACATGCATAATAGTATATTTTTGTTTTATTTTTTTTTTCCAGCCCCCTCCACCATCTCTCCACTCCCTCTTGACTGCCTTTTTTCTTTATTTTTTTTAGCGCTGGGGGATAAAAGTAGGGCGGGCGGGCGGGAGGGAGATGTGGAGGGAGAACGATGTATACCATAGCAAACATGCCACGAACAAATATCATCAAGTCCTTACAAAAAACAGTCGAGCGAGCAGCTTTACAAATACACTCGGTAGTCATACTGGGACAGTCAGCGAGAGACGACAGAGACACTACAACAATTAGACGAATGAATTGGTTGCTTCCTCCGCAATCAAAAAGAACCGTTCAATCTTTTGAGGCTCATAGTGTACTTGATGGAACCGCGGTCCTTCAACGAGTCTTTCAGTTTCATACATCCTGTTGGGTCAGTACGCGGTTTCTCCATCGTTTTTTCTCGTGTTGTGTTCCCCTGGCGACACCGTTGCAGATCCTATATCTCTCTTCTCTCACCTCTCTGTCCCTGTCACCTTCAATCTGCTGTAAAAGCAGACACACAGGCCTGAGGACAGAGCGGAGAGGAGCACAACCGAGGCAGAGAACAGCAGCCACAAACGAAGAGAAGGGAACACGGGCATGTAGTGAGAACGTCGGCTATCTGTCACGTAATCTATATAATAACAGTGTTAGCGCCCCTTGTGCCCTGTTCACAAATCTTACAACAGAAATAAGTTAAAGGGGTCATGTGATGCGATTTCAAGTCTGGCCTTTATCTTTGGAGTGTTACAAGCTGATTGTTCCCTGAAGTTGCAAAGACTAAAGTATCAAAACCAAAAAGATATTCTTTATAAAAGTTGAGTCAACCACGTCTACCTAAAACGGCTCGTTCGAACACGCACCCACATATAACCTCACTATGTGGAAATATTAGAATAATGCCACCCAAAGGTGCACTCAAAGAAAGAAGGCGTGGTTTCAGTACCGCAGTTAGTGTTGAACCAGCATGTCAGGGAGACGCTGTGTGTATCAGTGCGAAAGCAAAAGCACTTTATATGGCCTTCCAGAAGTACAACAACCCGATTCCAAAACGTTGGGATGCGGTACAATTGTGAATAAAAACAGAATGCAATGATGTGGAAGTTTAAATTTTCAATATTTTATTCAGAATACAACATCATATATCAAATGTTTAAGCTGAGAAAATGTATAATTTTAAGGGACAAATAAGTTGATTTTAAATTTCCTGGCATCAACACATCTAAAAAAAGTTGGGACAAGGCCATGTTCAACACTGTGTGGCATCCCCTCTTCTTTTAATAACAGTCTGCAAACGTCTGGGAACTGAGGATACAAGTTGCTCAAGTTTAGGAATAGGAAATGTTGTCCCATTCTTGTCTAATAAAGGCTTCTAGTTGCTCAACTGTCGTAGGATTCGTTGTAGCCTTACATTTATGATGACGCCAAAGTTTCGATGGGTGAAAGATCTGGATGCAGGCGGGCATTTCAGTACCCGGATCCTTCTACGCAGCCATGATGTTGTAATTGATGCGGTTTGTGGTCTGGCATTGTCATTTTGGAAAATGCAAGGTCTTCCCTGAAGGAGACGATGTCTGGATGGGAGCATATGTTTTTCTAGAACTTGGATATACCTTTCAGAATTTATGGTGCCTTTCCAGATGTGTAAGCTTTCCATGCCACACGCACTCATGCAACCCATACCATCAGAGATGCAGGCTTCTGAACTGAGAGCTGATAACATCTTGGGTTGTGCTTGTCCTCTTTTGTCCGGATGACATGGAGTCCCAGTTTTCCAAAAATAACTTAATTTTGATTCGTCTGACCACAGAACGGTTTTCCACTTTGCCACGGTCCATTTTAAATGAGCCTTGGTCCAGAGAAAACGCTTGTGCTTCTGGATCATGTTTAGATATGGCGTTTTTTTTTTGACCTATAGAGTTTTAGCCGGCAAATGCGAATGGCACGGTGGATTGTGTTCAACGACAATGTTTTCTGGAAGTATTCCTAAACCCATGTTGTGATTTCCATTACAGTAAAATTCCTGTATGTGATACAGTGCCGTCTAAGGGCCCGAAGATCAAGGGCATCCAGTATGGTTTTCCGGCCTAGACCCTTACGCACAGAGATTGTTCCAAATTCTCTGAATCTTTGGATGATATTATGCAATGTAGATGATGATAACTTCAAACTCTTTGCAATTTTCTCTGAGAAACTCCTTTCTGACATTGCTCCACTATTTTTCGCCGCAGCATCGGGGAATTGGTGATCCTCTGCCCATCTTGAATTCTGAGAGACACTGCCACTCTGAGAATCTCTTTTTATACCCAATCATGTTGGCAATTGACCTAATAAGTTGCAAATTGATCCTCCAGCTGTTCCTTATATGCACATTTAAATTTTTCGGCCTCTTATTGCTACCTGTCCCAAATATTTTGGAATGTGTAGCTCTCATGAAAACCAAAATGAGCCAATATTTGGCATGAAATTTCAAAATGTCTCACTTTCAACATTTGATATGTTACCTATATTCTATTGTGAATAAAATATAAGTTTATGAGATTTGTAAATTATTCCTTTTTTACTCACAATTTGTACAGTGTCCCAACTTTTTGGAATTGGGTTTGTACATTTGCTTGAGGAATCTTTAAGATGACTTACAACAGAACAGCAAGGCATTTTATGGACCACCGTTTCGTGAACCTAGGAGAAGAGATAATTCTGACTTTGCTATGACAATCTGGCGCTCCTGAATCAGCTACTGTTTTGTTATTAGTTCAGTATTTGCTTATGACTGTTTCAAATGAGCATGTGTGTGTGTGTGTGTGTGAGCCGAGAGAGGTAGAGAGCGTTGACAATCACATCACCGTGGAGTCAGCTGTTTGGATTATGTTTTCTATGCTAGGGCGTGTGAATATCATGCGCAGGCTCAACCCAGGTACGGCGAGGAAACGTCCTGATGTTACGCCGCAGTGCTAGCCAGATCGGCCTAGAAAATTGCAACGTTTAATTTTCCTGCGTCCCTAGTACACGATGAACTCACAGAAGAGGCGTTTATATTAAATCTATTTTAACAAAAGTTTTAATAGGAAAAAAATATAGAAACTATTTGAGTCATTGTTGGGGGGAGGGGAGATGCATTACGGTCTAATAGATTACACTGATCTATGCTAAGTACGCTAAAAAAGTGTACCGCCAGACCGGAGACCGGCCTTTGAAGGATTCGAAAACCGGGGGTTTTAAAAATCAACGTTTAACTCTGGGGGTTGGAAAAAAAGGAGCTTATTTTCAAAATAGTGGAAGTGTCCTTTAAGGGGACAATGTTAACAGCCCACGGCTAGATTGATGGTACAGCTGAAATAAGTATATACATGTGGAACACTTTATGATTGCAACTGAGTATGTTGCTACGTTGATTACGAGTGCAGAAGTCTTGTATGTTTGTATTAATATCTATCATCATGAAAGGAAGAAAGGGGTCATGTTTTGGCAGCTTGGTTTCAGTAAAAGCTGTTTTTAAACTAACAAGGAAGTTTTGAGTTCACTTACATTATGTTTTTAAAGTATAATTTATGGAGCCATTATTTCAGGAGCCATTACTCAAGTCTACTATGTTACAAAAATCATTATTAAAAAAAATGATGATATGGATCGATGATTATTAGAATTATTATTTACTTTATTCAGTCTAGTGTGCAATTGGTACCAATACACATTTTCTTATTATTAGCAGAGTAACAATAAAAATGAGGTTGCTTGCCTATACGCTGGTGAACAGAAATTGTCTTTTTATTGTAATGAATGCCTACAACAATACACGTACTTTCAAGGTCAGTTTTGGGTTTAAGAAAATCATTTTAGAAACAGAATTAATCAGTACATAAGAGAAGGGACAGGCCAGATTTTACACCAGACAGGAGAGAAGCAACTGTGTCCACGTCATGGATTATTAAAAGAGAAATCCTGGATAGATTGGACAACATTCCCCTAACAGGTGACACCACAAACTTACAAATTCATGATCACAAAATAAATGCACTTGTCTTCACTTTAGTGATGAAACGTTTCCGGGCGTGTATGTGTGTAGGGCCACTAAAATATTCTGAACCGGTTATACCTGTTTCTCAGTCATGCGCATGCAAAAAGGGACTGATTGTTGAAACATGTTTACAAAAGTCCCTTCTACCCCCACATTAGTATTAAATGACATACGCCACACAATTTAAAACTGAAGTAATTTAGCAGCTATTTAATGGGAAACAATTAAATCAACGATTTTCAACAGAGCCACTACAAGGCAGAATTGTAGACATTGAAGCTTTACTATGTTGTTGAAATTACAGAAATTATTGACTTGGAGCCTATATCGAAACCTGCATTCATTAGTTCACTGCAAATACCTTGCACCGCCACATTCTTGGACAAACTCCCCGAAACAAAACACAGAAACCAAAACTGCTAGAAGTGAAAAAGTGGGCGGAGTTCAGACTCACTGAGGGCGGGACGAACGTTCCTGATTGGTCATTGCAGGATAGGTAAGCAGATGATTTGAGGGGGGGGGGGTATCTCGGGTAATGTTTCTTTCATGAGCGAAACTTCCGAATTCTTGCTCTTCACTGTTCTCTTGACTTTGTCGAGCAAGGACGTGATTATTTCTAGAAACAATCGTTTTAAAGACTTGCGTCCATTGCCGCTGAATTAAAAGCATTAAAAGCAAGTTGAAGTTTCTGAACACAAGGAACAAAGGTGTTTTGTTAGGATGCGGTACATCTCAGGTATTCGGACTGCCTTCGTCATATTGATTGGTAGGTGCATAACTTTAGTTAGTTTTTTTTCTTTCTAACCCAAATAAAAATAAACACAAAAAGTACACCCCCTTTTTTTTTTTTTTTGATAACAAAGTAACAGTTATGTAAGATTGTAACTTCATTGTTTTGTTTTATGTTGGGCGCGCCATTCAGGGTTATGGATGGGCGATGCTCAAGGTAAGAAATTGACCTAATTTGCATACATTCTAGCTAAATCGATACTTAAAACATTATTATATCAGTTTATATACTTAAAATGTTAACATCTTTTATGTGTGTAAAGCAAATCAATATGTTTCTCTCAGAATGCGGTCGGACACCGCTGCTGAACAGGATAGTCGGAGGCTCCGCTGCGTTAGAAGGCGCGTGGCCCTGGCAGGTGGATATTCAGGTAAGAATGGCAGCCATTATGAAACTAAAGTTTTGGAAAACAGACAGAGGAGTTCACAGGCCTCAGTTATATAGAATACATTCCTGTAGCTCAGACAGTCGAACAACACCGAGATCATAGTTTAATGCGTAACCTGATCAGGTGCCCTGAATGCAAAATCAAAATTATTATTATTTTTTTTTTGGTCCTCCTATACAATTCCATAATATTTATTCATAATTTTACATATTAACTGAAAAGTTGTAGGCTGAAGCCTTGGCTTTTCATAAATCTATAAATGTAATCTATAGGAAAGATACAAAACAATTATGAATAGTTCACTCAAAGCTGAAAATGTACTCACCTTCAGGCCGTCCAAGTAGTAGATGTAGGAAAGGTTTTTTTTTTGTTTTTTTTGTCATCGGAACCGGTTTGGAGAAATTTAGCATTACATCACTGATTCACCATTGGAGCAACCAGGAGAGAGAAACCGCCACAAATCAAGCACGATTTACAAGAGGGGAAAAAAATCTTCCGAACAGTTCTAAACAAATATGTTGGTGGTTTTGACTGGAGGAAGCGTTATTGTGAATTATGGCCAAAAGCAATGGTTTAAAGTTAAAACACCACCTTTATACAAACACTCAGCTTTTCACGTTACAAGATGTTAACTGCGGGGACTGGAGTGGTGTGGAGACTTTGGATTATTGGGATGTTTTTACATAAGCTGTTTGGACTCTCGTTCTGACGGCAACCATCACTGCAAGTGATATAATGCTAAAATTCCCCAAAGAACAAACAAACTCATCTACATCTTAAATGGCCCGAGGGAGAATATATTTATCAAATTTAAATTTTTAGGTGAGCTATTAAAAAAAAAATCAATAAAAGACAAAAAAAATATTGAGACCATTTCATAACTGGGAATTACACCTTTCATATTTAATCGAGTTGTTTCAAGTACTTCATATACAAATTATTAATGAGCTATATACTTGTTTATCACCTTTTTAAATTTGCAAATTGAACTACACATTTTAATTCCTTGTCGCAGTCTTTTGCCAAATATATAACTTTTTTTTTTTTTTTTTAAATAAAGATTTGCCAATTCTCTTATTTTATAAAATAAAGCTTTTAAATCTGGACTAAATCCAAATATCAGTGCAAGTTTTAATTACTTTATGAAGGTTTGGGATACATTCTGAATTGTCTGTCAGATCTGGTTTCGTATCAATATCCTCCTGATCGCTGGTTGATGTGTTCGTTTAGACTGACAAGCAAGGACATGTGTGTGGAGGAACTGTCATCTCAGAGAACTGGGTGCTGTCTGCTGCACATTGCTTTCCCAAGTAAGTTTTACACCTTTTTTTCAACACCCATATAATCCTTGTTTGCTTGATACTATATTGTATTATATATATTTATTTCTCTTTTTTGCAATTTCTCTTCTCCGTCCAGCCCTAATGACATCTCCACCTACATGGTTTATGCGGGCCGGCAGCTGCTGAACGGCTGGAACCCAGATGAGACCAGCCATAGGATCCGTCGTGTGGTGGTTCCTCTGGGTTACACAGACCCTCAGCTGGGTCAGGATATCGCTCTAGTGGAGCTGGCCACATCTGTGACGTGGTCCGACCGCATTCAGCCTGTCTGCTTGCCATATGGCAATGTGGAGTTCAGCAGCGACATGAAGTGCATGATCACTGGATGGGGTAACATCAGAGATGGAGGTGAGTGAGAGCGGACTGAAACCCACGCTACGGGCATCTGAAATTTCATCCATGCGCAGGTTGTGATGTGAAACTTAGAAATGACATTCGAAGTCAATATGAAATAAAGTATTTAATAACTTAAGTTAAAGTTAATATTAAATCCAATACTATTACAAATATAAAACAATAAAATTAAAAAACACTTTAATTCATTTAGGCATCACAACATTAAATGTGAAATGTAGAATGTGAATAATGGATACTCATTATGAGATTGGCTAAAGATTACATTTGTAAGTGTTATTTAATTATTAGTGTTTTTAAAGATTAAGTTACGTTTAAAGGGTTAGTTCACCCAAAAATGCAAATTCTGTCTTTAATTACTCACCCTCGTGTTGTTCGAAACCCATAAGACCTTCGTTCATCTTCAGAACACAATTTAAGATATTTTTGATGGAATCTGAGGGCTCTCTGACCCTCCCATAGACAGCAAGGTAACTACCACGTTCAAGGTCCAGAAAAGTACCAAGATGATCAACAAAGTAGTCCGTGTGACATCAGTGTTGAATGTCAGTAGAAAACAGAAATAACGACTTTATTTCACATTTTCGTCTCTACTGCGTCACTTGTGGATGCGTGTTCATGACAGTACCATGACTTGAGCGTGTGGCGGCACCGGCGCTGACCCAGATCCAGCATGATGACGTCATTACACCGGATCTGGGTCAGTGCCGCCACACGCTCGCGTCATGCCGACGGTTGACGCAAGTAGTAGTAGTAAGTTAGAGACGAAAATGTGGAATAAAGTCGTTATTTTTGTTTTCTTTGCGCAAAAAAAGTATTCTCGTAGCTTCGTAAGTTTACAGTTGAACCGCTGATGTCACACGGACTACTTTGTCGATCATCTTGGTACTTTTCTGAACCTTGAACATGGTAGTTACATTGCTGTCTATACAGGGTCAGAAAACTCTCGGATTTCATCAAAAACATCTTAAATTGTGTTCCGAAGATGAATGAAGGTCTTACGGGTTTTGAACAACACGAGGGTTAGTAATCAATGACAGAATTGTCATTTGTGGGTGAACTAACCCTTTAAAGTGTGATGGGAAGGACCGTTTTTACAAAAAAAAGGTATCTAAATGTGTACAATTAAAGTTGCTCATGAACTGTTGTTTGCAAGCCATTTTATTTAGTGTGAAACAGAATCAGAAAAAGGGGCTTGATTTATATTGGATCGCTTGGAAAATAGACGTGTTGGATGACAGCAAAGGTGGTCTAAAATGTAAAAATAAAGGAAATGGGTATGTGCAATCACATAATCAGTATCAACTGATAATTGATGTGGTACCAATATATTGTTCATCCCTGCTATTTACTTTCTTAATGCAAATGTATGGTCTTATTTAGCACAATTCATTTGTGCACATTATTCTCATGCTCACCAAGGCTGTATTTATTTAATAAAAAATACAGTAAAAAACAGAAAAGCAACAATATTGTGAAATAATATTACGGTTTAAAAGAACAGTTTTATACTTGAATATATTTTAAAATGTAATTTATTCCTGTGATCAAAGCTGAATTTTCAGCATCATTTCTCCAGTCTTCAGTGTCACGTGATCTTCAGAAATCATTCTAATATGCTGATTTGCTGCTCAAAAAACATTTCTTATTGTTATTCATGTTGAAAACATCGTGCTGCTTTATATTTTTGTGGAAACTGTGATACACTACCAAAATTGTGGGCTAAGTAAGATTTAAAATAGATTAAATGAATTTCTTAAAATTCAGCAAAAAAAAGCTCATGATTTCCACTAAATTAAGCAGCAAAAACTCTTTTCAACATTAATAATTATAATAAACATTATTAATAATTAAGCACCCATAATAATTGGTAATGATTTTTTGAAGGATCATGTGACACTAAAGACTGGATTAATGATGCTAAAAATTGAGCTTTTCTGTCCCAGGAATAAATTACATTTTAAAGTATATTACAATAGTAATCAGTCATTTTTAAATTGTAGTAATATTTCACAATATTAACGTTTTTACTGTATCAAATAATGCAGCCTTGAAAGAAAAATGTAATTATTCCAAACTTTTGACCAGTAGTGTATGCATCTTGTGTGGAATATTGTCAACTGCTACATACAATAAATAAAGAAATTCTCGTTTCTTCAGCGTGTACAAAGACACAAAAGCAATTTCTTGCGGTTTTTTTTTTCTTTCTTCTTTCCCCACAGTGAATAATCTTGTGGTTTCTCATGTCTTGTTCAGTTGCTCTGCAGGGCGTTGGGGCGTTGCAGGAAGTTCAAATGCCAATTATTGACTCAAAGACTTGTCAGGATATGTTTCTGATAAACCCCACAGAGAACATTGACATCCGCCATGACATGATGTGTGCTGGATTCCAACAAGGTGGCAAAGACTCCTGCCAGGTGAGGAGAGCATTGCATGGGGAAAACATGATTATTATTTTTTTTTACATATAAAAATACCAATGAAACTTATTTATGCATTGCTAATGTTCATAATACCCTTCACTTCTCATATATCTCTGCATGTGTGCTTTTTCAGGGTGACTCTGGCGGCCCTCTGGTGTGTCAGATCAGTGACGGAAGTTGGGTGCAAGCTGGAATTGTGAGCTTCGGTCTTGGCTGCGCTAAACCTAACCGACCAGGAGTCTATGCCAAAGTGTCCAGCTTCACTAACTTCATCCAGAACCATGTTGGAGGAGTCCAGCTCAAGAGCGCATCGAGTCACATCTGGGCTGACCGGGTCATGTTGCTCATCAGGACTCTGGTGCTACTAGTATTGGTGCAGCTGCTGAGATAAACACACACTGATCCTCGCACAAGCCAAAAGACTCCCGCCCCAAAATTAACATCCTACATAAAGAGAAATTTGAATGCCATAAGTAGCTTTTTAATCAGTTTTTTTTTAAACAACTTTATATTATTTTTTCCAATTTGGTTTGTACCAAAAATACAAAGACACACTGAATGATTTGAAATAAAAGATAAACGTATGTCTTTTACCTGCTCACTTGATTGTTAATATATTATTTTAACCATCTTAAACTGTAATGATTAACACTGCGATGAATCCACATAATTCAACTGTGCAAATAATGCAAATTTTAAACCGAAATGGTTCTCATGGGCAGCTGAACAGATCTTGATGCATACTAAAATATGAATGGACACTTATTTGATCCAGCCTTTTGCACAGCAATTATAAATGTTATTATTTACTTTTATATCAGGACATGTAAAAGTGTCAAGTTCACACGTGCAATTAGATGTTTATGATGTGAAGGATTTCATGCTTTTCTAGAGTCAGCCAGTTGTATATTTGTATTTCTTGGTGACCTTTTCTCTTAAAATACTGTAAATAAAACTTTATAATAAAATGATTTTTGTAATTGATATTTCGAGGTGAACACCGGTGAATCGACCAATCCTATCATAGCAACTGTTGCTGTCTGGCATTATGATTTTGTCAGATAAACTTCTGCTCTTTTTCTAATGCAAGTCTGGAAGATTTGTGTTTAGGTTCATTTAATCATAAATTATTACAAAAATTAAAATATTGTTAATGTGCATTCAGCATCGGTAAAATGCCTACATTTTCTCCAGGGAAATTTAAAATAATTGATATATTGATTCAGGTTTTAGATGTAATTTGTGCAATCACTTATAAATAATAAATTTTCACTTTGAGTTTTTAATCACATTGCTTTGCATTAATACATTTTTATAAGAGTAACAAAGGGGGCGGGGCTTATTCAAGGTCAATATTACGACAAAGTGCCTTCTATTTATGAAATCTTATTAATTCACGATTACAATCATAGGATTTGCCTTCGTTCTTTAAGTGGTCTCTGGTATTTTCATAAGAATAATGTGCATTTATTATGGCAATGTTTAGCATACAAATCTATAAATAATTATTTCTGCCTCATACTGTAATCTGAATCCCCATCGGATTGTAATCAGAAGTTGTTTCAGACACTCGCTGGTGTCTGAAAGTGAGTTTTGAGTTTTAAAAGGCCGTTTTAAATGTCATAAATGTTGATTTTGTCTGATACACTATATGAGCACTGCAAAAGAATGCCATCATTAAACGACACATGAATCCCTTTGATAGCTTTATTCAAGAAAATACTCTTGTTGCTGGTGTAAAATGGAGCAAATCTGCAAGTGGTGCAGTAAGTTTCACTATTTTCTACAAGACATTCATGCAACATCAAATGAAATGCTTTTCTACTTTCTACAGTCATTATGTCATTGTGCTCTGCTGTGTTTCATCCACCGTAATACTACTGCCCTGCTGGTGACTCCTACTGTAGTGTACTAGAAAATAGCTTTAAACACTCGTCTGCTAAACAATGTACTATTTCAAGACTTATTCTGTAAAATCAGCAGAATGGAGTGATATTGGCAAATCAATGGCACTAGCACCGTTGAACTGAACTCTTTCTCCCTGGTTTTTTATAATGGCACTGAAATTCTGAGAATGGAAACCTCTTAAGAACCGAACGGAGCATCATACTTTAATGTTGGCACAAATAAATAATGCATTCAAACCCATTAAAGATAAAGGCACTTTTCTGGGTAAGGTTCTAGGTAAAGGTCTTAATAATTTGGAGCCTCAAAAATACATCTCTCCAACGTATACTGGTGCACAATACAGCTATCATGTTCCTCTGTTCACCGCTCTCAACCGGTTCTATAAGGGGATGGAGACCAAATGCATGGACTGATCAGGTATCAGGAAGCGTCGAGTTGTCAGAGAGGATCATGGGAGATCCCAGCTGGAGCTCCTGCTGAAGTGACTCCATGTCAGCAGGGGTCATGCGGTGTACCTCCAGCCAATCAGAGAGCAGGGACGCAGACAGGGGGGCCAAGTCATTGTGACTAATGAAACAGAGAATTGAGATCATTGAAATGTACGTTAAAGTCAAGTACTGTAATTGGCAGTGATGTACAGTTCAAAAACAGAGCGTGCACTTTGCGGTCACCGGGATCTGAACTGACCTTTCCCTGAAGTCGGAGTGCTGGAGTTCGGTAAGCGACTGAGTGAGGAGGTCATCGAGGTCGAAGCCGACGCCGTATCCTGCTCCACTGCCTTTAGGAGTCACTGAGAAAACCGGCGGTAAAATGTCTTCAACCTGGCAGGGAAAATGATTGAGAAGAATGAAACAAAGATCAAATTGAAATAGAATTCATAAAAAATAAAGATGTTTTGAGTTCTCCCAATTTGGAACTGATATCACTACTTTTTTTTTTTTTTTTACTTTTATTCATAATACTGTTTATGCATTATCCTGAGTTAGAAAAAGGCCTCCATACAAAACATAATTTGTGTCAGAAAATAAAACAGAAAGATAAAAAGTGCATTTTATTTAAAAAAAAAAATGCATATATACAGTGGGTACGGAAAAGTATTCAGACCCCCTTAAATTTTCACTCTTAACAATATTGCATCCATTTGCTAAAATCATTCAAGTTAATTTTTTTCCTCATTAATGTAACACAGTACCCCATATTGACAGAAAAC
Organism: Sinocyclocheilus anophthalmus; assembly: GCA_018155175.1. Taxonomy (NCBI): domain Eukaryota; kingdom Metazoa; phylum Chordata; class Actinopteri; order Cypriniformes; family Cyprinidae; genus Sinocyclocheilus; species Sinocyclocheilus anophthalmus. The sequence continues at coordinate 288,261 of JADLZN010005339.1, forward strand.
ACAGATTTGTTGACATTTTTGCAGATTTATTAAGAAAAAAATACTGAAATATCACATGGTCCTAAGTATTTCCGTACCCTTGCTGTGAATCAATAGTACAATCAGGTGCTTCCATTTCTTATGATCATCCTTGAGATGGTTCTACACTTCATTTGAGTCCAGCTGTGTTTGATTATTCTGATTGGACTTGATTAGGAAAGCCATACACCTGATATATAGGACCTTACAGCTCACAGTGCATGTCAGAGCAAATGAGAATCATTGAGGTCAAAGGAACTGCCTGAAGAGCTCAGAGACAGAATTGTGGAAAGGCACAGATCTGGCCAAGGTTACAAAAAAAAAAAATTCTGCTGCACTTAAGATTCCTAAGAGCACAGTGGCCTCCATAATCCTTAAATGGAAGACGTTTGGGACGACCAAGAACCCTTCCTAGAGCTGGCCGTCCGGCAAACTGAGCTATCGGGGGAGAAGAGAATTTGTGAGAGAGGTAAAGAAGAACCCAAAGATCACTGTGGCTGAGCTCCAGAGATGCCGTCGGGAGATGGGAGAAAGTTGTAGAAAATCAACAATCACTGCAGCCCTCCACCAGTCGGGACTTTATAGCAGAGTGGCCCGACGGAAGCCTCTCATCAGTGCAGTTTGCTACAAAACACTGAAGGACTCCAAGTGGGGAGAAATAAGATTCTTGTCTGATGAGGACAAGAGAGAACTTTGGCCTTAATTTAAGCGGTATGTTTGAAGGAAACCAGGCACTGCTCATCATCTGGCCAATACCATCCCTACAGTGAAGCATTGTGGTGGCAGCATCATGCTGTGGGGGGTGTTTTTCAGCTGCAGGGACAGGACGACATGGTTGCAATCGAGGGAAAGATGAATGCTTCCAAGTACAGGGATATCCTGGACGAAAACTTCTCCAGAGTGCTCAGGACCTCAAACTGGGCCGAAGGTTTACCTTCCAACAATACAATTACCCTAAGCACACAGCTAAAATAACGAAGGAGTGGCTTCACAATAACTCTGTGACTGTTCTTGAATTGCCCAGCCAGAGCCCTGACTTAAACCAATTGAGCATCTCTGGAGAGACCTAAAAAAATGGCTGTCCACCAACGTTTACAATCCAAACTGACAGAACTGGAGAGGATCTGCAAGGAGGAATGGCAGAGGATCCCCAAATCCAGGGGTGACAAACTTGTTGCATCTTTCCCAAAAAGACTCATGGCGGTATTAGATCAAAAGGGTGCTTCTACTAAATAATGAGCAAAGGGTCTGAATACTTAGGATTATGTGATATTTCAGTTTTTCTTTTTAATTAAATCTGCAAAAATGTCAACAATTATGTGTTTTTCTGTCCATATGGGGGTGCTGTGTGTACATTAATGAGGGGAAAAAAATTTAACTTAAATGATTTAGCAAATGGCTGCAATATAACAAGAAGTAAAAAACATTAAATATTACTGTGGCATTGACCTCATCCAGCAACAATGGTGCCTTCAACCCACACACACACAACACACCACACACAACACGACCAACACACACACACACACCACACACACACACACAAAAAAACTCATAAAAAAAAATTAATCATGTTTCAATTTCATGTTCATGATTGCAATTTTTTTTTTAAAGAACAAAAAAAAAATTGTGTTTTGTTGTATTAACTTTAAAGGGATTGTTCACCCAAAAATGAAAATCTGTCATTAATTACTCACCCTCATGTCAGAACGACAATGAGGGTGAGTAATTAATGACAGAAATTTCATTTTTTATTAATCATGTGTTCATCTTCGGGAACACAAATTAAGATATTTTTGATGGAATCTGAAAGCTCTCTGACCCTCAATAGACAGCAAGGATCCTTACACGATCAAGGCTCAGAAATGTAGCAAGGACATCGGTAAAATATCCATGTGACATCAGGGGTTTAACTGTAATTTTACAAAGCTACGAGAATAATTTTTGTGCGCAAAAGAAAAAAAAAACGAATTTATTCAACAATTCGTCTCCTCCACACACTGACGCCTTTGGAGAGGATCAATGAACGTAAATTGCGTATGCGTTTGGTGTCAGACCTTACAAGCGGATACGCTCTTTACATTGTTTATGCTTTGATTTGAACGAAAACAACGTATCCGCGTGTTAGTTACGGTTGAACCCCTGATGTCACATGGATTATTTACCGATGTCCTTGCTATGTTTCTGGGCCTTGATCGTGAAAGGACACTTGCTGTCTATGGAAGGGTCAGACAGCTCTCAGATTCCATCAAAAATATCTTAATTTGTGTTCCGAAGATGAACGGAGGTTTTACGGGTTTGGAACGACATGACGGTGAGTAATTAATGACAGAATTTTCATTTTTGGGTGAACTATCCCTTTAACAGAAAACGTACCCTATTTAAATAAATAATTAAATGCCCTGTTGATAACAGGTGTCACTTTTCTAAGCAATCAAACTTTCACCTTGAAGAAAATAAAAATGCATAATAATAATAAAAAATACCATTGCTTACATTGAAAGAAGGCAAAGAGTCATATATTATAAATAAAACGTTCACCTGTGACTTTGAGAGCTGCTGTGTGACTGTGTGGATGTCAGGGATGCTGTTTGCCGGCTGTCCCGTGTCAGTGAGACCAAGGCAGGGTTGAGCTGCAGCTCCTGGAGGCTGTTTTGAAGGGCCCTGTGTATGAGAGCCATTTTGTCGCTCCTCTAAAATGCAAAGTTTGTCCAGGGTTTGAGGACCATTACCAGTCTCTGGATTGGAAAGAGACGTGCTGGTGTCCGAAACGCCAATTCTGGGGTTCAGAGCTGATGGTTTGGTCATAAAGGATTCCAGCGGCAGCAGCTGGATGTGAGCGTTGGACTGTGACTGTGCATGCGTGACGGGCTTCGGCTGCGTTTGTATATGCGTGAAGCCCGTGTGTGCAGGGTTATTCAGTTCTGGGGGAGGTTGGTGGGTCTTCTGGGGTTGGTGCGGAGATGTTCCTGTCCAGTTCCCAAGACCGGCGAACATTGATCCAACAGTCAGAAACGGAGGTTTTAATGTGATGTTTTTGGCAAAGGCACATGGGGTGGTTATCACACCAACACTTTCACCTCCTCCTACAGCAACTATCCCATCGTCTCCATTCTGAGCTGGACCTAAAGAGACGGACGGTGCATCATGTGTCGGTTTTGGATGGAATATTCCAGCTGCCAAACACTGTCCCATTTGAGGCAGCATTTGTGGGGGTTTGAAAGCCTGCACTCTGCTGGGTTGTTTTGGTGGCATTGATTCTCCCCCGTCTGAGTTTGTCTTTACGACATTGCTTCCTTTTGCTGGCTGGATTTGGACTATCTTACTCTCACCAGTTTTGGCACTATTGGTTTCCGCGGTCTGCGGTTTATCCACGCGATTGTCCATCATTCGCCCCCAGCGCTCCAACAGCTTCTTGTCGTTGTCGCTGAGTAAAACGCCGCACAAAGATTCACCTTGTTTTCCCACCTTTTTCTCCTTCTCTTTCAGCTTCCTCTTTTTCTCCATCGCACGCTCCTGTCTCTTCCTCCGCTTCTCTTCCCTCTCTCGTTGTCTCTCCTGGGCTGTGACTGTCTTCCTCTGCTCTGGACCAGAGTTTGAGGAAGAGAGGGATGAGGATAAACCTCCAGCAGATCCTCTGATTAAATCTATACCAAGAGCTGCAGAGAATCAGTACATTATTGACATGACAGAACTTGTCAATACTCTGAAAAAATGTAGAAAAATTGGATAAACATTGAAAAAAAAAAAAGTAAAGAAAGAAATAATATCATAAGAAAAGAAAACTTACAAGTTTACAGAATTTTCTATTCAGGGTTGTAACCGGAAAAAAGAGGCAGTATGAACTTAATAGAATGAATATTTTATACATATAATAATTATAGTATATAAATATAAACATTAAAAGATATAATATTTTAAATATTGTCATGTACACTACTGTTCAAAGGTTTGGGGTCTGTAAGATTTTGTAATGTTTTTGAAGTCTCTTATGCTCACCAGGCTGCATTTATTTGATCAAAAAAAAAAAAAAAAAAAACGGTAATAATTTGGGAAAAAAAAAAATATTGTTACAATTTAAAATAAGTGTTGTCTATTTTAAATATATTTAAAATTTAATTTATTCATGGGATGGCAAAGCTGAATTTTCAGCAGCCATTACTCCTGTCTTCAAGAAGAACTTATTATTTATGTTGAGACCAGTTGTGCTGTTTAATATTTTTGTGGATACTAATAGATAAATAGTAAATTCAATAGAACAGCATTTTTTAGGAAATAGAAATATTTTGTAACATTATAAATGTCTTTACTGTCACTTTTGATTAATACAATACATCCTTGCTGGATAAGTATTCATTTATTTTTGAAAAAATAAACAAATAAATCTTACAGATACACAACTTATAACCGTTAGTGTGTATATATAAGATAAACATTATAAATAGTTGTTTTTTATATAGTTATAGTCATCATATCTCGGGGTCTGTGGCAACTAATTAAAAAAAACACTCAATCTTAAGCAATATATGGCCACATACACATTGCAAACTCTCACCTCGAGCCTTCTGCCTTAGTGCTGATTTAAGCAAGGCAGCTTTGAGAGCTGCTTTTGTGTCTTCTGAAATTGCTCCCTCTTTTTTTGTACCTTCCCCGGTTGTCGCTTTCCCTCCTTTCCCCAGGGAACGTGTGAGATTTTGAGAGAGCGATTGAGCCTGGGACTGTGTGAGAGAGAGTGAAGGGATCGACTGAGAAAGACTTGAAGTGGGCGGAGTCTGAGAGATGGGGTGGGACGGAAGCATTTGATTGGACGAGACAAGCTCCTCCTTTGCGCAGTTCGTCACCGGTTCGGTAAACGACATTTCCTTGTCCGTGGGAGTGGTCAGATCGATGGTTTCAGGCTGGCCGTCGGAGTTCGCGCTGGGCATGTCCACATCCTGGCAGCTTTCCTGAGCCAAATGTGGCAGAATTTGAGTAAGGTGATGTGGAGCTTGAAACGAGTTTGCATTCGTTTGAGTTTGTGTAGTGTCTGTCGGTTTGAAGTTGAGATTTGTGTGAGTTTGAGCCACGCAAAAGGTGCTACCTGACACCCCAACCCCCGCCGAACTAGAATGGGGCGGTTTAAACTGTATCTTCTTCCTGATGCCCTGCTTCTTCTTATGAAAGTCCTGGATTTCTACTAGTATAGCTTCTTTGATTTGTTCTTTGCCCATTGGCTGCCGGTCAAATTCAAAATTGAAGGCAGGAACGCACACTGGCTCGTCATCTGGGTCATGGTACTTGGCGAGGTAAGGGTGTTCGAGGGCTTGACATGCACTGATCCGCTCGCGAGGGTCAAATCGGAGCATTGCGCCCAACAAGTCCAATGCACTGGGCTCAGCATGCGGATACAGTGCTGCAAGCGGCTCTGGCGCTTTTGATGGGAGGCTTCGCACGTAAGAACGCACCCGATCCGACCCTATCGAGACGACGATTCTCTCGGGCGGCGTTCCCAAAACCGAAAGAATCAGCTGAAGCTGATGCACATAGTTCTTCCCTGGAAACATATACCTCCTGCCGAGCATCTCACCAAAGATGCAGCCAACAGACCAGAGGTCGATGGCCAAGCTGTAGTGGTGAAGCGACAACATGAGCTCAGGTGCGCGATACCAACGGGTGGCCACATACTCGGTCATAAAGGAACGTGACTCTTCAGAGTGGGCCACACTTAATCCGCGTGCCATGCCGAAGTCGCCAATCTTCAGCTCGCAGTTTTCGTTGACCAGCAGGTTGGACGGCTTGAGATCCCGGTGAATGACGTTGGCTGAGTGAATGTATTTCAGGCCTCTTAACAGCTGATACAGGAAGTAGCGTGTGTGTTCTGGGGTCAGAGGTTGACAGGAGTGAATAATCTGATGCAGGTCACTCTCCATAAGGTCAAGAACCACATACCTAAAGAATGAGAGACACTTTTAGCACATTAAATATGAAGAGAGAATATATGCTTGCTGCTTTGAACTCAAGCTTACACTGATTTGAAAGCCGAGTGAGGGACCATCGGCTGGAGAATGTCTTTAATGGCAATGATGTTGTCGTGTTTGAAGTGCTTGAGAATCTTGAGCTCTCGCAACGTGCGTTTGGCATTCGTCACAACCTCGAAGGCATTAGGGATCTTCTTTATTGCCACCTGCTGGCCTGAAAGCATAAATAAGTTCAGATATTAGACATCCTATCATATGTATCTATCCAAACAGATACAGAAATTTACAATGAACAGATATACACCTTATTTTCAAAAGTAAGCTATTTTCTGAGAATGTGCAAGTCTTCCGATTCAATAGTTGCTATAGGAAAATGACTAGAAGAATAAGAGTAAACAGTAAAACTATTTGCACTACAAACTAGTGTGTTTGTGATTACGATAATAAATTCTAATTATATGAAAACAAATACATTTTGCAACATCAAGCATCATAACAGGCAATTTTTGTACATCTAAAATAACTGGAAGTTACACCAGAAGCCAAGCGTCCGCTGTTACATAAAAAAATAGTGGACTGGGTGCATACAATTTACATTTATGCATGTTGAGCAGAAAAAGAAAAAAAAAATTGAAAGAAATAAAAATGTAAAAAAAAAAAAAGGAGATTCTGAGATAAATTAATTCTTGCTAATTCTCTCTGTTAACAATAAAGAACAAGGAATAATGATTTTCTATTAATGATCTAATAACAGTCATAATACTATATAAATTAATAATGTTGTATAAAAAACTATAATAATATATAAAAAAACTAAAATAATTAGCAATTTATAATAATAATATATACAAATACTGAATTCTGACATCAAAGATTTAGTGTAATTATTTTAAGTCTTTGAAATGTATCCTGGCACCCTCACCATTGTCTCGTCTCCGGGCCGATGAGACCACACCATAAGCACCTGTACCAATGGTCTCAATAATGTCATATTCTTCCCCAACTTCAAACTTCACATCCAGGGAGTGGGCTTTAAGTAGAGCCAAGTTCTTATCAGCGACAGTATTTGCATCTGCATCATTAGGCTGAGAGGGACCTTCTGTAACGTCTCTGTGATGGTTCTTGTCATTGTTGCCCTCTCTCCTGTTACTGCCCTCGGAGGCTTTTCGGGCCGGCACTGCTTGGGTGTCATCTGTCTCGTCCCTCTCATTGGTTGACATTCTGAAACAAAACATTCAGAAAATGGTTAAAGATGACAGATTTTACTTTCTGTTCAGCTTATTATTATGGACTCTAAACTTCTCTTGGACATGCCAGACAGTTAATGCACTTTCCTTTTAATCGAAAATAATTTACAGTATTTCAAAAACAGCCCCACTTTCATGTAACGCACACACATGTTTATAGTCTGTTTGAAATAATAACAACTATTACGAATATAAAAACAAGCTTTTATGTATGTATCGTTTTAAGAAATATAATTCTGAAAGGTGCACACAGAGATGCGAGTAGCTTGTAACCGAAACCATAAAATTACAGAAGCAGACATCACTTATCTGTCATTGCTCGTAACGGGACAACATACTACAGTCCAGCAGGCCGTCTAGCTGCCCAGCTTATCTGCCGCAGGGGCGTGAGAGCCTATACTGGCCCATACGCTCTCTTTCTTTCTTTTCATATTAGGACAAAGTTAAATAAAAACACATATTGTGTAATTAAAGCGGCCATAATTACCTGTTAATATATGGAAGCAGTGGAAATTCTGAGAGGTTCTTTCAAAGCATGTATATTCTTTGCTATCACGAAGCACCGTTTTACTTCCTTGTGTTCTTCCGTATTGTGTTTGAATAAAAGCAAAGCTACCAATCGACTGCATGCTCGTAAGAGGATTAACCAATGGGATTCGACAACATGGCTCGAGGGGCGGGCTACTTGGGGGGTCATCTTTGGGCGGTGCGAGTGTAGAAATGTCCAGGTCAGATACATATACATATATATACTAATATAAACTAACAATATGAGGTCAAAACTGAAAATAATAATAATAATAATAATAACAATAATAAATAGGAAATTAAATAAAGGATTAACTTCCTGAATAATGTTTTGGATTAATTTCATTTATTTATTATTTAAATATGGAAATACATGTGGGAATAAATAAATGCAATTGAAATTGTAGTCGTAGTTGTTTATATACCTGTATTTATTTCCTATTATTACATTTGCTTGTTTTATTTTTTAAATTTCTGCAGGTTTGGATCTCCATTCAACAAAACTACATCGTCTACGAATCCGAACACTCGAATAAATCACCCAAACCGTTATACTGTGATTTTAATACGTGAACTACATTATGTTGGAAATGATCCATTAGTGCTAGTGTTTAGCCAATCTTATCTACTGGACACTGAACGCTTTCAAACCCATCTGCACTGTACAATCAAAGCGCTCGTTCCATCCATACAAATATCAAAAAAAAGAGTAGAATGGCAATTAGACAACAACAGTATTTGTTTTCAATATTTACTTTTATTTTCAATTTCTATATATTTATATGTATATATATGTGTGAAAATAATGGTTAATTTTTCATAAAAGCATGAAAACAATTTAATAGTTTGCAGCCCTAAACATTTCAAGAAAGGTTCTCACACAGAACACCCTCCTGACGGCACACCAGTCGGGTTTCAGAATGGACATTCAACTCTCATTTGTTGAAGCCCTACGGACTTGCAAGGCAGTTCCCAATCTCAAACTTATCTTGGGCTTGGGGGGATCTGTCCGCTGCTTTTGACACGGTTAACCACCAGATCCTCCTGTCAACCCTACTGGCAAAGGGCATCTCAGGAACCACACTCCAGTGGTTTGAGTCTTATCTCTCAGATAGGTCCTTCAAGATATCTTGGAGAGGTGAGGTGTCCAAGTCGCAACATCTAACTACTGGGGTGCCTCAGGGCTCAGTTCTTGGACCATTTCTCTTCTCTGTCTACATGGCTTCACTAGGTTCTGCCATTCAGAAACATGGCTTTTCTTATCACTGCTATGCTGATGACACTCAACTCTACCTCTCATTCCATCCTGATGATCCAACGATAGCTGCTCGCATCTCAGCTTGTCTAACAGACATTTCTTGCTGGATGAAGTACCATCACCTTCAACTCAACCTTGCCAAGACAGAACTGCTTGTGGTTCCATCAAACCCATCGTTTCATCTATGTTTTTGTATATGATATCATTGTGATATCATTGTGATCCTTGACCATCAAAACATAGGGGTAGACATAACCTTTTCTGTGTTATCATGTTTGGTTCAGGAGATTTGACACAAAATACATCATTTGGTTATGGAGGAAAGTAAAATGGTCGCCATGGCAACCACGAGGTGATTTTGTGATGGCTCCATTTCTGTAAATGTTCAGGGCCCTAACCTGTACAATTGTACCAAGTTTGATGCTTTTATGAAAAAGTGAACATATCACCGAATATTTTGCACATATCACCTGGACTACTAAAGCTCTTTTTTTCAGTGCACGTGATCGCCTGTGAGTCGGAGTTTCCATCGGGCGTTGTTAAGTGATACTTTTCTCAGCGCAGATCAGTACGGACCAATCCCAGTGCTTAGGTTCAAAGTATTAAAGTTAAATTTGAATGGGAGGGAAAGAAAACCATACAGTCTATGGAGAAAACCAATCCTTGCACGAAATATGCTAAGTTAACATACTTGTTTATCTGAAAAACAATGCAACAGTCAGTTATTCTCCTTTGAAAATGTGCGTTTCGGGCCGGAATGTGGGTCTCTGTTTTGGTTTGTGAAACCCGCCCACTGCCAGTTTACCCAATTGTATTTCGGCATCCCGGGTTGCCAGTTGGCGGAAAACACAACGTATTTCATTCATCATCAAGTGCGCTTGTTCCTGTTGGTGTCGTCAAACTGGCAACCTGCGTGGGCGTCTGAGGAGGAGGGGCCGGGTGAAAAAAACCCTCTCCAATATTTTGAATTAGGACTGCAATACCTAGTTCAATCACTCGGTGTCAATCCTACATACAGCACCTTTAAAGCCCCGTTCACACCGCCAGCGACTTTTTCGCTGCTTGTCGCTTGTAGCTGGCAATTGAGGTCGCTAGTGGGCGTTCCCACTACTGGTTGCCTAGTTAACCCTGTAACACTCCACTACAGCAGATGAATCACGTGCTCTCCACTGACTTCACTCCCATTGGTTGTCGCCTTTCAAAATTCGCTGCTTATTTGCATAAAGTTGAAGAATTCTAAACTTTTGACGCTTGACTCGCATCGCTTGACACGCCCACATTCCGTCACCAACGATCACTGTCGCTCGTGTCGCCGGAAGTCGCAAGCTCTCCATTGAAAATGAATGGGATTATGTCGCTCTGTCGCTGTGTGTCGCTGGTGGTGTGAACGGGGCTTAAGAGTGGAAACATTTTAGTCTACAAGTCTACAAAAAAGGCTTTTGTGAATTTCGTAATTTGTCAAAACTGTCACTGCAATGTCCTCGAGCCAATCCTCTATGTGAGTTCCTAAATGGGAATATCGCGTCCGCTGTGTTTTCTGGGTTTAGTTCTGTCGGTTTACGTGCTACATGTTGAACTGTCCCGAGAGACCAATCCCGAATATCGCGCGATGTGCGACCTGGGCCATTCCGTCAGCTGCTCTAAAGACTTCACATCCAGGTAAATGCGTTAATTTCAGTTCTGGCAGTTTTCATGCATTTTGATATCACCTAGACAATATCATAGATATCACCTAGATATCACCTTACTTCCCCAGCTGATTGATTGCAAAATGAATTGCAAGTATTTTTTGCATAAGTTTTCGGACTTGTTTAAATATGCAAATTATGCATTACCTTATTAAATATGCACAAATTTGCATTTGCATTGCATAAATCCAGGTTCAGAATTTTTGATTCATTTTCTTTTTGTTTTATCATGTCATAAATCAGAAAACACATTAAAACAAAAATAAGTCACTTTTTAAAAAAAGTATTAAATTGTAGTATAAATAGGAATAAAAATGTTATGACAAGCTAAACAGGCCTAAATCTCAAAATTGACTAGTGAATGAAAAAAACAATGCTTTTGCCTGTAGTATCTTACCTAATTCTTTGCCAATAAGTTTTGTTTTATGCAACCTGAAAATAATATTTACTCACACCTGTTTCTGTTCTCCCTGATTGCGTTTCATGTGTTTATAAGCCCTGTGTTTTCCACAGTTCCCTTGTCTTGTGTTGATGTTGTTTAGTGGTTCTCCTTGCTCCTGGTATTTGTCCTGATTTGAAGTCTGATTAAAGACGGTTATTTTCCCATTTACCTCCATCGTTGTGTGCGTCACTACAACCACAGAACGCAAGACCCGAAACAAGCAAGATGACTGCAGCTGAGGACAGACTGGGTGCGCTGCGGCAGAGTGCGGCAGAGTGGTCAGGCGTTGGAGAGATATGTGGAGGAATTCCTCGCGCTTTCCAACGGGGTGAGCTGGCACGACTTTGCTCTAGGTGCGTGCTTTCTGTTGGGGCTGGATGATGAGACAATCCGCTGCGATCTCCCCGTGTGTGATTTTTTATTTATTTTCCGTATCAATGGGGGGAAACTTCGAAGTGGAAGTAATGAAGGAGAAACTCCAGTCCTTCTCATCCAGCCCCCTCAGGAGCTCTCCATGTTTCCCCAGCTCACCCCATGCCGGGAACCCCCACATACCTCACCAAGGGCTCCAACCACTTGCCAAAACCCAGGTCTCCCCAAACTCTCCGAAGCTCCACTGTAGCTCAGCCAGGAGCGCCAACCACTCAGAAGTCAAGATGGCCGGCCGATCATCAGTCAGGCGCTTGGTGCTTGTGGACACGGCGCTGCCTCCGGAGTTCTCGGCTCCTGTCTTCGCCCCGGAATCATCCCCGAAAATTTCTCCTTCGTCTTCTGATTCCCCCGAGTTAACCACCGTGCAGCCACCCCCACCCACCCCCAGAGACCCTCAAGTTACCGCTTCCTCCAGAGGACCCCAGTCTCCTAGTTTGGGCGGGGGGCATATACTGTGCTGAGCCGGTAAGGGCATGAGGATCCGCCATGGCTCCACTGAGCTGCCAGCTCGCATGGAAACCTGAATTGTCTGCTCCACCTGAACTCCCTGATCCGCCCTGGAGGCTCTCCTTGTCTCCACCTTGTTCCTGCCCTGCACCAGCGATTTCATCAATATCAAACCAAGAGTCATATGCAAATAGATTTTTCACCTTTCTTTTATTTTTGCAATGGCCAACTAGTTTTACCCATAAATTCTGCAGCTTATCTCATATGTTGTACAGGCATCTTATTGGGACTTACTGAAATTGTCTGATGTGATGCTGGTTTTCTTGTTCTAACAGGTCAGCTGGTGTCCAGCAGAGCAGTGTTCTTTCTTGGCATGTCATCTGGGTTGTCAGTGCTGGATCTGTGTATCTTGCTATTCTTACATTTGTTTCGGGTGATTTAAAAAAAAAAAATGTTTGTGTGGTTCGTTTCAACCTACATCAAACTTTGCACTTCTCTACACAAATTTACAGAGAAGGACGGGATTGGAGGGACGTCTGAAGACAGGGAAAAGCGAATGAAATCAGCAATCAGGGAAAGACATCAGGGAATAAACTGCCTCTAACTTCTGGGGAAAAACAGAGGAACATGCATAAAACAAAACATTTACAGATTATTACAGGAAATCCTGGCAATTTGCAGGCTATTAATAAAACTAATAATTTGGACTTCACCTGTTCATGTACACAAATAGGGGAGGAAGCTTCAGTTTTATTATTTATAATCTGCCATTTCTGACTGATGAAAAAACATGTTCATGGAAGTGATGAAACGGTTACCAGAAAGTGAATGATACTGATGATCATGTGTTTTGTATCCAGGTCAGATTGTTGCATGTATAAGAAGCCTAATGTGAAATCTGATTTCAGATCAAATTTTGATTAAAGCTCTATATGATGAATACAGTCAGATTTTCCAATAAATGCTGTTTGACTGTGTGCTCATGTCAAGTGTATTAACATTTAAGTATACTATTTTGCCCTAATGCTGCTGCTATATAGAGATCTGGTCAACGTTGTGAACCAAAAAATAAAAAATAACTAAGAAAGGCTCACATTTGTGATGTCATCATACAAAGACCCAACAACATTATATGCAGTATCCAACCTTGATCCGAAGGGGGCACATAACTGAACTTTTTAATAGATAACGATTAGTGTGTTTGTTTTGTATTAGAACGGTTCCTAATCTATATAAATTATTTAATGATTATAAGTTATTAAATTATATATAATAAGAAAAAATATAAATCATTGTTCCCTTTTTTTGTAGTAATAATTCAAGAGATTTGGATAACTCGCTCTTTCCCTCTCTAAGATTATACACAAATTCAAATGCATTGCAGATAGATATATATAGAGAGAGAGAGAGAGCGGGGAGGGGAGAGTGTGTGTGCGCTAATGTGTTTTGTATTTAGTGTTGCTTGACAGCAAAAGTCAGGCAAAAGTTAAACAATGCAGCCAAGAACAAAAAAAAAAAAGACTTAAGATGTTGTTTGGTGTTGGTAATTTGAAGGAATTGTTATATTAGTATAGTTTTGCCCTGACTGGCTAGTGATGGGAAGTTTGGATCATTTTACCAACTCGGACCTTTGAGTCTCATTCAGCAAAATTAACAAATCTTTTTTCCGAGTCATTTCGTTCATTTCAGCAGAATATAATTAAAATGTTATGTGTTAATATCCAAATTCCCCAACACATATTTACTCAAACATTGATCAAATTATATAAACTATAATGCAACCAAGACCAAATTACAAGAAACAGAAATGATTAATTCATTGCTTAGCTGACTGTGCCATCTGTTAGTCCACCTCACCTTCCGAGTCTTCGGGTCGTTCATTCTTTTGTCACAACACATCCCCATAAGGTAAAGCTATGCAGTCTGTACCGAAAACAGAAATTATTAGGTCACCTCTCGAGTCCCGAATTAGTCGTTTTTTTTTTTGTTTTTGTTCGTCAACGTGCAGCCCCCTCGACTAGAGGCTATGCAGTCTGGTACAAGAAGAGAATTGATGAGTCATCTCGCGAGTCTTAGGGTCGAGTATCATCTTTGTCACGTGACGCTTCCGGATCAGTATTTGTAATGTGATTTATTTAGGAATTACAAAGTGATTTTCTCCATTCAGACCGTACGAGTTTAAGCATTAACCAACTCTTTATTACCCGTTCGTTTATTGAAAAGAACCAGCATAGAATTCACAAATTATAAATTGTAGAAAAAAACTATAAAAGGTCAAATAAATTTGGACAGAAAATTACGTAAACGTAAGAGTAAAGAAACAACTACGCGCTCGTTTTGTAAGGGAAGGTGGGAATATAAACTAATATCTATATCCATGCTGCTCTCAGGCATGTAACAAAAGAAATGAATGACTCGTACCCAAAGACTGAGGAGTTGAACTAATAATTTCTCTTTCCGGTACAGACTGCATAGCCTCTAGCCTATGGGGCTGTCACGTGATGAACAAACGACTCAAACCCGAAGACTCGAGAGATGAACTAATAATTTCTGTTTCCTGTACAGAACCTATTGGATGTTGCACATGCGTTGTCAACACGAAATGAACGAATCCCTAGCTGAGACAACTAGTCGTTCAAAATGAACGAATCGTTCAAGAACGACCCATCACTATGACCTGCGCTGTTTTGACTGTCATGTTGATAGTATACTATACTGAGTGTCAGGCCATCTTTCAAGCTTTTGACAGTTTGTTATCAATGTGAAATATAAGTTTCCTGGTATAAACGGAAGCCCACATGATCTGTCATAGACATTGTTCGCCCGTGGCTTCTTAAAGAAACTTTTGATGTGGTTGGGCCTGGTGTACATACGGCCTAATATACAGATTAGAAGTAAAAGTTTAGACAATGCACCTTTCCCGGCATCCAGGGGTAGGCCCTGAAGTAAACAATCTTAGGGTCTGAATCGGGCTCAAATTGGTATGGCAAAATTGATGCCATCGTTAATAATTACAGCTGAGCAGATGAAACTCACGGTTATGGTAAGGGGCATGTCATTTCCAGAACACGCTCTAAGCAGTTCACCAATCACAACACACTGGGCCAGCTAACAAATCAGAGAAGAAATTTCAGGTTTCAGAAGAGGGTTCATTGAAACAGGAACCAACAAGGGGTGTGAGATAGAGCGGGAGAGAGAGGTGCTGAGTAAGGGATAGTGTACATCCAGCCAGTTGTTATCGCAGAATAACCCCTTACAGGGAGATCAGCACCCAGACACGAAGAGGAGGGGTCTTGTAGCACACCCTGAAGGGAGTTAATCTGTGATAACAACTGGCTGGATGTACATTATCCTGCTTATTACACGGCTACTTGTACCATAAGTAAATAATTAGACACAAAATATTGATTTGAGTTGAAATATTTGAATGCAATGCTTCCGTGAGGAAAGCAATTGCTAGCAAGCGGGAAGTTCAAACTAGATGGACATTTAAGGGATACGGTGCAGTCACACCTCTTATTACACAACATTTCACCACATAAATAATTATGGCGATAAAAGATATTGATTTAATAAGATGAAACTGTCTTAAAATCTTACCAGTTGTTAGTTATCTTATAATCAATTACACTGTACCAAACAATCCTTGCAAAATGGTAGCAGCTGATGAAACAAGAGCGAGCGAGACTGGATACCAGGATGAATAAATTAAATATTGTACACATAATATTGATTTGAGTTTTAATATTTTATTAGCTAAACAAATGCAAATCTTCCACTAAGAAAAAATTGTTCAAGCAAGCGTATAGTGCCGACTTCAGTTACCCGGATGAGCCTGTGTTATCAGCTTTTACCGGTTGTTATCGAGAAATAACATACCTCGAAATGTCGCGGCTGACCAATCAGAATCAAGTATCCCACAGAGCTGTGTAATAAAATAATTTAACATACGTATGTAAAAAATAATACTTCTTTGGAACAATCAAACATGAAAACCTAGTCTAGTACACCTCATGCCTGCATCCTATTTCTAAAAACAGCTGGGGAAAAACATTACAACAAAAACTACATATAAAAACAAAATGAATACACAAAATGAAATTTGCAGTTACCATGGACCATGTATGTTCATGTATTGTAAATAAAATAATTTATTTTTAAAGGTTTCAGTCTTATTCATTTGTTCAGTTGTCATTTATAGAATGACACAAAAGCCCTTTAAACTTTTAAGACTGATCAATTATATTGAGATATTCATATTAAATGAAATAATTATGCTCTTTTAAGATACCTTAGATAAAATTATTTGCTAAATTAATCAATTTAAAAGATTACATTTATTATTCATAATTAACAAACTTCCACATTTATTCCTCCAAAACCTAATGACACTAAAACATCTGATACAAGTTGTGCCAGATGGAAACAATGACTGCATTATTTCTAGTATTTTATCTAGGGATGTTTTGCATAATGTTCTTTTTATGGGGTGGAAATAAATAATGCGAGAACATCACTGTATACGGTGTAGGATATCTGATAACTCGGTAATTTACATTAACTAAAGATGTAACACGGCAGATAACTATAATAAAGAGCACAAATAAGTAAATAAACTTACATTTTATCATGAACGCACACACAGAAGGTCAACTTTGAAGGTTAAGTTGTAGGAAGACATGATGCATATTCTTCTCTTAACTCCACTTGTCGACAATGGACCTTTCCTGGCATCCAGGGGTAGGCCCTGAAGTGGTTTAAGTCTTATCTGTCTGATAGAAGTATGGTAGTGAACACTGGTTCCTCTAGATCAGGGGTGTTAAACTCATTTTCACTGAGGGCCATTTCAACATTATGGCTGCCATCAAAGGGCCGTTGTAAAAGTTTGCGTGAACGACCGTACGCTCAATTTTCTGTCGTACGTTCATTTCGTAAATGAGGCCCAGTAGGTTTGTTCGGTAGCTCAGGGAGTACGGAGACGTACATGAGAGGTGAGGAGCTCTGCTTCAAATCCCATGTAACTACGCTTTGACAAAACAGTTCAAATCTGCATATAACGAAGTTCAAATGACACGGTTGCATCAACAAATGCATTTGATATCAGTTTTGCATTTATTAACACTATCGGGTAGGTTTAGGGTTGGGTTTGGTGTTGGGCATATTTCCAACACGATAGAGCAGTGGTTCTCAAACCTCTCCATGAAATACCCCCAGCACTGCACATTTTGTATATCTCCCTATATCTGACACACCCACTTCAGTCTTTGAGTCTCTACTAATGAGCTGATGAGTTGAATCAGATGTGTTTTATTAGGGAGACATACAAAATGTGCAGGGCTGGGGGTACTCCAGGACAGGTTTGAGAACCACTGCGATAGAGCATTAACTTTTAGCAACAATCCCTGGATAGTTGAATCCTGAACCGCTGCAATACATACCTGAAGCAACGTAATAAAAGCACAGCAATACGTACCTATATCAACATAATAAAAACGTGCCAGGGTTCAGGAATTGAACCAGTGTTTTAGCGCCACTTTAGTGGACATTTCTCTTTGAAACTGCGCGAAACGTACAGTAAGGTCCATTGTCGACAAGTGGAGTTAAGAGAAGAATATGCATCATGTCTTCCTACAACTTAACCTTCAAAGTTGACCTTCTGTGTGTGCGTTCATGATAAAATGTAAGTTTATTTACTTATTTGTGCTCTTTATTATAGTTATCTGCCGTGTTACATCTTTAGTTAATGTAAATTGTAGGACTCAGAACAAATTCGCTACATATGGGTACTTTTTGTGCAACACCGTTTTTACGTACCTTACTGTACGTTTCGCGCAGTTTCAAAGAGAAATGTCCACTAAAGTGGCGCTAAAACACTGGTTCAATTCCTGAACCCTGGCACGTTTTTATTATGTTGATATAGTATTGCTGTGTTTTTATTACGTTGCTTCAGGTATGTACTGCGGCGGTTCAGAATTCAAATATCCAAGGACTGTCGCTAAAAGTTAATGCTCTATCGCAGAGGTTCTCAAACCGATGGAGTACCCAGACCATTGCACATTTTGTATGTCTCATGCATTCTATCAACCTGGATTCAACTCATCAGCTCATTAGTTGAGACTGAAAGACCTGAATTGGGTGTGATAAGGGAGACATACAAAATGTGCAGTGCTGGGGGTACTTCATGGAGAGGTTTGAGAACCACTGCTCTATCGTGTTGGAAATATGCCCTTCACCAAACCCAACCCTAAACTTACCCGATAGTGTTAACAAATGCAAAAAAGATATAAAAACGCATTTGTTGATGCAACCGTGTCATTTGAACTTCGTTATATGCAGATTTGAACTGTTTTGTCAAAGCGTAGTTACATGGGATTTGAAGCAGAGCTCCTCACCTCTCATGTACGTCTCCGTACTCCCTGAGCTACCGAACAAACCTACTGGGCCTCATTTACGAAATGAACGTACGACAGAAAATTGGGCGTACGGTCGTTTCAACGCAAAACTTGGAATTTATCAATATGGACGTGAGCGGTGGCTACGATCAAATCTCACGTCTGGTCTCAGCTCGTGTACGCAAGTTTTTGAGTTACCTGAACTTGCGCACAGCAGAGTAAATACGGTGGAGAATTGTAGAATGACAGCATTTTGTTCATTTTTATATTCCTGACCGTCAAACGAAGCTCATTAGTCGATCGTTAACCAGTAAGATTATAAAGTCTTTTTTTGTTGTTGTTTTGTACAGGGCTTTAGATTTATATGCGTGAATAGCAGCATAAACAAGACCGTGAGGATTCAGTCGTCGCATCACGCACCTGCAGCGCTTCTGTGAAAGGAGAAAAACAGAAATGAAGTCTATAAAAGGAATAAAATAAATAGGATCACACAAAATATATAATAGGCTATAATATAATTAACAGATTAACAAAAGGGGGAAAAAATACTGTGGGAAAACCAAACATAAAAGTTACACTGTTCATTTGAGGTCCTTTAGGTAATTTTTGGGCATGTGAAGAATTTTACATGGATATTAGAACATGACTGAAGTATAAAGCCATGTTTAGGCTACATAATGAATAATAGTTATGCAAACAAATGTTACAAATATTGCAAAAATGGAAACATTTGGATTCTTGTGGTATGCCGATTCAGTTTTGCTTGACATTTGTATGCTGTTTATAATGAATGCCACTATAGCCTAATTTGTGTATTATTTTACAGTTTAAAATATAATTTTATAACTACTTATTTTTCATTCTTGTTCTGTTCTGAATACTGTTACATTTAAAATATTTGTTGTAGAGTGAGGGGAACTAAATAGGCTGTTTATATTTGCCAGTATTTTAATATACATATATTAATGTAGCCTAATTGTTTGCAATTACAAGATTAACTGGTGTTTTTGGAATAAGATCAATTTCTCTTTCAAGAGATTACTTCCTATTTTTGGCCGGGTTTCGTTTCTCCGTGTCGTAAACTCTCGGGGCGAGGCTTCTAAACCGGGGTGTTTTTAGGGGTGTGATATTCAAATGACTACTGTTTTCTGCCGCCACATTTATCAACGTGCGATCATTCGTACGATGAGATCGGCGGCATACGGATATTTCATGAATCACACATGAACTCTGTCGTAAATTGATTTGTGCGCACGGATCTGCGCTCGTTTCTACGTTAGATTGATAAATGAGGCCCACTTTCTATGAAAACCAATAGATATGAAGCTGGATATGTGTGATGCTAACATTCAAAAGCATCAGTTTTAAAATCTCCCAGCATATTACAATTGTTTTGAAGTCATAACATAATATTCTTCAAGTAATTGTGCAAAAATTATGCTTTATTAATCGAAACTCTGTAAACTTGTGTGAAAAGAATAAAAGGTGTCAGAGTTTTACTGACTCTAGTGTTAATTTCTTTTGTAAACTGCAGTGATATGTACTTATTGGTATGTATTTCGCGTCTCGTGAAAAAGTGCCCCCAGGTAAATTTTTTTGCAATGAGACCAGGTAGAAACTTCAAACATTTATTCCTCCAAAACATGACAACACTAAAACATTTTTTAAACATCATCTGATACATGTTGTGCCAGATGGAAACAATGACTGCATTATTTCTAGTATTTTATCTAGGGATGTTTTGCATAATGTTCTTTTCCTGGGGTGGAATTAAATAATGACAGAACATCACTGGATACTAGGATATCTGATAACTCTGTAATTTACATGAACTAAAGATGTAACACAGCAGATAACTATACTAAAAAGCACAAATAAGCAAATAAACTTACATTTTATCATGAACACACACACAGAAGGTAAACTTTGAAGGTTAAGTTTGCAGGAAGACATGATGCATGTTCTTCTCTTAACTCCACTTGTCGACAATGGACCTTTCCTGGCATCCAGGGGTAGGCCCTGAAGTGGTTTAAGTCTTATCTGTCTGATAGAAGTATGGTAGTGAACACTGGTTCCTCTATATCAATAACTCTTACTTGCGATGTGCCTCAAGGCTCTAGCCTTGGCCCTACTTTGTTTTCATTTTATATACTCCCACTCTGCTTTATTTTTAAGGAATACAGCATTATGTTTCACAGTTATACATCCTAGGATGCACTGGGACACATTTTCAGTGTTGTTCCTGAGGTCGTCAAGTGTTTTGGGTCTTTCAACATCATACATCATATCCTGGCTTGTGTCCCAACAGCACTGGCCCACGGATAAGCCACAGCCATCTGGATGCCATTTCTACAGCCTCTGTGGCACACTTGATGGCTTTCCTCTCCTTGCCCCAGTAATGCCAAGCAGCATGTAGACCTTGCACAGTGACCGGCCAGCAAAGCCTCTACACCCCACTTAGATGGGTTTACAGTGTGCCTTCCAGCCTGCCCTCCTGTACTCCTCCACCAACTCCTAATCCTTCAATCTCTTCCATTCATTTGCCTCCTCGATATGGTCCACCCAGGGAACTGTAAGCATCAGCTTTGAAGCGGGTGATGTTAGCACCACATCCGGTCTCAACACAGTTGCGACGATGTGGACAGGGAACTTGAGCTGCCTTCCCAGAACTACTTGAAGCTCCCAGTCTGAAGTAGAGGTGAACAGCCTGGCTGCCGGCCTAGGCTGTGGATGCTGCTGCATGCCCACCATCCTGCAGGTCCTTTTCTCTCAGGCACCAGCCCACACCTCCTCCAGGACTAGCTGGCAGCGGTCCCTACCAAGGGCTTTGTCTACCGTGCCTAACAAAGGCCTGTGTTTCAGCTGGAACTCAGCAATTTCTAGGCCTTCCTGTGCTCTCCACTTCCCGTCTGTCCATACCCTGATGCCTGCCGATGCCACACGAGATACCAGGATGACATAATTAAATAATTGTACACATAATATTGATTTGAGTTTTCATATTTTATTAGCTAATCAAACTCAAAACTTCCACGAAGAAAAATTGTTCCTAGCAAGCGTATAGTGCCGACTTCAGTTACCCGAATGAGCCTGTGTTATCAGCTTTTACCGGTTGTTATCGAGAAATAACATACCTCGAAATGTGTTGACTGACCAATCAGAATCAAGTATCCCACAGAGCTGTGTAATAAAATAATTTAACATATGTAAAACATAATACTTCTTTGGAACAATCAAACATGAAAACCTAGTCTAGTACACCCCATGCCTGCATCCTATTTCTAAAAACAGCTGGGGAAAAACATTACAACAAAAACCTTATATAAAAACAAAGTGAATACACAAAATGAAATTTGCAATTACTATGAACAATGTATGTTCATGTATTGTAAATAAAATAATTTATTTTTAAAGGTTTCAGTCTTATTCATTTGTTCAGTTGTCATATATAGAATGACACAAAAGCCCTTTAAACTTTTAAGACTGATAAATTATATTGAGATATTCATATTAAATGAAATAATTATGTTATTTTAAGATTCCTTAGAGAAAATAATTTGCTAAATTAATAAATTTAAAAGATTACATTTATTATTCATAATTAACAAACTTCCACATTTATTCCTCCAAAATATAATGACACTAAAACATTTTTTAATCATCATCTGATACAAGTTGTGCCAGATGGAAACAATGACTGCATTATTTCTAGTGTTTTATTTAGGGATGTTTTGCATAATTTTCTTTTGCTGGGGTGGAAATAAATAATGACAGAACATCACTGGAAACGATGTAGGATATCTGATATTACATTATTAGTAGTTTTAATATTAAACACATCTCTATTAATCATTAGGTGTGCTTCTTCTGTCAGTACAAACGGTAGTAAATTTACATGATATGAAAGTACAAAATTACATAATACAAAATGTAAAAAAAATTGCGTGTTCAGAAATTAATTCTTCACAGCAAAAAAAAAAGTATTGTTTTCTTAAATAAAAATAATAATCACAAATTAAGTGACTTTATGCTTAAAACAAGAAAAAATATAAAGAAAAATAAAACTTGTTCTTGCTTTGATTTTTTTGTTCTTACCCCATTGGCAGAATTTCTTCCTTGTTTTTCTCAATAAATTTTGATCATTTTTTCAGAAAACAGTAACAATAAAAAAGTAATTTTGCTTTTAAAGTAAATGTATCTTGAATTAAGAATGTTTTATACTTTAAAATCAGACAAAAATACTGAGCAAGAAAAACTTTTTTTTTTTTTGCAGTGTAGAGTTTCTGTACAACTTTTTATGAAGGCTGTTATCTGAATGAACTGCCTCGTTGTATGCTGTTCTGTTTTACAGCTTCAGTTTCAAATGTACCTGTACATTTTGTAATGCCACCAGGCCTTATGTTTACTGTTAGACTGTGACTGGATCACAGAGAGTTATGCCTGTCCATTTCGTGACTCACTGTATACTTCCCAGACCTCTTTTGCCTTTCAAATTGTGCTTATGCACACTGCTGATATTGTGGTTTTATCATTTAAATCCGCTTCTCATGAAACTTCTATTCCACCAGTTCTTAACCCTTAATCAAGTGCAACCCCTTTCATGAACAACAATGTTTTGCTGAGGAAAAGATGTGTTCACCCTAAATATGGGACCCGGTAACACCACAACTTCAACAATTATTTCCTTTAAAGAGCACCTTGATGTCATTTTTCAAATCTCAAGACACAAAACTCAAAATAATCATTATTTGTAACACAGGCTGTCCAGTGTTCAAAACTTTGCATGTTGCATTCATATCTTTGAAGAAGCCTTGCATTTGCAGCATCATTGGTTCAAATAGCTAATTTATCATGAAATATAGGAACATTACTTTAGATCACCCACACACGAGATACACATAGTTTCAATGTGTAGTTGTTAGTTCAATCATTAAATATAGTTGTAAAAAACACGTGATGAAGGTTTCATTATGATTTTACACGTTCATACATCACTGTAATAGACTAGAGAGAATACAGACACAGTGGAAACATTGAACAAAATCTGAAATGTATTGGTGAAATAATCAAATCACAGCATATGTTTTGCAAAGGAAAAATATTAATTGATTAACATTAATTATTAAAAATATTAATAATTTAGATAATAAAAAAAGAAACATCTACAGTACTGTAAAATATAAAAATATCAAATATCACTTCTATGTTTTCATCAACCCTGTCTTGTGGATTTGGCCACAGGTTCTCATTCACATCACATTTGATGTTTTCATTAGCTAAACATCTTGGAAAGAACCTTCTGGCGTGGTGAATCCAGTCCGGACACTGGTATGCTGTGATGTCATTGCACACATCATCCATGGCATGGAGAAGAGTGATTTGTTGTGAGGGCGCCTATCATATACCTTCCACCTTCAGTCGGTTTAACGAAAGGGGAGTATGGGGGTAAATACAGTACATGGTGATAAACTGTGGATGGGCCTGAAACCATGCTTGCATTATTTGAGCATGGTGAAACTGCATATTATCCCAGACTAGATAGGTCACACCATCAGCTCTATAGACCCGATTCAGCTCTTCAAGGAAGGGTACAAGGAGAGCTGCGTTATATGACCCAACACAAAGTCTGCATCCTACATCACACCATCTTCAGATATAGCAGCACACATTGTGATATTGACTCCACGTTGTCCAGGTACTTGGACGGTTGCCTGCTAGCCAATTAAATTCCAACCTATCCTCTAGGTTAAAGCCTGCCTCATCCAAAAATATGAATTTGTGTTGGTTTTCATCAGCATCCAGCTCCATCACCCTCTAAAATGACATTACTGTTGATATGTAAAACAATGATATAGAATTCTTTTTTTTCTCTCTCCCAACAATAGGCATCTTGAAATTGATCATACCTGGACATACTCAGTCCTCAGTTGCTCCACTTTCATGATCTAAATGTGGAATATTATTCATCAATTTCCATAACAAACTATGCATCAAGAGTAATGCAACAGTTACTTATCATTTTGAGCAGTTGTATCAAATGATTGTTAGATCATTTTAATGAAATGAAAAGACACTCATCTCAGATGTAATGTATGAGTTGCATTTTGAAATTGTAATACTTTGATGTTAAGTCGTGTCAATTTGAATCTGTGATTTTAGTTCAATGAATAAATGATATTAAGTTTATGTGTATTGTATCCATGCATTTGGAAAAAGAGTTTTGAAAAATGTGCATTGTGATCATTGGTTGTGAATTATGTGTCTTTAGAGTTTTAAAAAAGGATATGAAGTTTCTGATATTAGTGCAAAAATGATTGTAAAAAAACTAATTCAATGTGTTACTTGTAATTATTTGTGAAATGTATACTAGCAATTTCTGAGTGAAATTTGTTTTAAAGGCAATTTTTTCAGGGTAAAGTTTTAACTTTTTTCTTTTCTTTAGCCTGTCTTGTACATCAGTCATAGCACTATAGTTTTCTTGTTCTGCATAAACTCATAAATTCATTCCAAATCATTTCCCACCAGAAACTCTCATTTGCGTATACGTGTTGTAATATTTTCTTAGTATTCAGACGAGAGGCACAAAGGGACTTTTTACAGCAAAATGTTTGCATGCTAATATGCATATTTATTCAGTACTATGGCAACATTTGGAGTGCATATTAAAGTTCATGTGATGTCATTCTACATAAAAGATAGATGACATTAGTGGAGAGAAGACAGTGGTGTTTGTACTACACACACAAAAACAGCTGTGAACATACTGCAGGTATGCAAGAATTTTTCAAATATAATTTGACTTCTGTTGGTACATATGAATTTTATAGGTGTTTCATATATGTCTTGCTATTCTATATATTAATACATGGTTGTATATTTCTAGATTTATTTTCTCCAGATGCAAAGTCTACATTTTAAGAGAGCCTACTGAAACTGCGTTTACGATGGAATTTCTGAAGTATCTGATGCTGATATTCATCATCAGTGAGTTTCTCAGTTTTTATTACTTTTTATTAATCACTTTCACAGACTTTTAAATTAAATGGTCCCTCCTGGTGGAATGACCTGCCCAACTCAATCCGAGCAGCTGAGTCCTTAGCCATCTTCAAAAATTGGCTAAAAACACATCTCTTCCATCTTTACTTGACCCTCTAACTCTAGCACTCTCTATACTAATTCTATTCTTTAAAAAAAAAAACCTGCCCCTTTTAGACTTGCGCTCTATTTATTAACTGCTTGTTTTCTTAAAAAAAAAAACACTAACTTCTCTAATCTTTTTATATTCTATCTATTTGTTTTCTTTTTTATTTATTATACAATTAACAAAAGCAATAAAAAGGCCTCTAGTACTTGCTTGCTCTATTCTTTTTCTATTCTATCTGTTTTCTTTTTATTTATTATATTATTTAAAAAATATTATTAAAAAAAACCTTGCTACGTGTACTGCGTTAAGCTAACTGAGACTTGTTATAGCACTTACATATCTTTGCACTATTGTTGATTTTGATTGCTTCTATTGTCCTCATTTGTAAGTCGCTTTGGATATAAGCATCTGCTAAATGACTAAATGTAATGTAATGTAATATTAAAAACTAGATTATTTTACTTATTTATAAATACATTTTCACATGAGCATAAAAAATTATTTTCACATGAGCATACCACACCCCTTGAAGCTGAAAATAACAGGACCAGTATTAAGTGTAAGAATGCATTTCAAGTTATTATATTTGTTGAAATGCATTAATATGAATGTTGAAATATTATTGCTGTCATTCTTAACTGTGAGGAAAAGATGTTAACAATTCTGATTGATTTAAACAATTTATTTTGTTAGCGGTGTGAATCTTTGGAACAAAATACTGGGGATGGCCGATCAGGAATTTTACGGTGAAAAACAATAACATTATCAATATCATTTTAAGCTTTTATACTTATCTCTTTCATAACCAGTAATACGCTTTCTGCTTACATTCACTGTTAACTGATTGTATATAATGGATGAAGTACACTAGGTTGGTTAACTGATATTACATTTTGTTCATACAAATGTATTTTATTATAATACGTAAAAAAATGAAATACAAGTATAAAATACAATACACAAGCATACAAATATAAATATTTTTAAGTAAATACATTCCCTGCCTTTACATTTAGTTACATGCTACTAGTTTATCTATATTTGTTTCTCCGTACTGTTCGCATGTTGCATAAAAACTGGGGCCACTTATTTGATCAGAGCAGGTGTGCTGTTTGTAGTAATATCTGGCAGTACTGCATAGCCTACCTGTCTGCCGAAGTGAAATTTTATTCTTACATGGTTTTCTGGATACTGTTTGGTCAGTCGCAACCATAGGTCACAATATTCTAAGGTCAGTTCTTCTTCACACCCTGGTGTGGACATGTTCTTTCTTGTTTCATTTAACACAGCTACGCCATTTTGCATCTCAGTTATTGAGAGTATTTAAAATGAAATCGGATTACTTTTGCCTATGGTAATATTGTTGAAATGTTTGCCTTTTTGCCAGAATGACTGTTTTGTAATGGATTATAAGATAATAAACAGGTAAGATTTTAAAATGGTTTCTTCTCAAATCTGTATTTCAATCCCTGTCAATTATGATGTGGTGCAAAGCTCTAATGAGTGGTACAATTGTGCATTATCCCTTAAACAAGTAAGTTAAAGTCTTGTTTAAAGGGGTCATATGATGCGATTTCAATTTTTCCTTTCTCTTTGGAGTGTTACAAGCTCTTGGTGCATAAAGAAGATCTGTAAAGTTGCAAAGACTAAAGTCTCAAATCCAAAGAACGAGATATTCTTTTAAAAGTTAAGAGTCAGCCACACCTACCTAAAACGTCTCATTCTAACACGCCCCCACATATTTCCGTCTCACGCTTGAGGTATTCGGCCAATCACAACGCACTGGATACTGGCCAATCACAGCACACCTTGCTTTTTCAGACCGATGAGCTTTGTAAAAATCGACTTCGATTTCAAAACAGGGGGGAGGCGGGGCATAGAGAACAAACAATAATGTACAGTATGTGGAAATAATGTGTTTTTTGAACCTAAACCGCATAAACACATTTCATTACACCAAATACACAAAATAATGTTCTTTTTAGCAGCATCATATGACCCCTTTAAACTTGTTCATTAGTCTAGGTTTAAAGATGCTTGTAAAGAACTGTTTTTCTTCATAAAAAGCTATGCGTTTAAAGAGCTAATAAAATATTACAACTCAAATCCATATCTTGTGTCTAATTATTTACTTATGCTGCAAGTTGCTGTGTAATAAGCATAATGGTTGTTGTCTGTGTGGGATGTGTAACACTGTTTGCTACCAGCACTCAGCGCTCATCTTGACAGTCCCTTGCAGAGGCAGTAGTGCTAAACTAGATCATTGTTGTGTGATTGATGGCAGTGCAGCTACCCGCACTCCCCCTCAGAACACAGTAAACAGCCACTGCAGTGGCTATTCACTAGGGGTGTAACGGTATGCGTATTTGTACTGAAAATTTTTGGTACAGGCCTTTCAGTTTCATATCCATGTTTACCGAATCTACAGTGATTTTTAAATCCCAGGATCGATCTTTTAGTTTATGGCTGCTGTTTCAGTTCATGTATGAATAAAACACTAGACATTATATAGTTTAATAATCACAATAAGCTTTTCTGTCAATTTTTCAGGAAATTCAAAAAATAAATGCCATTTTGGCACTTTTTGATGTGCAGAGACAGATCACTGTATAAGCATCTCAATTCAAACTGCAGTTCGAGCGCGAGTGAACCAATCATCCTTTCCTCTTTATTACTAGTTATAGCACGAAATAAACATTAATGAGTATATTGTCTCATGTAATTGCTCAATCAGTGTTTTAACCAAGGAAGATACAAATACAAGTACATACAAGTACAAATACTTTATTACTATACTTAACCCTCAATCGGCCCTTGGGGTCAATATGACCCCAATCAACTTTTACTTAGTTTAAAAAAAATGGTTCCCTTCATCTCAATGGAATAAGATTTTGTGACTTTTCCACATTTTATATCTATATTCACATAAAAAACTGGGCTTGATTCGGTTGTTCTGAAGGTATGTAAACCTTTTTTTTTACAAATCTGTCCCTTGGGGTCAATATGACCCCACATTGAAATGAATGGGAAATGTGAAAAAATGTATATATATTTTTTCATTTGTCAAAAAAAATAAAAAAATCCGGCATAAATCTGAAAATTTCCACACAGAAATGAAGGACTGGTACTAGAGCACAAATGCAACATGGAACAAGCATGTTCACTCACACACACACACACACACACACACACACACACACACACACAACACACACACACACCACACACCCAACACACACACACACACTCAGTATGACTGCCACAGAAGCATTTGTATAGAATTTGGTCTAAATAAAATCATCCAAAAATGCAGAAAAACGATATAAGGGTTGAGACCTAATGCACCACCGGTCACACTCACACACACACACACACACACAACACACACACACACATCCACACAACACACACAACACAGACAGACACATGCTCTCTCTCTCTCTCTCTCTCTCTCTCTCTCTCTCTCACACACACACACCTGCACTCTCTCTCTGTCACCCCCACACACCCACACACAGACAGACACATGTACTCTCTCTCTCTCTCTCTCTCTCTCTCTCTCTCACACACACACACACACACAGGTATGATTGCCACAGATAGCATTTGTATCAGATTTGGCAAATGAAATCAGCCACAAATGCAGAACACGTTTGAGATAGACCTAATGCATGCACATGCACACACTTCTGCATATTGCTGTTGGTTTTATTTACATTTTTAATTTCTTCCACATTCTAAAGTTATTAGAATAATATGCAACTACAATCTGACTCTAAGTCTTGTCCTTTAGGTGTGTCTTATGTGGCATTTTTCTGTCAAATTTCTGTGGCATTTTTTTGAAAACAGACATTTCAAAATGCATCAAAAACCACAAAAAAATTATACAATTTGAAAGAATATTTATTTTTAATGTCTTTTCTAATGTTTATATATACATACATTCACAAAATGTATCACAAAAGTTGTGATAGAAGCAGTTGGCCACATCCAGTAAAATGAATGGCTCTCTATGGCCCTCTGCTGGTCAAAACTATTTCTTTCCTAAACTGTATTTCTAGCAGATGGCATAATTCTACACCTAACACCTAGATCAATATCCAGAAGCAACTTAAATTAAATTTAGGTCATCCTTTAAGTGATTTTTTCATAAAAAATTTATATTTCACATGCAAGCTAATGGTGTAGTTGAGGAATTTTGTGGTAAATAGGTACAAAAGTACTTCATATCTCCCAAAACACAGCATTAATGTATAGATGAGAAGTAAACAAAAAAAAGGTATATTATGTGTATGATTAAAAATTTATATATTTTTCACAATTACTCTTTCAATGTTTGGGGTCATATTGACCCCAAGGGACTTAAGTGTAAACAGGAAATGAGGGACGATTGAGGGTTAAGTAGATTTTTCTGGTATCAGTACTTTACTATTTATTTTTCTGACAACTTTTTTACTTTCACTCCTTTCATTTACTTTTTACATTTTCAAACCAGGCTCATTACTTTAGTTATAATCTGTATTTGGTGGCATGATCAATATTATGTCTTGTCATTGGATGCCTTTTCAAAATAATGTTATACAGAAAACTCATCTGTGAATCATTTCCTGGCTATCACGCATAACCGACGTAGGCTATTCTACGAAGCTACCATGGAGCAAGGCAGAAGGCAGCAAGAAGAATGGCTAACGTTATGGATGAGAGACAGAGGGAGTTAGCGATATTAACATGACTGAGAATAGAGACATCCTCAGGGCTGTACAGTGTGACGTATATGTTGAAATAAATCACTGTGCGATTAATAAATTTACCACAGTAGCATGCGTGCAATACAGTTCTGCAATGTGTGTGAGCCTGTTTACAAACCTGTCAAACAAAGAGAATATTTAATGAAATGTTTTTACTCCAAAGCGCTAAGCACCCTCAAACGAAATCAATAGCACCCTCAGTTAATGCTGTAAAAATGGGATTTCATTGCAGATTTGGCAAACTATCCAGTGCTTTATGGTTTGCGCTCTGGAGATCGGTTTCTATTTCAACATCTTTTGCAGCGTTGAGCAGTGTAGCCAATCACAGACATCTTTGTTGATTTCTTGAACCCAACAGCCAATCAGAGGCGTTTAAGTTAGAATCCACTCACTGCTCAAATCACCGCAGTTTTTGTTCAGGTGTTGTGTTCAGCACGAATCTCATTATAACAAAGTGTAGACGCAATGTAAATAAGAGATTCATTGTGCAGCATAGAAAACTTAATTGATTATAACGTAACTTTGTGAGATTGCAATGAACTAAGATGAGTGACAGCTTTTTGTGATTATAAACGCTCTTGCTCCATAGCAATGGATGGCACAAATATATATATACTGTTATTATATATGTGTGTTGTGTTTGTGTGTGTGTGTGTGTGTGTGTGTAACGAGAGAGAGAGCACCTCACTAATTTAAGAAGCCCTCGCAGTGATTTGATTCCTGGAGCCGGGCCTACATTCACACTTGTAGTTCTGTTCTCTTGGTTTGTTTGGTCCAGACCAAAAAAAGTAAACAATAGGGGTTATGCGCAACAGACTTCTGTATTCTGTTAACCGGGTCTCGTCGCTTTTGGTTCAAGCATTTTGCATATGCTTCATTAAATATGAAGTAGTTTTACGCAAGATGCCTTCAAAGTAGATACCAGTGATGATCATAACCAATGTCCGTCACATATGCGGACTGATATCTAAAAGTTTTTTTTTATTCTTTTCACTAACATTTAGATATAAAAATTTTATAAAACGTCAACAATAAAAATAGCTAGCTAGTTTAACTGATTATCTTAAAAGTCCATAGATATCACTATTATTTAATACAGTTGTTAACACGTTCTCCGACAAGCGAAAGCAATGAGACTTGTTTTCCGGGTTTGGTCAGGTGACATTCGACATATACCCTATACATATTAGTCCTGGTCCGCTTAGCGTTCACACTGGCATTTTTGACAGCAAACCTAAAGATACAGAACCTAAAGGCATAGAGATACGTTCACAACCTGATTGGTTGGGTTGAATGACGTATATTTCATGACGGAACTCTCCGAAAACCCCAAACAAAACGATGCGTTCGGCTTAAAGCGGCGCTGTGCAGAACGATCAGTGTATGACATCAAAATATCTATTCACCGATCGGTCCGCTTTAAGTAGAATACACCTAATGCTGTCTGCTGGACTAAGCGCGCTAATTGTTGCGTGTACTCATTATTTTATTTTCACCACTTGCAAACTCACGAAGAGCTCATAAAAGGCACTTAACCTCATTGTTGCTCCACGTTTGCCGTCTGCTCATTTTGTTTTGGATACACCGCTTGTTCCGCGTCATCAAATCATGTCGCATAGCGTAACAGTGCATCTTAGTCCTTCCAAAAAAAAAATAAACACTATTTTTGGTTAGTTTAGAAATATTTGGTCTGTGTTGCATTCATATTTCATTCGAACCGCACCACAGTTTGTTTGGAAGCGGACCGAGACCCATCTTTTTAGCGGTCTCGGTCCGCTTGTTTGGTGTGTACCACGGTTCGTATGGCAGCGTTCACACTTACTCAAATGAAGAACACAAGTGTGAACACACCCTGACATGGTTTCATATCAAAGAATGAGGCAGAAATCGTACTATTTTATAGTATTCTATACAGTGATAGAAGGCTAAGTCGATTATTGCATTATAAATATACTTTATTCTTATACCCGAGATGGCTTGAAAACACAGATAAACCATATATTGTCACAATCGTATGTTTATTATGGTCCTATTATGGTAATATTAGGTCCTATTATGCTCTTTTACAAAGTCTTGATTTTGTTTTGGGAGTGTACTAGAACATGCTCTCATGCTTGGTGGTTCAGAAAACGCATTATTTTTCACATAATTTACATTATTAAAATACCTTTCTCCCCAGCCTGGCACAAACGGCTCGATTAGTTCCGGCTTTGATGAAGGTCCGCCTTCCGAAAAACAAAATGTGTTGTGATTGGTTAGCTGTCCCAGTGCATTGTGATTGGTGAACAGCTTAAACGGTGTTTCAGTACTGCCACGCCCCTTGCTCCGTCTTTCAAACAAAACCTTTTGCGAGTCCGGCACTGTACTCACAAAAATAACAGAAAAAAATGTTGTGGAAGCTGTCCTCAGTAAAATGTCCAGCACACAATAGCAAATTGGGGTTATAATTAGAGGTCGACCGATAGTGGATTTTGACGATACGATAGCTAGGTTGGACCACACTGGCCGATACCGATTAATTAACCGATAGTTTTAAAATTGATACTGAACAAAAACGAAAATAGTGCTTTATTAACAAAAACAGTACTGAACCATTGTAGTAGTAGTAAAAAAATAATAATAATAATAGTAAATTTTGAAATTAACACACTCTAACACGGAACAATACTTACACAGCTTTCATTAATCTTAATGCTACAATTGGACTCTTATTTTAAAGTGTTACCATTTCATTTCAAATGTCATGCACGATGCACATCTTTAAATATATGCACAAAGGCCATAGCATTAAAATTATATACATATGGATATTGTATGTATACTCTCACACTTTAACTTCTTCTATTCTTGAACACTTGATGATTATCTAATCAAAATAAAAGCGCAGCGCTGAGTCTAGAAAACTCACCGGTATCACACACACTTCGGACGCGTCGCGTTCAACTCGAGCAGCGGTCTAAAACAGTTTATTTAATAACCAAACGGGCTTAAAGTTTACTTCAAGAATGAACAAAGCAGCATAGATGAGTTTGGCGTTTAAATGAACGGAGCAAATGGAAAGAGAAAGTGCGATCTATATTATAGCTCTATAAATTAAGCACACAGACTTTATTAGAGCCACAGAAAGACAAACATTTGGCTGAAAAAGCACAATACACAATTCATTATGTACATTAACAACGATTCAGGACCAATATAATGTAATTTAAAGGAAAACTACGTGAATGGTGCTCTGTGGCGCGGCAGGATTTTCTGTCGGCTGCATTTAAATCCGCGTCTGAAGTTTCCCGCTCTGTTCAGTGTGCAGTATCACGTGTCTAAACAAATAACACATGCTGTCAATGATTTCAACCACTAGAGGCCACTCTCGCACTGTGTAATGACAGCAGACCCTTCTCAGCTTCTCAGCCGCTCCAGCAATGGACGCAACCTGGAAAACTATCAGCATGGATTTTTGCAGATAGCCGATAGTTCCAGCAATCAACTATCGGTGCCGATTAATCGGCAAAACCGATACATCGGTAGACCTCTAGTTATAATGCTCAGGAACAGAGTTAAAATATAAATTGCAACCACTGTTTCCTGACATCATCCACTTTCGGAAGCCCAAGCAAAGACGTTTGGGCATGGAGGTGAAAAAACAGCGTTTCAGGCGGTCGCGAACCGGACGAGAAGCGCAGCGTCACGTCACGTCTTTAAAATTCAAATTCTTTATTTTCTATGAGTGTAGGCACATCGGCGGCGCCGTTTGGCGTCTGTCCGTGGCGCCCAGCTACGTCGTGTTATACTTGTAAGAATTGTTCTAGACATGCCGAAAATTTGACGCTACAGCACAGCAGTTCTTCTTCTTCATTTTCTCTGATGCACTAACTCTGCAGCAGCACTTCTTCTTCATCGTCTCGTCTGATGCACTCACGCAACCAAGCGTTCTAACCACAACCTCGCCCCTCCCCACCCCCCAACCATTTGAATTTCTGTATGCGGGAATTATTTTTAATGATATTCTGATGGGCTGCTTTGTGATATCACAAAGCCTGGAAACCAACGCTGTAGTCCAAAGAGCCGTTCGTTGTAGTTCTTGAAAAGGGATTTTTTAAAAACGAAATCTCTCCCTTTGGAGTGGACTTTGAGATTTGTAACTTTCTAGATCTTTTTTATGCCCAAACATTCACACTACACACTGACTAAAATTAAAAAAGTGAAAAAGCATAATAGGACCCCTTTAAATGAATCAGAAAAGAGGCAATGCTGTTTGATATATTTTGTTTCACTGTAATGTATGTACGTTCCCCGAACTACAGTTTTGCGGCTATTAATATGTTTCAAAGAAAACAAAAAGAGGAAGTGGTGTTTGATATCATATTTTGTCGTATTGTATATATACAGTGAGGATAAATGGAGTAGTCAAGGCGAGCTGACTGACGTTATCAAGTACGCTGCTGTTCCATTTTGCAGAATTACCGGACTTGCATCCTCCCGTCCCCAAGAGTTCACACTCCCGAGTCGAACTTGCTAAGTCCGAACTACTGAGGACGCAAGTCTGAACTTTGCGTACTTTTTTGCTGCATCTCAATGTGCCTACTTATACTACGCCCTTAAAGTATGTACTCTTTTGGTGAAGAAAAAGTACACACTTTTGAGTGTGTAGTAGAAGAGTAGGCAAGCTTTGGGACATACTTTCACATCACACAACTGTGTCTTTAACGGACGCTCTGTCGCATAGATACACGCACCCCCTTTGTTGTTTCCCCCCACTGTAAACTGGCCTTTCAATCATCTTGTCACAGTTAACATCATCCACATTGCATTTCATTTAACTTCCTACCGTATTGGAGAGAAAAGAAGTAGCACATTTATCTGCCAGTCCCGGGTCTTTAATGCTGAGAACTCTGCTCATATTTCATGCATAATGGTGCATTTAAAAGTTAAGACCAAAGGATGTTCATAAAAGTTTACATTGCTTTTGCAGATGAAATATAACATAGATAACATTAAATAAATAATTTTTACCAGGTTAAATGTTGAATATTAGTAACTCAAACCCCTTTTTCTAAGCCTCTCTACCTAACCGCTGGTCGTGCACATAAGCCATGTCTGTAGTTTTTAACACGTTTTCATGTTTGTAGTTCTGAACAGACTCCTTCACCAAAGCGCAATGGATTGTGGGCAATATTAGCCATTAGAGTGTGCACGGATCCACACTTCAAAAATCGACCATCCGGGGACTTTTGGCATACTTTTTTCAACATACTATGCTTTGGGACATAATTATTCTAATCTCACATACTATTTAGGATGGATAGTATGAACATTGAGAAACGGCCTAGGTCAAGGGAAGCATGAGGAAAGAAAACAAACTAAAAGTCCATGATAGTGACAGTTGCCTCGTTGTGCCAGGTTTTTGAAAACGCTTAGTATTGCATTCATATGGTGAACCTTTAACTGATTGTTTATAGTGTACCAAAAGTTTCTCCCATAATTCACGCAAAGCGTCATGGGGGTGTGGAAAATAGGTGGATACACCAATATTTAAAATATTGGAATGAGCAGAGATTCTACAACATCCAGATACAAAGTCTTGTGATTAAACACACTTCGACATGTTTTTTTGTTTGTTTTTTAAATATCTTTCTCTCTCTCTTTTTACTTTTTAGGTGACATGAGAAAAGCTATGTGCAATGGACAAGCTACAGGTACAAAAAAAAACAGTAACCTGGTTCTATACAATTTTGTAAGTGAATGTAATAGCTAAGCTTACATTAAAAGTTGTATAAATGAAAATGGTAGTTCAACTAAAAAATATATAAAGATTTCCCATTCACCCTCATGTCGTTTCAAATCTGTATGACTTTCTTTCTTTGGTGGAACACAAAAGAAGATATTTCGATGGCATGTCTCCGATCCAGTGTTGTCCTAGACAATATTGTTTTGAACCCTTTTTACTTAACATACTTGACATTTAAACTAACAAGCATTTGTTCCTTCTCCCCCACTCAGTTCACTCAGAATGGTTATATGCAACATATAATGTTCCACGTCAATGCAAGTGAATTAACAGTCATGTCTGATATAATTTAAAACATCTCAGTGTGACTGGTACAATAGCCTCATGTCCAGAGAAATAGACTGAAAGTAAATACGAGAGAGTTTGCAGAGGGTTTGCCCCTTCACAGGGCCTTTCTTCCAAATTACCTCCCGTTCCTCCTCAACAGGGTGCAAACTCCCCAGGTCTAAGATCCCATTTAATGCAAATCCAGTTTTAAATCTAGTTTCCCCTACCCTCACGTAGACTTTTGACTATAAGATAATATACACATCATAACACAAAAAAATTCATTATGCAGTGTAGACAGCTTAATTTTCTGTAACTTTGTGAGATCTTAATGAACAAAGATGAGTGACAGCTTTTTAGGGATTATAAAGGGAGAGCTCTTTGCAGGCTTTCTGTGCTATAAATAGAAT
Source organism: Sinocyclocheilus anophthalmus (assembly GCA_018155175.1). Classification (NCBI taxonomy): domain Eukaryota; kingdom Metazoa; phylum Chordata; class Actinopteri; order Cypriniformes; family Cyprinidae; genus Sinocyclocheilus; species Sinocyclocheilus anophthalmus. Next base: position 325,024 of record JADLZN010005339.1, read on the forward strand.
TTATGGAAAACTTTGGTTTTTCATGCTGCTAAAAGGACATATAAGGAAAGGGCATATAAATGTGGTATTCACTCTCGAAATTGCATTGATTTATAGCAATGGACGGGACAAAATTTATGTCAAAATAAATGTGCATTAAGGCTATGCACCCTCACTAATTTCAGAAGCACCCTCGACTGACTCTGGAACTGGGCCGGTGTTGACAGGGTGTTAGTTATACTGAAACATTAAAAATAATAACAGCTTACTGAATTCAGTGTGAAAGCTGAGCCTGTTTTTCAGTCGGTTTAACCATTTTACCATCTTGATTTTCAGAAGCCAGCCGTCCATTATGTTTTTAGTTGTTTTTGCTCGCTCTCAGTTACGCCATCTGCCATAACTGTAACCAAAGAAGCTATGTAACAGCCGCTTGATTAGCTGGGAGACTTCCAGCTAAATTGTCCCCTCTTGTGGATGACTCAAGATTTGCTAGCAAAATCTGACATTCACAGCTGTTTCACTCCAGTGTATTCATCTTAATTAACAGGTGCTCGCACCCCCAGGGTGAAAACCATTAGTGTGAACTTGTTTAAGTTCACTGTTGTAGATCACTAGTTGTGTTCGCTCTCTTTCTCCCTCTTTCTTTCTCTCTCTATGTTTTATATTTTCAGGCCTTTTCTACCCATTTGGAAATGGAGACATAAGGAGTCCCTCTACAGATGATGGAAGCTCTCCAGTAATATTATTGGAAAAGCCCTTTGTATATTTTGGACATGTTTATCAAAAGGCTTATGTAAGAGCATTGTCTTCATAAATTCTGTGTATGTGTGTGTCCTGGTATTCCCTACATTATGGGAACCAAATGTCCCCACAAGGGTAGTAATGAGGACTTTTTTTTTGTGGTCTCCATGAGACTTTTTGAAAAACAAAAATAGCAGGAAGTTATGTGTGAGGGGTAGGGTTAAGGGGATATAAAAAACAGCATAAAAAACCATTACGTCCAAGGAATGTCACCATAAAACGTGGAAACCAGTGTGTTTTTGTGGGTGGTGTGTACACTTGCACTTAACAGTATTTAGGCTTTCACTCCATAACACCAGAAATGACAAAGCAAAACCTATTTTGTGAAAACTTGACAAATGTTTAAGAACCAACTGAAATATCACCTGGCATACAGTATTCAACTCAGTATTTAGTTAAGCACGTTTATCACGTTTACATCTCAAGGTATTTTTAGGTGTGATGCAACAGTTACACTGAAATTTTGGATTTTCTGCAGATTCATATGACACAAAATTTGCACAAATTACAATGCTGATTAAGTTCCCAACTCGCATGATCTTTTCCCTTCTACTTTTTTTTTTTTTTTGATGATGATATTTATAATTTTTGTATTTTAAAGGGGTTCATCGGATGCGACATGCACTTTTACAAGCAGTTTGAACTTAAATGTGTGTTGGCAGTATGTGTACACAAACACCCTATAATGATAAAAACACACCCAGTGTTTATTTAATCTGGTTAAATGTTTTCCCCTTCCTCAAATCGAGCCGATCTCAGATGCCTTTCTGTGTGACATCACAAAAACGGCCCCTCCCACGATAGTTTTGATTGACGTATGTTTCAGCACAACGGGACGTGTCTTACCTTAGAACCAGCCGCGAGTGAGCTGTCCTCATTCCGCCATTGTTTCGCGCTGAGCAATGTACAAGAATGACTCCTAAGCGATTGAGTGTTCTGTTGTTGGATGTAAATAATGAACATAGCAGTCGTCATTTAATCCAGACATCTGAGCCGCTGAACTCGCAGTAGATTACATTTGCTTTTGAAGGGAATGCTCCCCCGATCTACATAAATGAGTCTATGTTCGCGCGAATCATTCATGATCCAGCTTCACCTCCAGAAGTGAGTATAATGTTTTGTAATAAATCATTGCAAATCGCCTTACCTAATAATGTGCTAATTAGCAAGTTTCACGATGAATGCGGCTAAAGTTTACCGTCTCTCAGAGAGCGGCTCTGAAGAGAGGGGCGGGGTGAGCAGAGCTAATTTGCATTTAAAGCGGCATGCAAGAAACAGCTTGTTCTGAAAAGAGCTGTTTTTGACGGGGTAAAAACTGTTGTTGTTTTACACTACCTTAGAAATTTTAACCAAACTCTGTTACAGACTTTATTAAGACCCTAAAGAATCATATAAACTTATACCAAATGGGCATCCGATGACCCCTTTAATCATAATAAGTGCAGCAATGCACTCCCTGCACGCCTTCCAGCTAGTATAGCTTAACTCAATAAATATTTTGTACATGTGGAGATTTTTTTGTACTTATTATATTATTATTATTATCTTATGAAACCAAAAGTTTTAAACAGGTGCACAAGTTGCAAAATAGCAAACCTTGTATGACATGAATGAAGTAAAAGAAAACAAACATTGACTTTTTAAGAATTTTAGGCCCTATTTTGTACTACTGAAGCTCTTTCATAATATTATTTTACCTCTGTTTCAGGTTAATAACAATGGGCATTTGACATTTGATGGGACTCTTTCACAGCCGATACCCGGTTATTTACAGACACAAATCAACAGAGAAATTATTGCTCCACTTTGGACAGACATGGACAACACTGTCGGTGGAACAATCTCCTATCGTCAGGTCACCAGTGGTGGACTCTTACTAGCAGCCTCAAACAACATAAACCAGTATTTTCCTAATCTGAACTTCACTGCATCATGGCTGTTCATTGCCACTTGGGATAAAGTACCATACTTTGACAGCTCAGAATCGGTAAGTTATCTGTCACTCACATCAGATAGTTTCTGAAAGACTTTTGGAATTTTTGTCTTCCAAGTATTATTAAAGTAATTTCATGTGGTATCTTAACATGCTTAATTTTAACATCTTTTGTTGCTATAAACAAGAAGTTGGTCTTTAGTGCTAGGGAAAGTGACTTTTAAACGTAATGTATTACAATATTGATTACTTGAGTCTGTACAGCAGAGGGCGTAGCTCAAACAAACTTTCCAGCTGTGCTGCCATTCTGGATTTCAAGAAGAATAGGATGTAGGAGAAAAAAATGCAACACTCTTCAGCAATAAAAAATACCAGCACAGCTATCCAACTTGTTTTCCAATTCATTCAGATTGGGTACAGCAGGTTTTGTAAAACCACTGAATAAATAGAGTAAAGATGAGTTCACGATTTTATAGGCAATGTCATTCATTTTTAATAGATCCCATGACTGCAGAAGTTTGGTTGAGGCAAAAAAAAAACCTCCACCCCCCCCCCCCCAAAACAAAAAACCCTCATGCAGTTAGCTGACTTTTTAACGATCAGTGAATCACCTCACTGACTAACAGAAAGCTGCTTAGTTTGAAAGTGACTTCTGTGTGAGCTGTGCTTTACGCTTTTAGACAATGGACTATTTTTTCTGGTGAAATTGGCTGAAATTTCAACATGAAAAAAGAAATCTGTGATAAAGAAAGAGTATTCCATATCCTCTGTATTTATGTAGTTATTCCCTTTGTCTTCCAGGAGTCAACTTTTCAAGTGGTTTTGGTGTCTGGCAAAAACATGTCATTTACACTCATGCATTATGGTCATATCACTCCGACCACATATCGTTTTATGGTAAAGTAATTTGAAAAACACACTGATTAAATAAAATATATTATTGTTATCACTATATGATAAGTGATTGATTTTTAACTGAACTTTTTGTTGTCTTTGACAGTCCGGCTATGACACAAGTGATTCAACTGATTTCTTTTTAATTCCTGTCTCTGACATCACAAAACTGTCAAACACAAGCAATGTCAATGTCACGGGTCGATGGGTATTTCGAGTTGACCATACATCAGACCACAATGGTACAGTAACTTAATAATTAAAAATACGTGGCATTAATTGCATATCTTGTTTAATAGTTACTTATTGTTTAAAACATGTTCAGAACAATTCCTTGAGCAATTAGTATTGAAATGTTGAGTTAAATTAATTAATATCATATATGCTTTCAGGACTAGGTCTGTGGATAAGAGGATCTGTAACAAAAAAATACATTTGAACTAAATACTTTCAGCAGTATACCATTTTTAAATTAAAATGAAATAAAGAATAAAAATATACAGGGCTTTGAAAAGCTTTCTTACCAGTGCAATATAGTTTGCCATAATTAAATTAAATGACAACCCAGAACCAGAGATCAGCAGTACTGGAAATAGTGTAGATTATCACCATTTACCCACACTGTAGTTCCAACCTGTATGACTTTCTTTCTTTAGTGGATCACAAAAGAAGAGATTTTAAATGCCTCCAATACAAAATGTTTTTGTGACCCATACTTTTATCTAGCCTTGTCATTTAACCTAACAAGTCCATTAGTTAGTTTCCCCTGCCGTAGACTTTTGACTATCACGATTGGATACGTACACATTGCAGTTCATTCATGTCATGAAACTTTATAAGGCTATTATTAATTTTTACATGTTTTATTATTTATTTTACATTTAAAACATTTAGGAGCAGGTAAACTATGACTCCATGAAAATAAGACATCATATAAGTGTACTTAAAAACATAGGCTATTTTAGGGATGTACCAAAATTTTTGCCACCGAAAGAGAAAAACAGGCCTATATGTGTTAGTTATACTGAAACATTAAAAATAATAACAGCTTACTGAATTCAGTGTGAAAGCTGAGCCTGTTTTTCAGTCGGTTTAACCATTTTACCATCTTGATTTTCAGAAGCCATCCGTCCATTATGTTTTTAGTTGTTTTTGCTCGCACTCAATTACGCCATCTGCCATAACTGTAACCAAAGAAGATATGTAACAGCCGCTTGATTAGCTGGGAGACTTCCAGCTAAATTGTCCCCTCTTGTGGATGACTCAAGATTTGCTAGCAAAATCTGACATTCACAGCCGGTTCACTCCAGTGTATTCATCTTAATTAACAGGTGCTCGCACCCCCAGGGTGAAAACCAGTAGTGTGAACTTGTTGAAGTTCACTGTTGTAGATCACTGTAGTTGTGTTCTCTCTCTTTCTCCCTCTCTCTATATTTTATATTTTCAGGCCTTTTCTACCCATTTGGAAATGGAGACATAATGAGTCCCTCTACAGATGATGGAAGCTCTCCAGTAATATTATTGGAAAAGCCCTTTGTATATTTTGGACATGTTTATCAAAATACTTATGTAAGGGCATTGTCTTCATAATTCTTTGTATGTGTGTGCCCTTGTAAATCCCCTATCATTATGTGAACCAAATGTCCCCACAAGGATAGTAATGGGGACTTTTTTTTTTAAATAGCAGGAAGTTATGTGTGAGGGGTAGGGTTAAGGGGATATAAAAAACAGCATAAAAAACCATTACGTCCAAGGAATGTCACCATAAAACGTGGAAACCAGTGTGTGTGTGTGTGTGTGTGGTGTGTGTGTGTGTGTGTGGTGTACAGCACTGCGAAAGTATTTAGAGTCACTCCAACAAAGCAAAAACCTAATTGTGAAAACTTACAATGTAGTAAAAAGAACAAACTGAAATATCACACTGGCATAAGTATTCAACTCAGTATTTAGTTGAAGCACCTTTATCAGCGGTTATAGCCTCAAGTATTTTTAGGTGTGATGCAACAAGTTTACAAAACAGAAATTTGGGATTTTCTGCAGATTCATATGAAAAATTTTTTTGCACAAATTACATGCTGACTATATTTCCCAAACTCAAGCATTAAATCTTTTCCATTCTTACTTTTTTTTTTTTGATGATGATGTATACATTTTTGTATTTTAAAGGGTTCATCGGATGCTAAATTCACTTTTACATGTTGTTTGAACATGAATGTGTGTTGGAAGTGTGTGTACACAACTACCCTATAATGATAAAGATCCACCCAGTGTTTTTTTTTATCTCGTTAAATCATTTCCCCTTTCTCAAATCGAGCTGATCTCAGATGCCTGTTTGTGTGATGTCACAAAAACAGGCCCCGCCCATGATATTTTGATTGACAGTAGCGTTTCAGCACAGAATGGACTGGTGTCTTACCTTAGATCCACCCTGAGTGAGCTGTCATCAGTCCGCCATTGTTTTGACGCCGAAGCAGATGTAGACAAGAATGGCTCCTAAGTGATTGAGGTGTTTTGTTATTGGATGTAATAATGAAGAGAGCAGTCGTTATTTACTCTTGACATCTGAGCCGCTGAAGACACAGTAGATTACATTTCTTTCTGAAGGGAATGCGCCTCCGATCTACCTAAATGCGTCTATCTTCACGCGAATCATTCGTGATCCAGCATCACGTCCAGAATAAGTGAGTGTAAGGTTTTTTAATGAATCTTTGCAAATCGCCTTTCCTAATAACGTGCTAGTTAGCAATATTCACAATGAATGCGGCTAAAGTTTACCGTCTCTCAGAGAGCGGCTCGGAAGAGAGGGGCGTGGTCAGCAGAGCTCATTTGCATTTAAAACGCATCGCACGAAAACGTCTCTAGTTTACGTATTTAACCATGGTTCCCCGAGGGAACGAGACGCTGCGTTGAGTTGCTTTGGGAACGCCCTTGCGTGACCGCGTTCTGAAGCCCGTGTCAAATCCGTCCAATGGAGCAGAGAGACGTCACGAACGGGGTGACGTAAGCACCAGAAAGCATAAAAGCGCATCCGGCCGGGCACCACCCAGCTTCGATGAAGTAGCGCCTGCAGGGATGCAGGGAGTATGGCAAAGAGACGCAGCGTCTCGTTCCCTCGGGAACCATGGTTACATACATAACCCGAGACATTCCTCTTCAGGAACTCAAGCTGCGTCAGAAACGCTAGGGGAACGAGAATGCCCACTCCGCCATACTACCATGTCCCTGCCTGTGTGTGTATCTTATGAGCACATCACGAAGAGATAACTTGGGAACCTGGGGTAGAAGCCAAGTCTAGGTTGTAAAAGTGGACAAAAGTGTGTGGAGAGGACCAGCCCGCCGCAGCACAAATGTCCTGCAAGGCCACACCCAAGTTGAAAGCCTTGGAGGCTGCCATACTCCTGGTCGAGTGCGCTCTGACCCCCATATGTGACGGGAGGCCAGAGGACTCGTAGGCTAGTGAAATGGCCTCGACCACCCACCTACCCGTAGTCTGCTTGGGCGCCGGAAATCCCTTCTTTGGCGGACAAAAACAAACAAAAAGCTGATCTGCCTAACGCCACGGGGCAGCTCTGGTGTGCGTAAGCGTCCTTTCTCAAAAAAGGAAAAAAAAAAATCAAGAAAAAAAAAAAAAAAAAAAAAAAAAACTTGACAGAGCCGATTTAAGCTTCTTGGCCTACTTCCTGGTACGGAGGAGGACATAATGCCTTAAGTACTATGGGCCCTGGAGAAGAAGTGGGCACCTTAGGGACATACCCGGCCCTCGGGTAAAGGAATGCCCTAACCATGCCTGGAGCGAACTCCAGGCATGAACAGAGAGTGCCTGAAGATCCCCGATGCTTTTTAGTGAGGAAATAGCGAGGAGAATGATGGTCTTGAGCCTGAGCAACTTGACCTAACTTCTTCTATGGGTTCAAAGGGGGTATTGCATAAGCCCTCCAGAACCACAGTCAGGTCCTATGAGGGCACCTTAGTGCGCTGTACTGGCCTCAGCTTCAGGGTGCCACGGAGGAAACGAGTGTTAAGTGGGTGTCTTCCCAATGATTGACACCCAGAAGGGCGTGGTAAGCTGCTAAGGCCGCCACGTATACCTTCAGAGTGGAGGGAGATAACCCTGCGGAGAATCGCTCCTGCAGAAACTCCAGAACTGTACCAATTGGGCAGTTGACTGGGTCCTGCAGTCGCTGTCCGCACCATGAAGCGAAAAGTTTTCACTTCAAGGCGTACTGTTTCCTAGTTGCGGGAGCTCTGGACTGGAGTATAGTTTCAAGAACCTCAGTTGAGAGTCCAGATGCTAGGAGCTGTGCCCCCTCCGGGGCCATGCCCACAGCTTCCATAACCCCGGGCAGGGGTGAAGAATGGCACCCCCCGCCTAAGAGAGGAGGTCCCTCCTGATCGCAATCTCCAGCGGAGAGCCATCGAGGAGGGACACCAAGTCCGAGAACCAGCTTGTACAAGGGGCGCGATGCAGACCCCCCTGCCGATTGATGTAGGAGACCACCGATGTGTTGTCTGTGCGGACAAACACATGATGCCCCCTTAGGTCTGGAAGGAAGTGTGTCAGAGCTCGAAACACTGCCAGCATCTCCAGGCAGTTTATGTGCCACGTGAGATGATGGCCTTCCAACAGACCTTGGGCAGAGCGGCCACTCATGACCTCTCCCCAGCCCGTGAAAGAGGCATCCGTCGTTAGCATTACGCGACAACAAGGAGCCCCTAACATCGGGCCTTAAACCCGGAACCACGTTTCTTCTCTTCTTCCACATGTCTAAGGCACATAAGCATCGCCGCGTGACCTTGATCATGCAAAGCGGGTTTCCCTTCGGGGAGAACCCCTTGGTCTTGAGCCACTACTGTAATGGTCTCATGTACAGAAGGCCAAAAGGTTTCACGTTGGACGCCGCTGCCATCAGGCTCAACAGCCTCTGAAACTGTTTGATAGTGAGTGACTGGCCTTCTCTTACCCGCGTGACTGTCGTGAGGAATGACTCGATTCGAGAAGGAGACAGACGTGCCTGCATCGAGGTTGAGTCCACACCACGCCTAAATAATTGGTTCTCTGTAGTGGAGAAAGAACACTCTTCTTGGTGTTTTAGTCTTAACCCCAGCTCTCTCATATGGGCGAGGACGACATCTCGATGCCGAGCCGCCATCTGCGCCGATTGAGCTAGTATTAACCAATCGTCGATATAATTGAGTAGGCGGATGCCCTGGAGTCGCAGTGGAGCCAGAGCAGCATCCACACACTTTGTGAATGTGCGGGGTGAGAGTGACAGGCCGAAGGGAAGAGCTCTATATTGGTATGCTTCGCCCCCGAAAACAAACCTCAGGAACTCCCTGTGAGTGGGAAAGATGGATACATGGAAGTATGCGTCCTTAAGATCTGTCGTAACAAACCAGTCCTCGGACTGGATCTGAGAAACTATCTGCTGATAGTGACCATCTGCACGAGCCGGTGATAGCTGCGGTTCGAATACGAAGCTCTAAGATCGGACTCAACCCCCCATCCTTCTTCGGAACGATTAAGTAACGGCTGTAGAACCCGGACGCGCTCGAGAGAGAGGAGGAACACGTTCTATGCCCCCTTCCTCAAGAGAGTATCTACTTCTTGTTCCATTACCAGAGCCTGCTCGGGGCCCACTAGTGTGTGGATGACCCCGTTGAAACGAGGCGGATGAGAACTGAACTGGATTCTGTAACCTTCTCTACCATCTGCAGGACCCATTTTGAGATATTTGGTGGAAGTTTCCACGCTACCATAAAATCTACTAAGGGAACCAGCCTCTCGAGGCTGGCGTCTGGTATTATTAGAGGAGCCAGTTCGGTGCCCTGAAGCGGATGACCGGCAGGGAACGACCGACCTGACTGCTGTAGCCTCTTCAATTGAGGGGGCGAGCTCTCCTGTGCCGTACTGTTGCCGTGCGGCAGCTGGGAATTTCGCTCGTCGTAGCTCACTGAGCCCTGAAGCACCGAGGGTGGCAGGGGTATCAGTGAACCTCCATGAGGTCACTGAGGGAACAACCGACCCGACTGCTGTAGCACCTTCAATTGAGGGGGCGAGCTCTCCCGTGACGTACCGTTGCCAGGCGGCAGCTGGGAATTCGCTTGTCGGAGCTCACTGAGCCCTGAGGCACCGAGGTCGCACCCCCCCCATTCTTCTTCGGAACGATGAAGTAACGGCTGTAGAACCCGGACGCTCTCGAGAGAGGAGGAACACGTTCTATGGCCCCCTTCCTCAAGAGAGTATTTACTTCTTGTTCCATTACCAGAGCCTGTTTGGGGCCCACTAGTGTGGGATGACCCCGTTGAAACGAGGCGGACGAGAACCGAACTGGATTCTGTCACCTTCTCTACAATCTGCAGGACCCCTTTTGAGATATTTGGTAGAAGTTTCCACGCTACCAGAAATCTACTAAGGGAACCAGCCTCTCGGGGCTGGCGTCTGGTATTATTAGAGGAGCGAGTTCGGTGCCCTGAAGCCCGGTGTTTTCGTTTCTCCCAAGTGCTCTTCTTAGGATTGTTCTTTCATGCAGGCTTTTTTTTTGTATAGACAGGTACACTTTGTGATCACTCTGGAATCCTTAAAACAGTGCAGTTATAAAGCAGGTGTCCCAATATCTGGGAGTTCCCTTATATTCTGGTGTCTTCCACATGATCACAGGATGCAGGCCTGAGTCAGTTCAGCTTTCCATCCTTTCCAAATGTTGTAAGAGTTATACTTATTTATATATTGATTTAAACAAGTTATATAAACACAAATAACCACAAGAGCACACAAAGATACTTTATGTTTCTGTAAACTGAGATGCTTGTGCTGTTGACCCATCACCCAAATTGACAGTGTGATGGCAGACTAGCATTGTGTCAAGGAGTATTTGTGCCTGAATTGCCTTTGGAAGAAATGCTGTACTGGAGACAGGTCAAATACTAAGATGAGTCAAGTCAACTAATCAATAATGACATTGTTTGTTTAAATAAGCCTTTCTATATTTATACACGCACTGACTTTCTCCCAGAAGAAGGTCAAGTTCTGAATCGCTGTTAACTTCTGTTATATTCAAGACATTGGAATAAGTGCTCTGTGTATTTATTTTCAATATTAACACATTCGCTTAGCTCATTCAACATCATACAATTTGTATTGTTTTTACACCATTATGGGATGCATTGGCTTAGCCATACTTTACCGTAATTTTGTTTTAACTATCATGCAATAATGTGAGGGGGAACAAACCTAAAAGGAATTACTCGCGTCATTTTGCCATTGTTTGAAATACAAATAAACTCTTTTAAACCAGTCAGTCAAATAACCTTTCATTTGAAACATATTGAAGTCTTTGTAGTTTATATGAAAAAAATAAAATGGCTTGCTTGGTCGAATGGACTAGATTTGGAACTTTTTCTGTCTGCAAATCCACTGAAAACCTGGATTTACAATCATATTTTTGATTTCCCATAACTCAAAACAGTTAGGTCA